>CALNHX010000276.1:0-389443 GCA_940337035.1 Agriotes lineatus
AATTTTTGCTGATGTCTACAATAAAGTGGTTGGGAATAAAATAGTATACATACCACGGTGAAGTTTCATTCCTGTCTTTAGGACTTCGCGTCTCGGTTAACTACTTAATTAATCTCCCGACAGTGATGAAACAGTTTCCACCTCCGCTCCGTATGTAATATACTATTTCAAGATTACGCTTTATTTTATAAAGAATAGATTGATTAAGGAGAAAAAAATACCTGGGAATATTCAGTGCCCATAAGATGTTTGATAAGAACATTGCCCTACGTATTATTTCTTCAAGAAATGAAGATTTAATAAAATTCAAGTGGCAAGAATTAGCACTGAAGTTTTGCACTTGTGCAAATTATCGCTGAAATTGCTCTAGTGCAAAATTATCACCTAAATTTAATTATCTTCTTCGAAACTAGGGTAAATAACATCACGCTATTGATTATTAGAAAAGATAGCTATAGCTATGCAGACACTATTCAGTTTTATTTCTTGCCTCAAAATGCTGTTTGTGTGTAATTTCCACCACATACCTTTCCTTTTTAAGCTCCTATAATAGTTAATACCATGAGATAAAAAAATGATTCTGAGCAGGCCTTGATATGTGTTATACGTTTGGCAGTACTGAAGTGTATTGTCAGTCTATGTCAAATTCGAGATTAAAAGGTTAGGTTTTGTTTGTTGTTTGCATATATGTATTAAGTAATATACATTATATATGTTACCGGAAATGTATGTAATCCGTCATTATATAGAATTCCTAGGAAATGTATATAATGCCTAAAACCGTCAGGAAATGTGTGAAATAAATTTTATTATACACATTTCCTAGGAATTGTGTACATTTCCTAAACTAGAATCGGAAATGTGTTAAATTAGGGATGTCATGTCGGTAGGTTAGGTTAGGTTAGGTTACTAGCACTAACAAATCGTCACACTGCTAAGAAAAATCTCAGTTCATCTGTGTTTTATTTTTCATTCATTCTCAAATTCTACAGTATAATGTTGATTTTCATACATTTCCTAGTACCATTTAGGAAATGCATACATTTCCTAGGAAATGTATGTATTAAAGCATCTTTGATTAATTATTTTACACATTTCCTAAATTGGCTCGGCATTATATAAATTTCCTAGGAATTGTATACAATTCCTAGGTTTCATACATTTCCTGTAACATATATATGGTTGTTTGACACAGACTGACTTAAAACTTAATCTGCAAATCTCGAATTTGACATAGACTGACAATACACTTCAGTACTGCCAAACGTATAACACATATCAAGGCCTGCTCAGAATCATTTTTTTATCTCATGGTACAATTTTTACAAAAAGGAAGTAGAATACATGTTTTAATTAAGTTATAAATGGGATTAAACTAATTACACATTTTATAGTTCATTTAAGCACATCAAAATAAGAGCCATATATTAATGAAAGACAACATACCTAAGGACCACTGCTAAGGACTTCAGGTGCAGGTTTTTATAAAGATTCATTAGCGTTTTTGCGCGGGAAAAGTTAACGATCTTTTTTTGCCAAAATATAATTTGCAAATTTTTCGCATTGAGAAACCGCTAGTCATTCGAAATACTTTAAACAATGAGGAGCATAAATTGAAAGATTGGTTAGGTCGTGGCACCTATCGGTCTTTATTCAAACCATTCAGACGTCACAGGAAAGTACGCTAATGTTGCAGGTTTAGAGATAAGATAAACTTAACCAATAAATTTATCTTCAGTGTTCCAAAAAAACGTATCTCTGCCAAGAAATTAATAACAAGAATGAGTTAGTAAGTATTAAATAACATTCTTGACCGAAAACTAATATTACATTAAATTTATAATTTAAGGTTAGTTTCCATAATCGAGAATCAGTCGAAGATTATACAGCAGCCAATAAGTATAAATATATTTAGAAAATTGTCGCAATGGGCACATGGAAACTGGAGGTTTTTAAAATGGCTCTTTACATGACTTTTCCTGTAGCATTATTCCACTATTTTAACCAGCCGGAATACTTTGAAGAATGGGTGACAAGAAAGCGAAGAGAAATTTATCCCCCTGATAACACAAAGGAAAACCTAGAGCTACGGCAAGCAATAAAAGATATTCAAAGGGAGCAAGAATTAAAAATGCTCAAAGCGCTTGAAGAACGATCATAGGGTAGACCAATTCTGTAAATATTTGTATTTATATGATTGTATAAAAGTAAATAAAGGTGTGTATTCGACGTAGTTCTATCAAAGCTTAATAATTCAGCTGGGCTAATGGTATTCTTATTTGAGTCATTGCAATTCAAGTCAACTGAATTGGACCTGCAGTTTCTCGTTCTCAGCCGCAAGTGGTCAAGAACAGCTCCATATTTGCTTGCAGGTCAAAGATCATACCTTTTATTTTATCGTAGTTAGTTTTAAGGCTGAATTACATAGAATTTATTTCTAGTTTACCAAGAAGGGCTTCAAACAGATCTACGTCAATTAAAGGGGAAATCTTAAAATCCCCTACCGCAACCTACAACTACACGATCTCCCCACAATACCACTGCTTAAAGCAAAAGCATAGTAAACACAAAAATGAGTAATCACTCGAAGTAACATACTTTTTATTAAATCTCGCATTTTATAAATTGCTTTAATTAAATACGTCATTGCCTACTTACAAACTAAAAGATTGTCTAAATAAAAAATATATTTACACATTTTACTGATCAGAGCTCCCTTACTTAGTTTTATCTTCATCACTTACAGTTTTCACAGTAAAGGTATCGTGATGCTTTAATTTATTAACTAAGTATATTCCAAATACTGATGGTAATATAGGTAGGGTGGTAACAGCAAATATACCAATAAAATCACCTGCAAATCCTCCAATTAAAGGACACACCAACCCTGACAGAGACAACATGCTAGTGGCTGCCCCCATCATAACCCCTTTATCCTTCTCGGTCATTTTTAGAGTCAGAATTTCCATCCATGTGGTATCTGCTAATATCTTGCCGATAGATATTGGAATAAGTAGTGAAAGGTAGAACACTGGCGTGTTTGCAGTAACTAACATGACATATGAAGCAGACAGCAAAATAAATGAATGCATCATGCGGTGAAATCCACTACGATCACTTTTATA
This sequence comes from Agriotes lineatus, assembly GCA_940337035.1. Lineage (NCBI taxonomy): Eukaryota > Metazoa > Arthropoda > Insecta > Coleoptera > Elateridae > Agriotes > Agriotes lineatus. Next base: position 3,126 of record CALNHX010000276.1, read on the forward strand.
AATGGATTTTATAATGAACATGGAGAAAAAGGTCGATAATATCATTACTATACTCATATAGGCAATTGAGACACCCAACTGTGTTTGTGTAAATAAAAACTTCTGCATAAGAACTAAACCGAAATTTATAAACAGCAAACTAAAACCTGCTTCCAGGAGAAATTTAATAGCTAATAGATTGCCATATCTGGACCAGTCCACATTCTTCAAGTCGGAAAATACTTTTGAAAGATCTGCATAGATGCTTTGCAAAAAAGAAGTGTTTTGCGTCTGTTTGTTGTGCTTCTCACCGTCATTTTGAATTTTTTTGGGCTCTTCGACGTAAAGCAGAGTGACACCTAAAATTCACTGTTTAAAAAATAATTATATATCGGATATTCCTCGTACTTATTGTAATTATGTCCAATGAGCACAATATAATACTAATATAGGTAAAACTTTTGAATGCTTCGTATATTATTCCACCAGCTACAGGGCCTATGATAAAAGCTATGGCGCCGATAGACATTAAATTATTGAATGTACTAGCTTGTTCTTCTTTTGTCACTTTATCAGCTATTATAGTTCGCAACAAAGGTTCTGTTTGATGTGCAATACCTAAAAGAACATAATTAATCAAATGCAACTGCAAGAGTTGTACATATTTACATACCATATAAGATTCGTGATATAAAAAAAATTCCAAGAGAAGACACACCAGCCAAAATGTTACTAATGAAAACTGTAACCAGCGTGCTTAACAGTAGCAACTTTCTTCCACGGGTATCGCTCCAGCTCCCCTAAAAGTTGGTTTATTATTTTTTATCGGATTTAATATGTTCAATTACGTACAACAACAGGACTTGCAAACAATTGTGCCCCTGCTGACAGCGAATTCAAAACTCCAGCTGAGGAAAGTGAACCACCCAATGAGAGAACATGAGGATTTATTAGTGGTAGAACCAGAGACATCCCGGTGGCGTCCTATGTAAACATAAATAGCTTAGTAAAAACGTACAACTTAAACAAATACTAACCAGGAGATTAATTAAGTACAACGTTTTCATAGACATTTTTATGAACCGCTGAGTGACAGGTGGTTCTAATACTACATTTTCATTGAATTGTTGCTTACTTTATAAAACTTATGTCTTATCTTAATTGTAGAGATAACATTTAAAAATACTAACCAGCAGGTTAATTAAGTACAGTATCTTCACAGACATACCTATATAGTTTGCCTTTGAGTGAATGACTGGCAATTCTAATACTACAAAATCATTGATTGCATGCCTATTTATTACATCTCACGCCTTATCTTGGTTGTAGAGATAAAACTAGCTCTGTAGCAGTTGTGGTTTTTATCAGAAATTGATTATTCATTTCACTTGATTTTGCAAATTCACTGTAAAAGTTTATAATCATTTCTATATAATTAAGGTAAACACTAGCTACTTCATGCTTTGTATGAACACTAAAAGTTAGACACACTTTATTTTATGTACAACCAATGACTGTTCACCATGTAGGTACAAGTGATACTAAAAATAGTCTGACATTGTTAACACAACACATGAAACTGCGCTGGGCTTGGAGTAAATAGTAATTAAGTAATGATGGGAGTCATTCAATCTTGAACAGCTAGAATTACTCAGTATAGTATGATTAATTAGTATCTTATGTCGATTGTAGCGTATCTACTATTAAATATTCTGATATTGTGATGCTGATGTAAGAATATGTAAATTTTATGAATTTAATTACAGGAATACAAAGGTTAATTTTTAAGTATATGAAAGTTACATGAAACTTGTTTATATGAACGTTGTAGGTACTAAACTGATGCACATTATTAAAATATCTGTCGTTACAGGGTAGTATAAAACTTTTTCAACTTAAAAAATCGTGTTAAATTGCTAGTTATTTTAATACAAAGTGGTATGGATGCATATTATGCAATATCAGTGAGTAATATTTTTTGTTGCGCAATAAATGTTCCCTAAAACGATTTCACATTATCAATAATGTTGTACAATATTGTCTATTGCGTAGAGTAATCGACAAATAAAAATGTTAACAAATACCAAAAGGGTTTTATGTGTGAAAAAGAAAAAAGCCCTGGTGGATAAAAAATGGGTACAAAAAAAAGATCACGGTGTAGGTATAATTATGTTTTTTTCATTTTTTCTCATATTTCCAATCAATACAAATTATAAACGCCTCATTAGATAATAAATCAAGGTGGCGAAAAAAAAAGAAAAAAAAATTCTATGGGATACTTTTGCACTTCGACATTACTACTACCTTCTAAGAAAAACAAATTTAAATATAAAAAAAACAAAACCAAGGAACAAATAGTGGCGGGGTTAACTAACATAAAAAAACCTGGTGTGATACACTCACAAAACTTCCTTTTACAGTGGTCTAATAATTAGCCAAAAATTTGATTTTAAATTTTTAAGCATTTATCAAAAATTTTCAAAAATTTCAAATTCTATAAAAATGGTACAAAATAAGAGCATTAGTTCAAGAGACAAATTTTCTCTAGAATTTTAAGCTAAATTCAAAAATTTAATAATATACCAGGATATAGGAGTTAATAAGAAAAATAGAAAAAAAAACAAAAGAAACCCATTTTATAAGTATTCAACTGGAAAATCACCTATCTCACATTAATACACATTAAAAATGTAATAAAAATATAAAGTTTGAAAAAAATCGTTAGAGCCGTCTTCGAAAAAATCGAAAAAAATTGAAAAATCTCAAGAGTAAACACCTACTTCCGGTAATGCGATTTTCTTAAAAAGCTTGCGGTTGCATCTACATAGGACACAAAACTTATATATGAAGTTTCAAAGCCATACCTCTTTTCGTTTTTGAGATATTCTGTTCACAGACAGACAGACACACACACACACAGACCAATGAAAAAAATATGTTTTTTTGGGTTCAGGGGACTCTAAAACGTGAAGATATGTTGAAAACTCAATATCGAATTTTTGGGGTGAATCCAATACTTCCTTTATTGTAAAAGGAAGTAAAAATATTAACCTAAATCACATACTTGATTGCAAAAATTTATTGAATTAAGTGAACTCAAACAAAAGCAATAAAAAAGGCGAGATGTTAAATAGAACTTAGATATAATTGATGTTACACGACCACAACGCAAATTTATACTATATGAAAGTTCTCGGGGAATTGTCTTTAAAACATTGCGGAATTAAATTATAGTTAATAGTCCTCGATATCTAAGGTTAAGGTTATGGAGACCTGTTAGTTATGGTGATCGGAAGTCTTTGATATACCTAATAATTTTATGATAAAATACATCTGCTTTCAAACAGCGGCGTTGTTCCATATTCAACTACTTGGCATCTTTGATTTTGTGAGAGATATGTGCATGCATTCTTACCCCGTAAATAACCTCAAACAGACATTTGAGACCAATAATAATTTTATCAAGGCATGGACCATAAAGAGTATCGGCGTAATTAAATGTAGATAGAATGAGAAAATCGAATAAGATTCTTTTGACTACTATATTTAGGATGTGTCTATTGATGTATAAAATTTTTAAATTGCAGTATAGGCACTTTGAACATCATAGTTGGTACGACCACAATATCTGAAGTCATTGTCTACAACCTACAACAATTCCTAAGTTGCGAACTGAATTACAACACGTAATTACTAAATTTTTAATTTTAATTTGTATTTCAAGCGCATATGTGGTTCTACTCTCTTTGCGACTAAAAATAATAACTGTGGATTTACTAGGATTAATTTTTAGAAAGTAAGATTCTGCCAATTTTGCTAAATTGTTGAAAATCATTGATTAGACGGCAAGTCTGTAGTCTTACCTGGTCTAAATGAATGAAAAATCTGGGTGTCATCTGCATATTTATAATAGAAACTGTGATTTATTGTGGAAACGCATAAATTGGAGGAGTAAGTTGAGTACAGCAGGGGACCCAAAATAGAGCTCTGGGGGACACCATTGAGAATAGGTTGGAAGGACAACTTTTCATTTTGTATAATAACATATTGCTTCCTGTCGGTTGAATAATTCTGCATTAATTTAATAGCTGACTAATGAAACCCAAAGTGATGTAAAACTGTCAAATAAATCTCATGGTCAATAGTATCGAAGGCTTTGGAAAAATCTAACACAACTAAAGCAGTGAGATTACCTTTATCAGAGGCGTCTATAATATCATCAGCTATTTTTAATAAAGCTGTTAGGCAGCTGTAATATTGCCCGAATCCTGATTGATAAGAAAATTACAAACTTATTATTATCTAAAGGAGCTCTGATTTGATAATCCACAACCTTCTGCAATAGGTACCTTTGATAAAGCCGGAAAAATACTTATAGGTCATAGGTGCTTGAACTCATTACGATTTTTTATTGTTGCAATAATTGCAAGCGTCCGAATGCTTGCAATTTTCCATTGTGCAGGATAAACACTGCCTATCAAACACGTGTTGATTATATTTGTTATGGTAAAATACCTATATGGACGACACGTATGCTTATGCCATCGTCCCTTACTTTTGATTTTAAGGAAAAAGAAACTTCCTGACAGTTACCTCGTCTGCTGCATAAAATTCAAATTTAGAAGAAATACCATCCTTAACGTCTCCATAATGTCTTAAAATGTTTTGATCGACACCATTAGTACCTCCATTTAGGTTACTCGCGCGAAGGGATAATTTAGATAAGGTTTTCTTCATTCCGAAAATTTTTATAATTCCAGTTTTCGAACTTTTTAGCCTTAAACCGTTTGAACGCCGAGTCCCTCAGATTCATCACTAATCTAACATTGTCGGTTATGCACAATAGGTCTTTTAGGCTGCAATGTCCCTGGAATTACTAAAGGCGGGCATCAAACGAAGCTAGGATATTTTCATTTAAAAGAAATAGTTTTTGGTCAGTGTTATTTCACCTAATAATAACATTCCAATTAATTTGTTGCAGGCAGTACAGAAAATGATCACGATTATGTAGTTACATCAGTACTTTTTTAAACTCGCAAGGTAAAAAAGAAATTTGAGGAAATTATGATTGTTCACTAACCTATTTTATTTTACTTACAGATTTTAATATGTTATTAACTTGTAGACTGAAGAAGGCTTAAAGTACTACTTTTTTAACCAATTCTTTAATCTCAAGATGGACTTTCTCAACAAATAACTGCAAATACCCTTAACAGTTGAACAGTAAACTACTGCAGCTACCTATGTATTAATTATATTCTGAGCCATTTTGACACGACAAGAAGTTTCAGAGACCGCAATAACGTCGGAGTTGATCTCTAAAAATATAAAAATCATCTGTTAATGGCTGCATTAATATATGAGATATTCAATTGATTCATAAAGAATAAAAGAAATTACAATAGCATGAAATGTAAGAATACAGAAAATAAACAAAAAAATAATAAATATTTAATACAGAATAATAATAGAAATTAGATAAATTCTTAAAACAAGTACTTAAACACAAACTAGTTATCTACCTCCCCAGAAGATATATAAAATATTGAACTATTGAAGCCAGTAATTATCTTTACTCATTATCTTCGTTTTGAACTATATATTTCTTGATGCAAATTCTTCCATTAATCGTCCATTTTTGATATCTACTAAATTTTGATTGCGATAATTTCAGTAGCTGCAGCCTAGATTTAGTTAAATCCTCGGCTATGGTAATATCACTGTTCTTTAACTTTCTTTTACAACTAAGCACTTTGCTGCGATCGTGATAGTTAATAATTTAACAATTATATGTCCATTTTTGCCTGCTTTATCTATTCTGTACGAATGATCGATTACAATAAGGTTAATATTTACTTCAAGTTATTAGTATTAATGAGTAAATGAATAAATCCAACACAAGATTATCTGGGTTTTCATTTTTCGTTGTTCTACGGCAGTTTTTAAAATATTAGTCTCCTTAAACAATTGTTCATTTTGTATTTCAAATGTGCACGTTTTGTTTGCAATTCATGTAGCTGGTTATTGTTATTACCAAATGTTTTTTGAAGATTTTATACTACAATCTTAGCCAGATTAGCTGCAATACCTGCTAGAAGGTTTCTGTCACTGGCCAGGGGCTTCACAGGGAGATCGACAACGTCTTGTAAATCTTTTATTTGTGACGAAGTTAAACATTTAAAATGCGAATGGAAACTTCTATAGAATGCCATCATTCAGAAGTGATGTAAAAGATTCCTTGCTAGAGTTGAAACTCCTTAGTTTCGGCAAAATTCTATCTATGTAGGACTTTGACTGTATAACCACATCAGTCGGCATCTAAGGTAGCTCGTACTTCGCATGCCTAGACCTTGGCCATAACCAAGAATCGTTTGTTTAACAAATGCCATTTATAAACGTCAACGTTACTAAATAATAATTTTAGAGGACTCAAACATTAGTTGCCATGACGACTTTAAGTACAAGGCCTCTAAATGGCCATTTTGAGGATCCTAGACAGTTTCCAAAGTAACCACTTTGGGGAGCGAAAAATACATTTTCGCGCGGCCTCCTAATATAATGCCGCGTTAATGGTAATTGAAACTTCATATTATAATGTTTGGAGAGCTAATACAAAAAAACGTTGTATGCAACACGTCCTCAAATGGCTTTAGAGGACTCATCTTCATATTACGGACTCGTCCCCTAAAGCCTTGCTTTGAGGACCAGTTACATAAAGTACTATTATTGATAAATTTTTACACCGTTACAAAAGTTTTAAGAATGTCTAGGCTGAATTGCTTAGAAAATGAAACGACTGTACGCAATTTTTTGAGATTTTTGTATTCTTTATCTTATTTTAATTTTTCCCATAGAATACATAACAAACAGCTGGGGATATAATTATATACTGAAGACTTCGAAAACGTGAAGTCCATAATTTCAAAATAACAAAGAAATGTAAAAAGACAAATAATATTGGCGTTGGAGGCATATTCCCTGGTAATGTAGTAACGCCTCTAATGCAGAGACAGCTTATTAAAAACTGTAAAAGTGGAAGATGAAACACTACATGAATAAACAACTGGCTGGAATCAAAAAACTAATTTAAGGATTTCCAGAGCATTTTGCAGAAAATGATTTCGTAAATCTGGTTTGAAATGTTATACTGTACCATTTTAAGGATGCAACGATTACCTTAGTAAATAAAAACTCTAAGGTAAGGAAAACACGTTATTAACGGAAATCCAGAAAGGAAAGCATTTACCTTGGACAAAACAGAAGGCATTTTGAATAGTTGAGGATTGGAGCAGTACATTTCTAATGATGAATATGTGTGTCAAATACTGTCGTAGGAGAGTATTTTGTAAAAAACTAAGCATTTCATACAAAGGACTTGAAAATGTTCACAAGAAATCATGGTTTGGGGTTGCATGTCAGTTAAAGAGTGGGAAGTATTAAGGCTGGCGTTTGGCTTATGTTGAAATAATAGGGACAGATTGATACATAGGAATCACGTATTATCGATTTACAGACCTCATAGGAAGTTAAACAAGACTTCATTTCAAAGACGAATGTTGGCTGATTATCGTAAGCTATTTTATAAATGGTAAAAGATTCGCTTGCGCTGTAAAATTGTATTTAAAATATCGACGCTTTTGTAGCCATTTTTCATTTGTATTTCTGCCATTCAACAGTAAAATTTACTTGTGCAAAATAGAAAGCAGAAACTGTAAAATAGCTTGCAAGAAGATACAATTTTTGATCCTTCATTTAAGAACTCATTGAACTATTTCTGACGTTTAGTTTTTGATAATACATAATTCCTAAAAAATTTCAAGCTGTTGTCATTTAGGGCGAATATTACTACGCCAAATGTCGGTTATCGGTGCTGTATTTGCAGACTCCTGATAAATTTCCAGATAAATAGCTTATAAATAGTTTAGGCATTGTAAAACAGATGTCGTGTTGTCGTTGCATACCAAGGTTGTGAACATGGCACGAACTGCGGTAAATTTCAACTTTGCAATGCTGTCGGAAATGCAAAATTTACAATACGGTAAATCGGGAATACGACTTACAGTGGATGATTATTATTAGAGCCCGGATTTCTAGCTGTTTTGCTATACGTAATAATTAATAGCCGAACAGAAACGTTCAGAACGAAATATGAATTATGAAGAAAATAATTGTTGAAGAATATTTATTTTTAGATTGAAAAAGAATGTTTTTCGGCAACCGTCTTAAAAGTCATTACTACTAAAATTTGTCATTAAAGTAGACGTTTCTCTTACTTTTATAACAGTTATATTATAGAGTTGTTAGGATCCAATTTGCTTTACATTGTCACAAACTCAGTCTCTTATAAAAAGAGAATTATTTTTTTAGCTTTATATCCTGGTAAAAGGAAAAAATCAACTTAAAAATCACCCTGTATATACAGTGTGTTCCCGGATAGGTGAAACGACTCTTTTAAAGGTAAAAAAATCTCTATTTACATTTTCATTTTTTGGGGTTCAGCCCTGCTTGTTTAAAGGCGAAAAACCTATTTTACTGTAGAGTAGCGTGCCTTTTATCTAGCACATACGACAAAAAGTTATTAAGAAAAATTGTTTAGAATCAACATCTAGGCTGCTTTACCAAATTTCAAAATCCGCGACCAACTTTGATCTCTTACATTTTCTTTTATGTTTAGGATCCCATATCAAAGAATTTTACTTTTAACAAAGACTGCTATGGAAAAACAAATATTTTTTACAAAGTTTTTTATTTCATAATAAAAAACTTTGTTAAAAATAAAATTCTTTGATTTGGGAAATAAACATTAAAGAAATATTTGTCACATAAAAGGCACTCTACTTAGTTAGAAAATGGCATTTTTCGAAATTGTGTAAATGAAAAAGTGCTATTTTTTCGTAAATTAGGAAAAACTTCAATGAGATTTTTTATTGTGTGTTAGTTTTAGCTGACTGAACAATCTCAAAGCCAGGAATTTTTGTTTCGTAAAATGTGTCTCTATCTTGACTAGTAAATGCAAGTTTTGTAATTATTTAAAAAAAAATAAAATTTTACTCATGACGGAAGTCACGTGACAACTTTTGTTTGGCCCCTTTGTAATCACTTTGCAACCACCTCTGGTCGTCAGTGTTTGATTTTCCAAGAAATTCTAAATAATTTTTTTTTCATTTGATGCCAGCTTGTTTGGGATCACTTTATTGATTATTTGTTTATAATCATTTTCTTACGTAGTGCACACTGTAGTTTGCGAATTTGAATTCGGCGCCGAGATGGCCTAGCGCCGAGTTGACTGGCGCTGAGATGGCTCCGCGCCGAGTTGTTCCGGCGCCGAGCTGGCCCCGCGCCGAGATGGAGGCGCCGAAGTGGCGGCGCCAAGATGACGGCGCCGAGTTTTCCGGCTTCGCTCACCAATACCCCAAGCTTTCAAGCAAAAATGACATATAGGCGTTGAGCCAGGTGGTCAAAAATGGACGATTTGGTTTCCTTTCTGGGGAGTAAGTGTAACCTACAAATTTAGATCCGTCATGAAGGTAGCATAAATGTTTGGTATGATACTTCGTAAAATTCGGTAGCTTAGTGACGTTATGACGTCACAAAGATGGCCGCCTGGCTAAAATTGTAGTTTACCATTCCAAAGTCGGGTTTCATTTGTAAGGATTAAGAGTACCATACAAATATCGGTGCAGCATAATGCCAGGATTATTATTCAAGATGATATTTTGTATAATTTGGTAGCTTAGTGACATCATGACGTCACAAATATGGCCGCCAAGTGAAAATCGTAGTATACCGTTTTAAGGCCAGGATCAACTTGTGAGGACTACCAGTATCATACAAATTTTAATTTCAATCAAACATAAAGACAGGATCAATGATTTGGATGATACTTTGTGAAAGTTGGTAGCTAAGATGGCAGCTAAGCGGTTTTCATGATACTGCTTTATAATTTGATATAGACTTTGTATTCACTTAATTCTGTTTAACAAATTCGAATTAAAACCTAAATTCTACTCTTAATTTAAAATAAAAATGCATTGTCTTTATATTATACATCATTATATTAATATTATTATGTATAACATTATACAGAGCATATATATCTATTTTCAAAAGAAACAATGATTATTCATCGTCTGAACCGTCGTCTGAGTCCGATGAAGCTTCGAAAACATAATCTGGTTGTGAATAGTTACTGCAAACCTGAATTTTACACATATCCGTACATTTCAATGAATTTTTGATACAGCAGCATGTATTCGGCTCACAATATTTCTTGCAGGAACATGACAATAATTCAAGAACAGCAAGAGGTGCTGGCGCACAGCTCATCCAATCGATCTGTAACACTGAATTACCGTCACTCTCTGTTTGAATTGACCATCCATGACCTTCAGGTGATGGAATGCCTGGCTGTGGATCTAGTGCCTTCTTCCAGACCATTGCTTGGAAATTGGCTCTTGTTATATGTTTTTGTAGTGTGTTCTGACATGGAGGAAGATTGTGCGACTCAATATTACCTTGCTTGCTACAGAATAAAATGTACCTTAGCTCGTTGATACTTGTGACTTTGGTAGTGTTGCTATACAGCCTACATACAAATGTCTCGGGAACTACCTTTGTTTCCTCAGATACACTCATAGTTTCTCCTAGTTTAAACATGACCCTTGCAAATTCTTTGTCTTTGCGCAAGACCTTCAAGGCTGTAGCTTTTCCCTTCCCTGCAAACGCACTCACTGTGTCGCAGCCCGTGAAAGCGTGCAAACCTGGTAATGCTAGACACATATCTTCACCTATATCAGCAAACATTTCGTTCATATTGAAGTATTTCAGCTGATTGATAGTTCCCTTTCTTAGGAAGATATTGCATCCTTGTTCGTTGAAGGTAGGTATGGTATGTAGTGTTATAACAGCGACATCAGTATCGTCACAGTGAATAATTACATCTTTAAATCCACATTTTGCTGCATGATGTGCGTGGACCAATAAACGTGTATCTCCTTCTTCGTGAGAACACTTCAATGATGTTACTTCTGTTGCGTTACTTAATGTTAATTGGTAACAGCGGTCTTCACACGTCACAAACATAATCTTTGACCCCAACCGGTTAGTGTATTTCGGTTGTTGCCACTCGTGCGTCAGGAATTTGATAAGCTCCGATTTATTTTGAGAGACTGTTAGGAATTGTCTCCATTTGGTAATAGGATGGGCGGCTTTAATGCTAGAAAAGTTACGTGCTTCAGACGTTCCACGCCGTTGTCTCTCAGCATTCTTTATTGATATACTTCTGTACATATCAAAAACAATATCGATTCGTGAATACGCTTCCCGAACAATTCTGGAAAATAATTTATCAGCTAGGAGTCCAAAAGTGTTTGGTACCTACCTCAACTAATTGTTGTACTAAGGCCATTCCATCGATAACATACGCAGCATTTTCCGGTAGTACTTCTGCTAGGGGGAAGTTCTTACTTAAGAGTTCAAATAGTTTAGCTTTATTAGTTTTTCTTATTCTTATTGTTCTCATGTCAAGATCTCTGCGTTGAGCAACAATTGCCATCTGAGCAAACAAGCCTTTATCTGCTTTCAGAATTAGTTACTTTTCATTCACTTTTATACGTTTTTTTTCAAGTTTTGCTTTTGCATCACGGAGTGAAACTGGCTGACATCGTCTTTTATGAACAAACGTTTACTTTTGAATTCAAAATATGCCTTCTCTCCTATTGCATGTGCCTCGAGTAAGTCTTTGGAGATGTCCGCAGCTGGAAGACTACCAGTCGAGATGTTAACGATATCTAAATTCACGAATGGGTTGATCCATTCGTTAGTGATAAGGTTTACTATAGATGAAATATCCCGCTCATCTTTAAAAATTCTAGCTGGTGACAGGTCATTATGAAGAGCATGTTTCGAAGAAATGCCACAGGTTTCATTACGAAGCATATGTAGGAATGCTGCTTTAATATCAGAAGTCAGGTAATATCTTGCAACTGCTGCAAGTTTCTTGCTAAATTTTTTAGTTCCGCTACTACCCTGCGTGTCCTTGTTGATTGTTCCTTCTATTGCTTGGTCCACGGGAATTCTACCATTTGTATGGTACTCTTACTCCTTACAAATCAAACCAGACTTTAGAATGGTAAACTACAATTTTAGCTCGGCGGCCATCTTTGTGACGTCGTAACATAACTGAACTACCAAATGTCACAAAGTATCATCCCAAACATTAATCCTAGCTTTATGCTGAATCAAAATTTGTATGATACTTTTACTCCTTACACATGAAACGAGACTTTAGAATGCTTAACTAAGATTTTCGCACGGCGGCCATCTTTGTGACGTCATAACGTCTCTAAGCTACCGAATTTTACGAAGTATCATACCAAACATTTATCCTACCTTCATGACGAATCTAAATTTCTAGGTTACACTTACTCCCCAGAAAGGAAACCGCACATGCCCTCTGGCTCAACGCCTAATAGTGACTGGACTAATAACAAATTTTAAAATGAAAAGCTGTAACTAGTTTCTGTAACTAGAAATTATGAAATAAACCCTATTCAAAAAGTTAAAATGTTTGGAATATAAAAGGGTTGCAATAAAGACGAAATTCGCGTGGTGAAATAAAAGGAAATTTAAAAAATAAGAAAATGAGTACCTATACCAAATGAAGGAAGACAAAGAATATGGTGAGAATATTTAACTAAAGCAGTGCTACTCTACAGAAGAAACTAAATAGAAAGAAATACTGCATTAAGTTTATTGTGGAATTACATTTGACATTTTGCGTCGATTGAGTTGGATTACAACGAGCTATTTACACGGAAGAAGAGTCGCAGGGAGGTTGTTGGCTGAGTAAGCATGTATATGGGGCTTGTCAATTGAGGTCTGGTGTATTGTCGTTGGTCGGGATTCTTGGTGCAAATCTGTAGCGTACTTCAGGAGAGCGATTTGGATTCAATATTGAAGATAAACAACTACAACTAGGGTCTATTTGAATCCATGCTGTGAGAGAGCTGTATGGGCTAATTTCTTATGCAAACTAGTTTTTCCTGTGTTGAGTCAGTTCCTGATTCTGGCCAGTTTTGGTGGGTTGGTTGTTAGTGGAGGCCTTCGCCGTGTTTTTGAGTGCAGCGGTTGTGATCAGTAGCAGAGTAGGACGAAATTGGTTTCTGCCGAGGACATTGATAAATTCAAATAAAAGGCAAATGAGTGTAGGTATTTAAATAAGTACTAAAATAAATTAAATATTAAAAGTGAATTAATTATTAAGGAAGTACTTACTGTTTGAGATTGTCATATAACAAATGTAACGATCAAGTATTTGCGATTGAATTTTCAATGTTGGTTTGACGTACCATTTGATAGAAGTTTTTGAATTGTCATAATTAAAATCGGAACATCAAATTTCAGAATAAGCAATCTACGAGGGTAGTCCGTAAAATAAGGTCTCCTAGGCGCTGGAGTCGCGAGGAACGCTATAACGCACGATCCGGCAACACTGGCGTGTAACTTGGTTCCCCGCTTATAAATTCCCACCACTCGGAACTGTTTGCGACGCTTGGTCTTGGTTTAGTCGCTAATCGTGATGGAGCTTCCACTCGCCGCTACCGCCAGGTGTGAGTTACGTTCTGTGACTCTGGCGACGAAACCTGGGTCCATTACACGACACCAGAGACAAAATAACAGTCCCGTCAGCAAATTTCCGTTCCCTATTATACATACTAGTGACCGGAGTCACGAAATCGTATAGGAAATGGAAATTGCTTCACCGCTACGAACTCTATACGATTTTATGACCTTCTTTAGATTATTTGCTCAATAGATGCGGACCAAATATTTGCAAATAAAAATTTGCTATATTAGTAGGCACATCCAATGTACTAAAAAATACAAGGAAGGGAAAAAAATAATGTGCTATATTAGTAAATCTAATCTAATAAAAAATTCAAATAAAAGAAATGAAAAAATGTGCAATGCATGAATTAATTTTACATATACGATTTGGCATGAGGTTTATTTCTAAAATATTCTCGATTAATTTTCGTTGTCTTTTCTTTTTCCTTGCTTTTTTAATGCGATCAGCCTGTAATGATGATCATCATCATCATCTTCATCAGCCATCTTGTATCCACTGCTGGATGTAGGCCTCCCTCATTTGCTTCCATACCGTCCTATCGTGCGCAACTCGTATCCACTGTCTCCCTGCCGCTTGTCGATGATGACCCCTTGTAATTACTTCTTCTTCGTGCAATTGCAGTTGGATGCACTCGTTTTTTTTCCATTACCATGCTTACTCGCCAAGTAAGATCAGAAAAAGGTTAATAATTGTGATGGAGTTTCAATATTTTCCAGCCTATAGTTAAATTGTGTAAGTGTTTGCATCATATGATTATTACAATGCTATTTTGCCGTATTAGTTATTTTAATGAAATTATTGGATAACCTGTCAATCTCTTGGGAACTTCCTCCATCTGCTTCAATTTCTGTTACTATTTCTGTTGGTGACTATAAAAATAAGAATTTAGGTATAAATACAGGCTGTCTCACGGTATTTTGACAAATTTTGATCCGTTCTAGTTTGAAAACGGTTATAGATATTGAAATGCGGTTTGGACAGAAAAGTCGCTTATTTCACATAATCCTAATTCGGAATGCACTGTATATAAAAATTTGCAATCTGTTGCAGAGCTAACATGAAACAAATTATTCTGAATTCTTTCTACCTTAAGTGCAGCTCCATTAATACAAAATTTCTTGTAGTCAAGTTCAGGTTTTGATACTCGAAAACTGGCATATTTCTGTATACTTCTCTCATAGTGTTTATCTAATACTTTTATGGCCAATTCAGCTAAAGCAACTGGATTAAATGCTTTGCATCGTTTTAAAACAATATCCTGAAAAACTCGAATAGATACCTCCACAAGATTGTTAGTATTATGGCCTCTAGTTAGACAATCTTTTCGATATGCTATACACCATTCACTTTTTCTTCGAGTTTTCAAGGTATTTTGAAAACTGTGGGTACTTTTTAATTAGATCATGCTGAAAAGCTGTATCGATTAGTTCATCGCAATCAGTGGCATTTACTGCAAACAAAATCTCACGTACGATTAACATAAGTGGTTTACGATTGAATTGTTCGATGTTGTGGTTTTGGTCCCACAGCCATCGCCAGACAGTTTGACAGATGTGGAAAGAACATAATAACAGTTTAGAAGATGGAAATACTCTGTTTAAAGCTTTTGTTTCGGGTGTAGAGTCGTCTGTCATTAAAACATTAGGTCCACCTTTACCATCAAAACCGCTACTTCCAAGTAATTTTTTTAATGCAAGAAATGCATTAAAATAATTATTTTCAGTTTGGCCATTATGAATAATACACCCTAATAGCAAAGAGCATTAATAGTATACCTCCAATCTTGGTTTCTGCTATAAAAAACGTAATACTTGCACCGCTTTCATCGCAACTAGCTGCAGAATCGACAAAAAATATTTCGGCTGCAAATTTATTGTTATGTGATCTTTTCATTATAGGAGTTACTAAGCAAATTGTCATAGGAGATTCCTCAACCGATATCATAACTCCTATTTTTTCATAAGCAGGTATTTTCGTTTTTATTAGATCAATAGTAGAAGAAATGCTTCCATTTCCATAATTTTTTCCCCAAAAGCAAAGTTGTGTGTCAGTGCTACTACCTTTATTCTGTAACTTTGCTATAATATACATACCTCCATTTTTCATAAAGATAATATACATGACGGTCAGTAGGATTGATTTGAGCATTGATTAAGATTTAAAAAATATTTTCATTGTTGTCGACAACCAAATTATTTTCGTGGTACATCTTACTTTCATCAAGTCCTAGGCCGTTGTTAAAATAGTCAATAAATAAAGCGTTTGTTTCGTCAGATACTCGCAAATAACTGTATGCTTCAGCAACGTGAATTTTATGCGAATGCTCACCAATAATCTAAAAACATATCCCCCAGTTACAACTGACTTTATAAATACTACTATAATATTTGGATTAGCTAAATTAGGCATAACTGTTTTATTTGTAATACTTAAGTATACTGAGTATCATCTAAATATTTGATAGCTTCAATCAAGTAAGTCATTGATGTGTGGTAAAACAATTGATAGATATCAACTAATATTCGCCATTATAACTTAAGTTTTTTGATAAATCTGATCCAATAAACTACAAATTTTAGATGTAGGTTTTTTAAAATTAACATAATGGATGGATAGATTTGTTCTAAAGTTAAATTAATTCAATAAAATAACTTATCAATATTAACAAAGAAGATATAAAATCAATAAGTTCAGTTTTATAGAATTGATCAAAATACGACTGAATCTATTTAATTATCACCTACTTAAAGTAAGTTATCGAATCATTAAATAAAATTAATGAAATATTGGACTAGTGCTATATGAACTCGATATTGGATATAATTAAACCTTATATGACAAATGTTATATAAAAATTCTCTCCGTGAAATAATTGATTTACTACCACCCTGTATATTAAGAAAATTTTAATGCGGTGTGTCAAGGAATAAATAGAACATTTCTACTTACCTTAATTGTTGTATTAAGTCCTAGGCGCATCAATTTATCAATTCTTCTCGTGTTAGCATTATTTATACGTACCCATACATTTATTTGAATTTTGCAGTCCTTGTTACGCTGTGTAAGGCACTTATGCCATACTTTGTCTTTTGATGAGTGTTGACAGATAAAATCTTTTCTATATAAGTATTTTTTGGGATTTACATAATTTCTTTTAACAATCCAATTTGTCTTAGTAGTCTAAGAATGTCAGAATATTCTTTTATCCAATTTGTTGTGTCTTCTGCACAGAGGTCGGGTCTAAATTTTGGTCTCAATTCGACGTTTTTACTTCCTATATTGTCGTTTTCGTTTACAACACGACATTCGTTATCAAATAACTAAATAACATTTATCACGCTGCTATTTGTTTCGCAGGACATTATTAGGTGAAGTTATTTAATTTTTCGTTGACCGCTTGTTAGTTTTAATATTAATGAATTATTTTTCCTAAAAAAGGATGGATTAATAGACGTCATTAATACACTGTTTTTGATTAATACACTCTTTTTCATTAATTAACTGTTTTTGTGATTTTGACGTTTTGATGATACTTTGCATGGAGGTTAGTTGTATTAATCAAATTTTTCGCCACAAAAAAAGATTTTGCGGTCAACGAAATAGTAATTTGTGTACCAAGCCCAAAAAGTGAATTTTTTTCGGACGAGTCTGATTTTAATGGCCGAGGCGAAGCCGAGGCCAGAAAGCAGACGAGGACGAAATAACACTTTTTGGCAGTGGTGCACACAAAATTTTTTAGGCGACCTTCATTATAAAATTTACAAATTTGTTAGATTTTTGTTTATGATTTATTGATATAATTATTTATAACAACTGAACAATTGTACATACTTATGACTCCTTCAGAAAAGTTTATATTTTCTTTATTTACACTCGAAGTAATTTCGGTATGTATAGCTTCATTACTTGTATGAACAACCTGTGTGCTCTTTGATGTTGCAGCAGCAGTAATTTTATCATGATTATTTTTACTATTATTATTGCTATTTAAAATCTTGTCAGCAATTGATAATTTATTGGACAATGAGTCTTCAACATAATTTTCAGCCACCGTTGAAGACCGCCATCCTCCATGACGCTTCAAAGTTAAGATATCAGCACCTGCATCAGCTAATAAAGACGCTGATGTTCTTCTAAAGCAGTGTCCTGTATAGCTGCTTGTATTTGGAAGATTTAAGTATTTAGCAATAATGCTTGGCACATTAGCAAAAGTGTGTACTCCGACAACTTGATTACAGCATTTGCCTTTACGATAATTAATGAAAAACGTTTTATGATTTACATAAATAGGTCTCAGATTTGCGTATTTGTGGTAAATTTGCAACGCGCTTACGCCATCGCAAATTTCATCTGTGACTGTAAACATTCTTGGTTTTCCTGTTTTTGAATCAGGTATTTTAATTATAAGGATATCATTTCTGTCATCTATATCATCAATGTGAATGTTTCGTAACTCCTGACGGCGACATGCCCCGGCTATTCCAATTATTAAACAAACCTACAATATAATGCCCGTTATAAAAGTAGAATTCGATAAATTTTATATAAACAGACTAACCTTATGCATAAGATGAAGATCATCGGGCGCTTCAAATAAAAACTTGTTTATTTCAGATCTTGTGAATACCATGGATTTTTTAGGTTTGTAGCCCTTCCCCTGTCTTTTTAAATACGCTATTAGATTTGAATAAGTACCAATGTTCACATTGTTTTTTGCAATTAGGGTCGCTTTTATCATGGAAAACATTGACCATAATGTTGACGCTTTATAGTTCTTCGCTTTAATGGAAAAATAAGCGAGTAGGACATTTTCACTGTATTTGTTAATTTTCTTATCATTGCACCACTGCATGAACATATTATAATGTTTCTCGTACAGTTCGCATATTTGAGTTCGCTCGATGCCACAACGCGGACCGGGAATACCGGGCTCTGATTGGTCGCCAACTTCGTGTCCTTCTTGAATGACGTTTGAATTTGAACCGATGATTCTTATTAGTTTTAATTTTATTGTAATCTTTTTTTTTGACTTACGTAAGTTCACTTGTTGCATATTAGCACCAATAAATATCTATCTGTCTATAGATGAACAGACAAGATTTACCCTGTTTTGGTGTTAAGAAATCATCCTATTTAGAAACTACTTACGCTGAATTGTATGAAACAATAAATAAGTAGTTATACGTATTTGTTATTTTGAATTTCGTCGTTTTATAATACTTGTCGGAGTCGCTGCTTATATTATTTTCTTGCAAAGCTGCTGCAGTTTGTGTTGATGTACTTCAAAAGATCTATGAAAATGTATTTTTGTTATAACCTATATTTTGTTTTCAATTGTATTATGTTCATATTATTTTTGGAATGTTACTCAATTTTAAGTTGCAATTAGGTGTTGACAGTAGGTAAGTATCATATCTAGTCCGGGTGTAAACAAAAGCAGGTATTAGATCTATTGAACAATCATTTTACTTATTGCCTACAGAATTACCTACATAAAGGAAAACGAGGCATTGACCAAGCATTGCGCGGCGCACCACGGACCAATCACAGTCCGGCATTCACGGACTGCGCTGTAGCATCGAGCGAACTCAAATATGCGTACAGTTCTGCCGATTTTCTAGGCAGCAAATCTAACCTAGCAGCGTTGGCTTCATTTATTACTTCGGGAGGGGTGTTGGATACTTCCACATCACTTTCGTCACTGCTGGACATGTTTATAGACAATAATTGTTAGAAAATTCGACTACCAACACGTATTTACTACAGTTTACACTGTTTACAGCAAGATTAGCAGTTTGTTTACTCTGTTATTTTCAGAGATGTTATGACATTGTCGGTAATGTCGGTATCATGATATAAGGTGGAAAATTATAGATAGATGGCGCCACCCTAAAACGGACAATAATGAAAGCGGCAAAAAAGGGTAATTTTTTGGCCGCTTTTCAGTACTAAAAATTCAATTTTTTGTTAAGGTCGCCTAAAAAAAAATTGTAATCAACTCGTTTGTTAACGGGCGATTAATAATCTCAACTATTAAAGGCACACACTCGCTATCGCTCGTTCGTGCTTTAAACAGTTTCGATTATTAATCGCCTTCATTAACACACTTGTTGGTTAAATAACTATTAAATATATAATATTCTTTGTAACAATTAAAATGGCCGACTATTTATTATCTGTGTAATGTGTAATAATAAAAAGTTGAACGCGCGCACCATAATACGACTAATACGAGCACATGACGTTGACCATGCGGTCGCCAATAGTGCAAGTTTTGCCATTAATGGCTGACGACGCGACGCCAACGAAATTGTATAGGGTTCGTAGCGCGCCGGAAAAATTTCGTTTCCTAAACCAATTCGTGACTCCGGTCACCAATATGTAAAGGGAACGGAAATTTTCGTCCCGTCAGTGGCGGTATTCAGGATCGCCGAAGCCGCGAAAGTTTAAACCAGTGGTTCCCAAACTTTTTTGGGCCAAAGCCCCCTTTCCCAAAAATAGTTGATACCATAGACCCCCCACTGTAACTCGTTCTTTTACTTGCTTATAGCACGTTTGACAAACACTGGTTTTTCATAATTTGATAAGATCAGATTTTTTGGAGTCGATGCTATTTGTAAACGAGGGTAAATTAAATGACACTTTTCCAATCGCATTAAACAAAGCAAGTTCGAGCGTGCAATAAAGTTGTTTCAACATGCATTCGTCCGGTACATGTCCAAACTCGTGTACCAGCAATGTGTTGAGACGAACCTAGCTAGTTACAATTTAATCTACTTAAAGTTAATTTTGTGAAGTGTTAATTAGTACTTATATACTTTACCATTAAGTTAACATACGATTAGTTGATATTGAAAGATTTAAATAACGGCCTGTTTGGAGGACGATTTTCAAATGCCTTCGACACCCATTTTTATGCACTCAATTTATCGACCCCTGAGAGGGGTCGATATCGACCACTTTGGGAATCACTGGTTTAAACAAACATTGTCTGCCGGCAAAGTGATGGCGGCTGTGTCAGCGTACATAAATCAAACAAGTAAAGACACTTACTGTCGGTTCCGTTGATGTCAAATTTCCGATTTGGATGACCTTGAACGGCTCCTGGGGGGGGGGGGGGTACTTTCCAATAGTACTAACAGATGGCGCCACTACTATATCACATATGATTGGTAGCAGAGCTAGTAACTGGCTCTGATTGGTAGCAGAGCTAGTAACTGGCTCTGATTGGTAGCAGAGCCAGTAGATATAAGAGAGTACCGCTATTCTTTGATCCGTAAAATAGCCGCCATCGCCGCCATTTTTGTTCCCATCAGCAATGACTGATTTGGGCGCGTTCAGACAACGCAGCTGCAGTAAAACAGCAGTAATAAACGCTGACTACACTGAAAGTAAGCGGTTACCGATTTCCTGAACAAACCGCTGTGATGTATCATGAAACCACATAAAACTGAGTAAAATCTACTTTTGTGGAAGGTCCTGCATAACCTCACTTTTAGATAGCACTACTGACACGAAAATCAAGAATTCCAAAAATATTGAACGTGATAGATTTTAGGTTATAAATATCCAAAATACGTTGCCACCACCACTACCGTCCGAACCGCTGGGCAAGTCAGCACAAATAATTTCCGCTGGGAATAATGAGCATTTCTGGAAGTCAGCGCATAAACAGCGGAACTGTTCAATAAACACCGCTAAATCAGCAACTCAGCTGCTGCGGTCATCTGAACGCGCCCATTTGAGTTATGTCTAAAATTTTATTTGAAATTGGCAAGTTTGTAAGTCTATGCCAAATTCGAGGTTATCAGGTTATGTTTTCCGTCAGTTTGTGTCAAATAACAAACAAAATCTAACCTACTAACCTCGAATTTGATAGAGACTTACAGTCTTGCCAATTTTAAGTAAAATTTCGGATTGCCAATAAATGTCACGTTGACGGAAATGTGCTACAAACCTCAAAGTGACAAAGGACAAACATGGCGGACGTGGCGGTACTCTCCTATATCTACTGACTCTGATTGGTAGAATTTTGTGCTTCCATCTGATAGTTAAGCTTAGAAATACCCCCCGAGTTACTGTCCCAGGCACTCTAGACAGGTTTCAACATTTGGCATGAGTGTCTCTACTTGTTTGATGTATGTACGCTGACTGTGTTTTGGGGTAGGAAGGGGATATTGTTGTGCGAGTTCATGCCTACCGGGACGGGACAACTATAAACGCTGATCGCTACTGTCAAACCTTGAAGAACCTTCGAATTTCAGAACGGACGCGGAGTTGAAGGAACAGGTCGTACGTTACCTGCTAGCCGCGGAAGGAGGGTCCTATGACATGGGTATACGAAAAATGCTACACCACATGCAAAAAGGCATCGATCTCAACGGCGATTATGTAGAAAAAGAGTAGAAAGTCCACGCTTTCCAACAATGTATTAATCAATGCAAATAAACGTGTTTTTCTTTGAGAAAAAAAAATTGGAGACCTTATTTTACGGATAAACCTCGTAGATAAAAGGAATCCACCCTGATTTTTCAGGAGTTAGCCGGAAAAATAATTTTTAATATTCAAATAAAATAAATAGGGCAATTTAAATTGACTAAAAGATAATTATAAACATATAGGTAGTCATGGGTAACACTAAGTAAGAGCCTGAACCATTTCAGTATATTAAAAACTATCGGAATTAGGTTGGGAATGTGGCGTCCGTGACGTCAATGCGAGTAATCGAGATATTTGATTTATTGAAGTTCGAGATATGGAAGTTTGAATGTATATTAGAGATGCAAGCCAGCATCGGTGGAGCAATTCGCGAGGAACGCACAAATGAAAGGCGGCTGCAGTGCTCCGACGTATTCTGGGTTGCCTACCTTCCAGTATTCACTCAAAATTTATGATCGGTTGCTCATTTCACGGTCCGTAAAAAGGAGTTTTCCAAGGTTATCTATTACCAAAGAACATATAACGTTATATGCTCTTTGCTATTACTATCCCGTTTTTCCTTAAAATACTTCCGTATCTACTACCACTTTCGTTTTTCTTTAACTTCTAAAGAATAGTCCGTCTTCTCTGCTACTTTCTCATACCTATTCGCTAATTGTTTTCCTGTTGAAAAATAACTTTTAGATGTAGAGTGGTATTCAAAAATATGTTGTACAGAGATAGTTGTAAGTTTATTGGTGGTTGTATTTTATCTCAACGAAGGTTTACACTGTATCATTAACCAGGAAAGCCTAGATAATAATAATATTTATTTCAAAATATTTACAGAAGTATAGTCCATTTACTTGACATCTGCACTGTCAAACTGACATTATGTTGGCACCACTGCTATTTTTCTCATTTTAACAATTAAATTACTGTACAGTGTAATAAAAAACACATTATTTTTGAGGTATAGTCAAGAATTTTTTTTAAATTTTGACACTGACAGTGCAGATGTCAAGTAAATGGACTATAGATACAAAACAAAAGGAGTTGAAGCAGAAATAAATGAGCTAGCCCACAGAAGTTAAGAACTTGTGCGTGGGCGAATATGTCAGCATGTAGCTTCCTTTTGTAAAATTTTATTATTTTATTAATAAAATAGCATAAAATAGAATAAGCAAATAAGTAGGATTCAATTTGTACCAATAAAGTTATCAGCAGTGAAGTAATTTACATATTCTTTTTGTCTACTAGGTTGTGTATATCAACTATTGGAGTTTCCTTTAACCTCTTTTTAATTTTATTTTTAAAAGTATTGATACTTGGGGAATTTTTAATTTCTTGGCAAGAGTACAGTCGAGGAGCTAAATAACTTTGGGAACGTTGTCCAAAGGTTTTTATAGCTTTTTCAAGCTGTATTTCTTTTTGCACTTTATAACGGGTAAGGTGCCCATGTTCAATATTTTTTTAAATTACCTTTTGTTTTATACAGAAGACAGAGTATTCTGTAACAGAATAGTTGCCGCAAGTCGAACAGGCCACACTCTTTGAAAAACAAATCACTGGGATACAAGCGGTCCTTGCCAAGTATAATTTTGATGAAATATTTTTGCAACACTGTCAAATTTGCAAGGTGCGTTTTCAAAATACCCCCCCCATCCAACGATACCATATTGTAAATGAGACTCAACTAGGGCATGATAATGTATTTTTAGATTTTTAATATCTAATATATTTTTAAATTGTTTAAATATGAATAAGATTGAACTTAATTTTTTTATTAGTAGGTTTACATGTATGTCCCGTTTAAGATGTTGATCTATGCATATACCCAGATAATTTAAGTTATTAGTTGGTTCTATACGATATTCTTTTTGCCCATCCATAATAATTAAATCTGTAAGTTTTCGTGTCTTTTTTGAGTAACAAGAGAAAGATATATATTTCGTCTTCGTGAAATTGATCGATAAGAAATTTTGAGTAAACCAACTTTTAATTAATTTAAAAGATGTACCTATACTTTCAGAATATTAGTATGTATAACGCGTTTTTGAACTTTTGACATTAATTCATATTCATGAAGCACAAATGCTGTACAACACATTAATGAACATGACTATACTTTGATTTCGTGCTGGACAGAGCTGTATGAGTTATTGCGTCGCCGCACTTTCCGAACTTTACCAATCATTAATTGAGAGTAACGAATGAAACAGACCTGAGTGTTACAGGTTCTCTACTAAGCTCTTTTTACAATAAAACAAAAGTGATAAAATTACGATTTTTAATTTACGCATTTATTATTATATACAGTAACGTTTAATATAGTAAATAAAGCTTTTAAAAACTTAATGCATTTAATAGAATGCTCTAAGCTTATCAACTCAATAAAGCTCTCTATAAATTTAATCATCTTTTTGGCTCACTCTGGGTTTTACTGTCTTAGGACTAAATACAACAGTCACCCCTAGTGCGACAATCAATGGCAAGATTACGAATGTTTTCAAGGCGTAATGGCCATATAAATCACAGAAATATCCGAATATGATTGGTGTTACTATAGAAGCAATTATGTTAAGAGTATCGTCGACACCTTCAATTTTATGGTGCTCCAGGGATCGGAGCGTAAACAGCTGCTTCCAGGAACTGTTCAACATGGTGTGTGCCAAAATCATAGGTATAAAACTAGCTAAGTAAGTGTCGTAGGATGGTGCATAACAAAGCCCAAGGAAACCTGTAGTTGCGATGAATAACGAAGATATTGTCAGGTTTGTGCTGTCTTTGCCAAATAGTTGTTTTAAAAACGCAATGACGAAATGTGACAAAAAACTCAACATACTCTGGTAGGCGTACGTGTAGCCAACATCTGCAGAAGATGCTCCATAATTCAACTTGAGCAGCATGGAGAATTTTATAAAATATACAGTTGTACTAGTACTATACAAGTACTTCGATAAAATAACATCCCACTGCTCTTCGAAACTGACAGATTTTAATTTAGTGAAGGAATCTGTAATTGATTCTGTTATATTTCCAGAAGAGGCTGTTGTACTTTCAGTTTTTGTTTTTTTGATGCGCGGCAGTTTTAAAGCAATTACTGTAATATAAAAGTGATTTAGCTTTTCACCAATCGTTGAATTTTAAAACTTACATAAGGACATAGCAAGCATTGCTGCAGCTAATACGGAAATATGATAAAAGCCATTTTCATAATCAAACATTAAACCTCCAACAACAGGGCCAATAACAAAACCAGCCACAGTAGCAGCACTCATTACACCATTTACGCTATCGTGTTTTTCTTTAGGGTTTAATTCTGCCGCAATTGCTTTGCATACAGTTTGAGTTTGATTCGTTAGGCCTAAAATAGCAATAATTATATATTGTAATGTGGTTTTACATACCTCTAATACTAACCACATGTCAATCTCAATAAAACTATTATCACATATGATGAGGTGAGTCCTAGTGGTATGTAAGTTATAAAATTAACAAATAGAGTAAACAATAGAACTGTTTGTCTTCCAAGTAAGTCTATCCATTTATGCTAAAACTGAAATTTATTAAAATGGCTAGAACGATAGCTTCCACTTACAATTAAAGGTCCTGAAAATAACTGGAATGTTGCGTAAAATGTGGCCAACGTCCCCAACACAGTATGGTTACCTTCAAGTGAAATGATGTGAGTGGCCAAAATGGGAGCGAAAAACCCAATGGACAGCGCATCCTAAAAGTTGATTTTGATATAAACAGCCTAACCACATTTATCAAACGTTACTCACAAGAAAACAAATTGTGTAAAGCTTGGGATTTTCTGCAGCCATTTCGTTGGGAGCTTAATCAAACACGTGCTAGCAGAATAGTAAAAATCATTCTAATAAGGTGGTTTTACGCTTAAACAGTTCTGCCTGTGAACCGTAAAATAAAAGGACTACTTCCTAGTGTTGCAACATCTTGACTCATAAAATTTTAAGCATTTCTTCAACTGGAATTTTAAAATAATTATTCTTGGTAATTTAAAGTGTAACTAAATTGATTACCGAAACTGACTAACCCATCGTTACATCACACAGTTGTAAGTTCAAGTGTTTTGTCACATGTCAGTTGTCAACCACTGTTGCCAGTATTCCACATTGCCGAATCGCCTTTTCCATATGTCTAGGTAGCCCAAAAATAGCCAACTAAATTAAATACATAGTTGTTTTTTAGAAATTTATAATTTCCTGAAATAATTCAATAACGAAAACGGCAAATTAATATAATAGATATTTATTTTAAAAAATGCGTCTTACAACTTATGCAATAATCGTTAATATGTAATAAAACTATACCTACTACCAAAGAGCATATAACATGTTATATGTTCTTTGCTACTACAGAATAAAGAAAACATTATGGTAAACAGTATTAAATTATTCCTTGAATTTCTTCTGTTAATTTATTTAAGAGGTCTTCCTCATTTGTATCATCTTTGCTAACTTTGAATTTGACATAGACTTACAGTGCCACTAACATACAATATGAATTACTAACATACTATTCATACAAAAAATATTTCAAAGGCAACTTGATGGAAAAGCATTTATAATCACCTGGTAGAATATGCAAAAAGTCCAACAAATCTTTTCATTAATAAAATTAACTCTAAGCATAAGTATTGCGTCTAGCAATTCTGTCTTCATTGAATTTCGCAATTTGCATTTTACCACAGTCATCACAGAAAATAAGCGTTCGACCACAGCATTACTTAATGGTATTGTGAAAAGCATTAACGACCATTTTGAAATTTCTTTAAATATGAATGTTCCACCAGCATTTGTAAAATTCATTGAACGGCACACAGTACAAAAGGCATGGTCCCCGTTTTACCCAACCTAAAGAAATAACAAAATCGAGCTTATATACAGAAGTTTGTTTTGGGTAGTATCATGTAATACTTTTAAATTCAGGAAGTTTTTCTCACTCATCTCGGTATTTTTTTGTAAGAATTACGAAATATAGAATTGAAATCAAGTATGCTCAATAATTAGCCCAATTATCGCCAAAATTTTTCGGAAAATAGCCCAGATTTCGCTTTGTCGCAAAATCATAAATTTTTTAGCAAACAGAGCTATCCGAGTAGCCCAAATGGCGGAAAATCGCCCATGCTGGCAACACTGTTGTCAACAATAATCATATGTTTCTGATGTTTATGTGTCAGCTGTCAGTTTACTACCAACTGTATTTGGCGCCCTCTCATTGTCTCATTGCATACCGGCAACAGGGCTGTTCGTTGTAGAACAGTGGTGTGCAAAGCTACAGGAAAACTAAAAAAAAAATCATTTTTTCTATAGCACATGTTAAAGTGTGCTTTTATCAACTCAAAACAAAAGGTCAAGTTTTACTTTAACAGCAAGGGCACAGAATAATACCCTAAATCAGAATGGCCTCTCTGTGTCGGCGCTTTTGATGTCAGCATACTCAATTTTTGTGACCTTGAAATTGTCCGCCATGATTCGAGTGGTGTGCAGAGGCGGTAAATTCAAAATTATGCGCCTAAATTTTAAACTCAACAGAAATAATCCGTACATTTAAAGTCCATGCAATTTATATGGAAATGCACAGTACACCATATGCCACCAAATGACCTTTTCTGTGCACTCATATTAAAAACCACTTGTACAAAAAAACATAACCTTCTTATAAGGGGTCATTGACCGCCACAAGTACACGTGTAAAATATGGAAACAGCTGACTGCACACCACTAGAACTCGCGCATGCGCAAAGAAAAAACTAGCTGAATTTTAAGCCGACAGGCCATTCTGTATTATTCTGTGGCAAGGGTAGATAAAGCAGCACTTTAACATCAAGGATAGATAAAGTAATTTAATTTTCTAACTTTTGTTTAAATTAAATATGACAGCTTCGTATTATCGTAGCAACCCAATCTAGCTACTGACATTTTGAAATGTGATTGACTGTCATTATTTTCTTTTGAAATTGTTAAAGTTTTTGCTATAGAAAAAAATATTGTATTATACACGACGATAAAGTTATTTCTATCCACTCTTGAATCATTAACGTCTCGACTTCGTCTCGACGTTAAACGATTCACTCGTGGATAAAATTTAACTTTATCGTCTTGTATAATAAATTACTATTAGTCTTACAAATAATATGCTCTATTCACATATTTTTGTATGAAGATTGATCTCATGGTAATTTATAAAATTTATCTGTGTTAAATGACTTTGTTGTGTTTAAATGAGTTTACATTTGATGTCATGGTTTCCAAATGCATTTAATTTAGAAGGTTACAATACACCTTCAAATGCAAACTTGCCATATTTAAGTAGATTTTAAATATTTGTCCACATGTATACAGTATCTCGGTAATTGTAAGAGATACAAATTTGGTTAAATGGGAAGAAAGTTGCGCAATTAAAGGACAAACAAAGTGACGCCTAAAAACCCTTGATGATTTTTCGTTTTTAAATTATCTCAAAAAGCGAATTTTTGAATTTTCAATTTTATTTTATTCTGGCGTTAATATTAAAGTTAGAGCGAAACTGACAAAACTCCTTTATGGACTAAAGATTACGTTCTCAATTTCTTTATCCGGCGTTTCGTCTTCGATTAATCATTACCAATTAAATTTTTTTAATACGGCCCTGATAAAGCCAAATTTGTGAAGCACTTTTTATTATGAATTCAACAATGTACCACACATGATTTAATTGCGTTTCGAGCCTTTGGAGACCACCATCAAGACATTTTTGGATACGGACCTGTGTCCTAGAACATTTCATACGTTTTTTAACTTTTATAATTTAAAAAAAGAAGTAATGAGCCTCACTGGATGTTTTTCATCCTTAATAATCACGTTTGGTCTTGGCATACAAATAATTTTCAATAGTCAGTAATAAATTTATTGATTATTTTTCTTACGTATACATTTTTCCGTAGCCTTGGCGATTGGAATCGGGCTCGGTGAAACCATTCACAGTTGGGCACCAAGTTCACTGTTCTCTACTCGGAACCACAGACCTAAGAGATAGAGTAACAAAGGTCAACACATCACCAAGACACACACCTCACACAATGCTTGCCGCGCAAGCACCAAAGGCGCGCTCCAACTCTGTAACCCAAATCCGGGGCAAGATGAGCATTGTACCGCCAGATGCCAGCGCATAAAACACCAGCCTCTACACAGCAAGGTATACCGCAAGATAATACTGTTACGTTTTACGTTCTCGGGCTACTCAAAAATTATACGACGCTTCTTGAACATAACATTTATTTACAACGATTTATCTTAACTATTTACAAAGCAACTATTAAGGCGGAACACGAATTATTTATAAATACAGGAACTATTTCTAACAACAGATATACTTTATTTATATCCTTACGACTTAACATTAATGATTTATATGGTTATATTTATTTGTTATTCACACGTTATTTATTTCACTAGAGTTATGTACAAACGGGTTCATTTATATTGCAGTTTACGTTCTTCGAGTTTGGATGAGAACTGTCGATTTTTCCCACTGCACCGGTTTATATACACGCCGGGTGAGTCATCCTAGAAACGTCCAGACCTTGCTCGATTAATCCAGCGACGCTGACGTGTTCGTGCGCAAGGTCGTTCTGGAATGTTCTGATGCGTTCCGGCTCGAAGGTCGTTACACTCTCTGGAATGATCTGGAACGCTGACTCACGCGTCGTACTGGACGCTGTGTCATATATAAACAACGGCCTGACCCCAAGGTCGTTACAATACTATAAATACTAATAAACAATAATTAAAATTAGAAATAAAAAAATCAGTTAGACTCATTACTTCTTTCTTTAAATTACAAACCCTGAAACAACGTATGAAATGCTCTAGAACACAGGTCCGTATCCAAAATTTTTTTTATAATGGCCAAAAAAGACTCAAAACGTAATTAAACCATAGGCATCGGAAAATCATGACCGTATTTAAAAAATAATAAGTTGATGATCATCGTTTTTCGAAGACGAAACGTCAGATAAAATATTTGATAAGGTAATCATTAAGTCCATTAGCAGTTGCTATAGAGAAGTTTAATCAGTTTCGCTCTAATTTTAATATTAAATATTAATACGAGGCGTCGAAGTAGTTCCGTAGAAGCTGTAGTATTTTGGGCATATTTTACGGAGGTCCAACCAGGTTTATAGGTTCCTATATGAGTGAATAAGAAAGCAGCGGCTGTGTAGCACAGCGGCGTACGAGATTGAGCCGCATCAGCAGTTCACCAGGTTCCAGGACAGCGTTGCTAACTGCAGGCAAACAATAACGAGGGGTCCAGAGCATTGTGAGAGTTCCATCGAGGGGCAGGTGACCCTATTTTCAACAGAGAAGCCATTAAAAGATCAGATTTGCCTCCTAAAAGTGCTGGTTTTGTGAATGTCATTGTTAGCGCCGCTTAGCCTCACTTACGGTTTCTGGCGTGGGTAGAAGTATTTTGTTTATGACGCGGAATACTTACATATCATTGTTACCGCATAGCACGATGTAAGGCCGCATAGTAACAGCGTTAATTGCGTGGATATCGAGAAATTGATTTAAATTTCTAGCTTGTTTACGTATTCTCGAAGCAAAGAAACCATTTTGGTTTTGTATTTGTTCTCATCGGTTAAAAATATAACCCAGTTGTCAAATCCCATTAGATAAATAGCGATATGCAGAGTACTTACAATTAAATGTTTATTTTAATATAGGACATTAAATAATTATTGATAGCCAAACGTAGTTAATTAGTAATGATAGCAAAAGCAAGTTCATATTCTTTTTTTTTAAATTAGATGTAGCGACTTAAACCTGGGATGAGAGTCAATTAGAATTATAAATTTAAACATTATTACAGTATAGCCGGGCAAATTACAAAAAGTTTGGTAGATAGGGTTGTTCTAATTAATTCAAATAATTAAAAATCATATTTAAAGATTTTTTATGCTCATTTTACGACATCACAATATTTAGCTCTTTCGGATTTTATTGTCTTTGAAATAACCTAGTAAAGTTGTTTGGCTTCATCCCCTTCGGAAGAACTTGTTGGTGCATACATGTGTATTATTTGTAGGTTATGTTTCTTGCTTATTTTCAAGTTGATGAATATGTTGCGATCAGAATGTGCTCGATATTTTGTTATGTTGTGTTTAATACTTTTGTGGATTAAAAAGGCGACACCTCCTAAATTATTATAGTAGTGGTGTTATTCTGGTAAAGGATATTTCCTGACTTAAGAATGGTTATTTTTTCTTCTGGCAGACATGTTTTGCAGAGACGAGATGTACCATTTAATGTTTTTCGACTCTTCTTCAAGTTTAGTTTCATTGTTTTTATATTGTAAGTGGCTATAAATATAAGTGGCTATAAATAGACATTTTTGTGTATTATATCTTTTGAGTTATTGCCCCCCCCCCCCCCTCATGATTTCATGAGGCAGACTGTTAAAACAGTGTGAGAGTTCGGGTTATCAATAGCGTATCTTTTCTTAAATGAAGACAAATTATTTATAATCGCTAATTAAAACTGTTCACTAGTACGATGCTTTTTCGAAAGAAATAGTATATTACATACCGAGGTGGGAAGTGTTGCATTACTGTCGAGAGATTAGGTAGTTTACCGAGACGCGTAGCGTCGAGGTTAACTTTATCTCGAGACAGGGATGAAACTTTCCACCGTGGTATGTATACTATTTTATTAGCAATCATCTAATTTTAAAAATAACTACAATTGAATTCTGAATAATAGATATCTTGATGTAGCTAATATTTTTGTTACCATGAAAACAACCCACTCAATGTTTTGTTACTATGGAAACACCCCACTCTTCAGGTATGTAATATTTTTCGGGGTATGTAATAATTTCCTGGCTAGTTTCAAGTAATCGTCTAGTTCCCAGCTGTTGTCATGTCATGAAATTGACACATTACAATGTGATTGCGAATAATAGTATATTACATACCGAGGTGGAAAGTGTTTCATTCCCGTCGAGATGCTAACTTTATCTCGAGACAGGAATGAAACTTTTCACCGTGGAATGTATACTGTTTTACTCACAATCAGTTTTTGTCATTATTTATTTAATTAGGTAAGTTTCAAATATTACGTATTACGCAGTTTAATAACTCACTTTAACCAAGGGAACTGCGACGCTGTTGCTAGGTAACATGACAAGTTCATTGAAAGTGACGTTTTCCTAGCCGGGAAAATCTTTCCCGGCTAGCTGGGAAAGTAAAGTAAACAATGATTTTTGAGGCTTTCACGGCCATTGTCATTAAGTAATAAACGACTTCCGGGATTGGACTGTGTCATGATTGAGATCGAAAAACTCAACGTTCCGCCCACTTTCGTAAGGGGCTTCATCAGAAGGATAAGCAAAAGAGCACGGTAACATAAACACCCTAACAATATCAATCGGGACGAAGGCTTTTCCCCAAAATACTATGTGGAAAGTGCTAATTCCTAGACCCCACCCACCGCCACTGAACCGCGATGGCGCTTGCCTATAAATTCTCGCTTTTCTCCTTCCGATAGTTAGTCGAGTTTCGCCTCTGACGTGGTTCACACGTTGAGTTACCTTGCTCTTCTCTCCCTTCCCTTGCAAAGAGTTTCGCCTCTGGCGTGGTTAACCCTCCAGCGGTGACGTACGGTCTGTGACACCAGCGACAACGACAAACATGCTTTATTGCTCCGACTTTTGGCCGAGCGCTGCGTGCTTCGAGTTACATGGGTCAAATTAAGCCATCTATCGTCTAGCCACGGCTTAGTTTCGTACGAACCAAACAGGTGTTAGTTCACGAGTTTCGGACTCCCAGACCGTACGTCACCTAAGTTATTGTGATTTTTTATAAGGTAAGATTTTTTAAAATTATTATTAATTGATTTTTATCTTTTGTTATAATTATCACTTTTGATTTTTTATAATCTAACTAGATGTACTATTTTATTTAGGCAATAAGTAATCCACTGTATTTTTTTAAACTTTCTTTGTATTTATTTACAGCAAAATGAGCTACGAAAAACATCAAGCCTGGTTACAGCAACTTATGGACGAAGCGTTATCAAATAACGAACAAAATGATTTACAGTATGACGATAACAGTGATGATAATGAGGAGGACTACGTTGAACAAAGAGATGAAAATTCTACAAGTGAACAAGAACTTGATAATCTAGAAATAACTCAAAAAAAACGAAAACGAAGCTATTGAAAGAGAAAACACCGAAGGAGATACTAAAGTAAAAGAGAATAAAAAGGCGACTAAAGAACTCACAAAAGATATGCGAGGTTTATTTTATACCGGGAAAGACAAAACTACCCTGTGGAAGAAACAATGTCCACCAACGAACTTACGATGCTACAGGGCTAGATCAAAAAACATTATTACCCAATTACCTGGCCCAAAACCTCCTACCCGAAATTTGAGTGACCCTGTGGAAATCTGGAAAAAGTTTTTTGATGAAGCTGTTATTAAAACTATTGTAACTTATACAAATCAGCACATCGAGCAATTTGTAAAAGTAAAATATTTCAGGGAAACATATACGAGGCTCACTGACACCTTAGAAATAAAAACTTTGATAGGACTGTTATACTTAGCTGCAGTAAAAAAGATGAACAGACTAAATTGTGATGAAATTTTTAGTACCTACTGCTGGTGATTCACCGGAACTTTCTCGCTTGACGATGTCACAGCAACGTTACCTGTTTCTTTTAAGACATCTTAGGTTTGATGACGTTGAAACAAGAAATACCAGAAAAGCTGTAGATAAAGTGGCTCCAATTCGTGACGTTTTTCAGCATGTAAATGAAAATTGTAAAAATAATTTTAGTCTTTCTCATCATGCAACAATAGATCAAATGTTGGTAGCATTTCGTGGGAAATGTCCATTTCGTCAATATACTCGTATACCTTCTAAACCGGCTAAGTATAGAGTAAAGATATTTGCTCTAGCAGATGCTATAATGTTTTATACCGCCAATATGGAGATATATGTTGGCAAACAACCCAATGCTTCCCCATACGCCGTTAGCAACTCCGCTATTGATGTAGTAAATAGACTCGTTGAGCTCATCAGCGGAACCCGTAGAAACCTAACTACAGATAATTGGTTCACCAGTATCGAACTTTGCGAAAAACTGCTAAATGAGCAAAAGTTAACTTTTTTGGGGACAATTAGAAAA
Organism: Agriotes lineatus; assembly: GCA_940337035.1. NCBI lineage: Eukaryota > Metazoa > Arthropoda > Insecta > Coleoptera > Elateridae > Agriotes > Agriotes lineatus. The sequence goes on from CALNHX010000276.1 coordinate 37,360, forward strand.
AACAACAGACAACTACCACCACAGTTTCTAGTTGGCCAGGATCGACCTATTCCTTCCAGTATGTTCGCGTTTAGAGAAAATTGTATCTTGGTATCACATGTTACAAAACCTAAGAAGAATGTTTTAATGGTATCTTCCATGCATGATGACGAAATTCACCAAACCACGCAAAAGCCTATGATGATTATAGACTATAACAAAACGAAGATAGGAGTTGATATGGTCGACCACTTATCGTCAAATTATAATGTAGCACGAAATACCAGAAGATGGCCTATGGCTCTGCTCAATGTGACTGGAATAAATTCCTTTGTAATTTACAAATGCAGTCAGGAAGAAGATAAAATGTTCATCAGAAGGGTATTTTTAACGCAACTTTCCATCGGTCTGACAAAAATCATATGATGCGGAGACAGGCTGATCAGCATATACCACGCCCTCTCCGAGAAAGAGTACAGCAACTCTGGAAAGTACCCACTGAAAACCAAAGACCTGACGAGCCTCCACGTGCTGGACGTTGCCAAGTTTGCACATCGAAACAAAACAGAAAAACCAAACATTATTGCAAAGTCTTCAATAAGTTTCTTTACCTCGAGTATGCGAACATTATTTGCAGTCATTGCTCTGAAGAAAGACTGTAAATATGAATATATAGATATAAGTTTAAGGTACATAATAACAACATTTCTTTTGTTTTTTTTCTGTGTGAATTATTTTTTATTTTCGTTAATGATTTTACGATACTGTATGGTGTTCATATTTTTCTTTTAGAATAGTAAAATAAACATATTACTAACTCATTAGACACTTGTTCTATTACTAAAAACAACAAAATTTGATAAAATATTATTTTCATGGCCGTAGGACCCCATATGGGTATATCGGTCTGCTGGTCCGACGTCACGAGTAGTGTCGAAATTTCTCACGTCACCTGCCGAGGGTTAGCACGTTGAGTTACCGTGCTCTTTTGCTTTTCCTCCTGATGAAGCCCTTTACGAGTGTGGGCGAAACGTTGAGTTTTTCGATCTCAATCATGACACGGTCCAATCCCGGAAGTCGTGTGTTACTTAAAGTAAACAATGACTAGTTTTTCTACTGTTTTGAAAGTTAGAAACGTAGGTACCTATTATTAACCGATTGTGAGTAAACAGATTTAGTCGCCTTGACTTGGATACTACAAGTACTCAGAGTTATGTCGATTATTTTTGGGTAGTAAGTATCACGAAGGTCCATTGCGTTGAAGTACAGACGCAATGGACATGAGTTATAAGTGTAGTTTAGTTTATAAGTAATAAAGTTAGTGATTTTATGGATTTGTTGTGTTATTTACGACTACCGTGATTCGTGGGTGAGCAGTAACTACCTTCTGTGAGTGAACTATCTGGAAGGTAGAAGTATTTTTAATTTAATTTTTAACTAAATGTAAATAAAAACGTAGTCTAGATTAATTAAATCACCAGATGCCGCCGGGTTTTCTAGAAATTCCAAATTGATTCCAATCAATCAATAGAGATATTTTGATAATAGTAATACATTAGCTCTGTTAAAAAGTGGTCTAAACAAACTTATGCCCTCAGAAGTCTCTCGACCTCTTCTGTCTCGCATACCAGGAAATCCAAAATATTTCTTTTCCGTCTCTCGGTTACTCCTATTTCAACACCCAAACACACCACTTCGCATTTTTGTCGGTTTCAAGGTTATGTTATTTATTCACTGTCAAAAATTACTTAACCAATGGATTAAACTAGAGACGCTTTCATTAAACTTTTTTATAAGTCCATAACTTTCTTCAGTTTTCAACTGAAAAGAATATTTGAACCCATTGTTACTCATACCACCATCAAAAGTTGTAATATAAATCGTGTGCTGCCTTTATCTGTTTACACAATTAATAAACAACACATAAACTACACTGCTGTATTAAATAAGCTACAATGGACACAAAACTTATAAAATCAGAATTTATGGAAAGCTTCCATAAGAAAGTTAAAGTTGCTTGTCCACGATTAGCTGTTAGGGCGGGACATGTGAAGTCATCTGGAAATACTCAATAGACAGCTTCGCCTTTGTCTAATTTCCAATATTTTCAGTGTGATTTTCATCCCTAAGGCGGGTTAGAATAAATTGTGGAACATATTTATTTTTGCTGCTTACACATTCAAATTGTTGGAGATTACAATACAGGTCTTGATTATTTGTTGAGGTGTTGTTAAAGAAGAGCACACTCTACGAAGCGTTCTGTGGTGTTGGGTAAAGATGGGGCAAAGGTATCATGATATTAACATAACACTTACTTTTGAGAAATTATGTTGAATTATAGTAATAATATGTTTTAACTCCATTAACATTTTATAATTTTACATATTTATATGTCAGATGCGGCAATTATTGATAAATGTAATTGCTACCCAAATACATCTTCAGTCGCATATTTTCAACTTGAATTAGTTTACAACGTTTTCAACCTCGATTAATAAGCATAATACGTCCATGTCTTTGTTGCTGTTGTTAATTGTTTTAATTGTAAATCGAAGTCGTCCAAATGGAAACGTCTGCAAAGTTATCTTCCTGAAATCCAGCAGACGGTGATGAACCTCCCGTTTTCCCTGTAACAAGAATGTACTTCAAATAAATTTAACAAAACTAAATATTTAATATCTCTACCGCTGGCCAAGGACACACTCCACGGGGCAGCTGAGCAGCTCTCTCAATGTCATACCAAAATTCCCCCATATACTTGTGAGCTGCCTTGCATGCATTTTTTTCCCGAATCGTGAACAGCTCCATAAATCGTCCCATACTTTTCAGTTCTATCATGCAGGTAGTCTAAAGGCATATTTTTAGTGTTACTATTTTTATAACTAAGTTACATACCCCAATGTTGTCTCCCCATTCAAATGGGGAGTCAAAAATGTAATTCAGATAATACTCTTCGCCCTCTTTGGTTATATTGCCATAGAATTTTACTATACCCTGCGTTTGATTGCATACCCCGAACCGTTTGACTTGAAAATTTGTCCTCGACGTATTGATAGAAGCCTGAAAACCAATACTCATCGTATATACATTAACGTAATTTTAATTCGAATTATAAATTCTACTCTAATCTTATGTTCATTTTGATAATCGCATTTGTCCTCTTCGCTACTAAAGAGTAAAAGTTTTAGAGCGAGACCAAAGTATTTCGTTAGTTTAAAGATCTATTGCGCCATGTAGAACAACTGAATTAGGTGATACTGACCCGAACACGATAGAAAGGTTAATTCTTTACGTTTTACTAAAAGCAACTAGTGAAATCATATTCAAATGATTAAATTTTACTTAAAAGAAGTTTAATATTTCCCATATTAACAAATTTAAAATCAACTTAAGACCTTGAAATTAACAATTTTGCGTTACTGTATGTAATATCCACTATAATTTTATATATTTTTATTCTCATGCAAAACAATCGACTGAAAACATTTGAGATTTAATATAAATAGCGCTTTATAGCTAAACTACATTTTGCAAGTCAAATTTTACAATTACATTTCCGGAGTTAAAAGTCAGTTCTTGGCTAAATACTTATAGGTTATATACACTTACAAACAAGAACAGAAGTAAACAGACATTTGTTATTAATATATATGTCTTCACTGTAATTGCAGCCATATTTAAAGCACTACGGAACCTTAATAAAATTTTATGAGCAGGGACTGATATTTAGCAGCAATGAGTTGTTTTTGTCATTAAAAAGACATTAAAAATGTAAATTGCCTTCCTTTTTACGTCAGTGTAATTAGCAAATTTCTTTTGAGGGGATAGAAGTACTCGTATATATACAGGGACTGTATTTTCAATGTTGTATATGCCAGAAGTGAAACTCTTCTGAAGACATTCGCCTCTAACGTGGTTTACACGTTGACTTACCGTACTCTTTTGCTCATCTCCTGGTGAATCTTTTTATGAAAGTGGGCAAAACGTTGAGTTCTTCAATCTTAATAATGACACGGTGTAATCCCGGAAGTCGTTCGTTACACCTATTATATGAGTTTTCTCATCGCCCTACTTGACGTAACGAGCAGGCAGCAGTTTTTTGTGGTTCTGGCCTGCAGCTATTGCCGGCGATAATAGTAATTTACGTTACAAGGCCGGAAAATGTACGGCCGTGTATCGTACAATATTTTATTTCATACTGGTTTATACAACATGTTCATTGAAAAAAATCCATAAGGAGCGGCTGTGAAAATTCAAACGTATGAATATGTTGGTGGCACCTTAAGTCTGTCAAATTCGATGTTAGCAGGTTAGGTTTTGCGTCAGTCTGTGTCAAAACTGTCGGAAAACCTAACCTGATAACCTCGAATTTGACATAGACTTACAGTATCACCAACTTATTATTCAGCAGTTGCCTAGCAACACTTTCCGGCCTTGTGATGTAATGTTCCACTTTCCGGACTCAAATTAATGACGTAAAGTCGTATTTTCCGGACAGTATGAAATAAATATATATTAATATAGTTCTCGAAGTTAGTGCTGTTTAATGGAAGGCAGTTCTGAGAATTCTTCAAGTAGTATACGCATCCCAAACATGATGCAAGGTAAGTCACCCTTTTCCTGATGGAAACCCCCATTCCATTCTCGGCAGACACATGGATTGCGCCCATATAAATTGCACGAATTTGTCCTCATGGCTCCAGGAACCGGTTATTTTGACTATCTCGAGCGAACTTTTCCTTTCACTGAGTTAATTCGACCACCTTTTTGCGATGGGCGAATTCGTAAATAATATTATATTCTCCAAAAAAAGTAAATCAACACTATGTAAAACCCTGGAAGAAAAAAGCATTTGCTCAAGTACAAAGTATGTCCGTTGCAAAATGTAATGTAATGCTTGCTTTTGATTGGTAACTTTGATTAATTTCTTTATGCATTTGCCTCCCATAATTAGTATAAAGGACATGTTAGATAGAATACCTACGTATATTGTTCGTGATGATATGTGTCATGTTTTTAAATTAGAATCGGTGACGAAAACGTATTTACTAGAGTGCTGTATTAACCAGGCAAGCTTATCCCACTAGATTTTGTGTCACAGGAATTTTAGCGCCAAGCCGTTGGCTGCGCTGACCGGTAACCGTGCGTTCTGTCGTCTGTCAACCTGTCAACCAAGCAAGACTAGAACCCGTTGGAGTACGTACTGCTCGATCCAGACGAACAATGCATGCTGATTTAAATCTTGGTGCATTCCATTACGATGCTAATTATAATTACAGTCTTCATCCAAGTGTGGTTATTGAAATCTATATACAGTGTGTAGGTGTTGTTCTGTGCTGTCAACTGTGTTTGTCAGTTCTATTGAGTTCTGTCACTCGTCACTGTTGTTTGAACTAAGGTACTATTAAAGCTCTCTAGTTTGAACCACTTGCGTGTTAGTTAACAGTGTTTTATGTTTCGATTTTGTCTGTTTTCTTTTTATTTGTTTAAAAACCAATATTTTTTAAGGCGGTACAATTAAATGATATGATCGTTGTTATTCCGACTTACCGTATGCTATTTGGAAAGTAACTAGAATTTGAATTTGCCGCCACTTTCAGTAACTCAAAATGGCGGATGAGCTTGCTCGTATAAATATATAGTTCATTCAAATTCAAGATAGAGCAAAATCTGCAACCAAAATTACAAATATCAGCAGTAAGTTGATTACTAATATGATTTTATTAAAATTTAGATGAGAGAGATATGGCTTTGTTGCTGTCTTGATGAGTGTCAAAATCAAATTCGAGGTTAGCAGGTTAGATTTTGCGTCAGTTCGTGTCAAAACTGACGCAAAATCTAACCTGCTAGCCTCGAATTTGATTTTGACACTCATCAAGACGGCAACAAAGCCATATCTCTCTGATCTAAATTTTAATAAAATCAAATTAGTAATCAACTGACCGCTGATATTTGTAACTTGGGTTGCAGATTTTGCTCTATCTTGAATTTGAATGAACTGTAGTACCTTAGTATTTACAATGTAAGTAGGCCTACACAATAATTGAAAGAAATTTTAGCTGAATGCACATCAAGGGTCTTCGGGTTGGCAACCAATAGAGCACCTAAGCGCAGCTAGCGGGGTTTACTGCAGGAATCTCTTGACTTTTAATAGGCTAAATTTTATCTTCAAAATAGCTCGGGCGGTCTCGGATTTTTACTGCAAGGCGCCTGTAGTAAGCTTGCGGTTACCACCGCTGCTGTGATTTTTGTCTGATGGCGGTGTAGAACTTCGGCGATGGCCAAGAAGGTGCTCTTGTTCCAAGAAGGTCGTGCCTTTCATTAATTACGGTGGTAATGTGGCTCGGAATCCGATTATTATCTATTAGAAATCTGCTTATCGTAGCTCCCTTTGGAGTACTGAAGCGGTTCTTTGGCGGCGTATACATATACGGAGCTTCGAACGGGTTAGTGGTAGAAAGTGACGAGGGCCTTAGGTAGACCGACACGGTGAAGCAAACCTCAAGGGAGCGGGTTTATCAAGGGTTCTTTCTGGTAACCAGATTAGTGTTCTGGCGAGCGGTTACGGAATTAGTTTTAGAGAAAATTGGTTGGTATCGAAATCGGCGTTTCAAAAAGTTAGGGCTTTGGAAGACTTCTTCTAGTAGGTCCGTGGACTAAACTAAAGTGCCTTCCAAGACAGCTATAATTATTACACTTAAATAATTGCGGAATCTCAGAATATCACGCTTTCGTAAATCAGCTACAATTCGTTTTTTGTTACTTAAGTGACGTATCTTCAGGTCTCGGCTTTAACAGCAACTCTTTTGGAAGGATCAAGCAACGGCTGAGTGCTCGGGATATCCTTCTTTGGCGGCAGGCGCCTCCGGTTAAGCCCAGAGGGGCCTACGGCTGTTGAGTACTCTAGGTGGAGCTTTATTGGACTGATCGCTGGATTTCAGTAATCTCAACTGGTAGGGCATCTCCGTTATATATCCTTCTGGTCCTTCCACTATCTAGGCGATTTCCCAGTGAGGTGTAGTTAGAGCTGCGTGGTGATTGCTGCAAGTGAACAAGCGCAGTAGTGATGGGAAGTTTCGATACTTTTGCAGATTCGTTCATTCCCAATATTAGAAATGGGTTCTGATCTTATAATCAAAGCCTATGACTTTGAAAAGAACTTTACTGTACATAAAAGTTGGACTCCGGACCAATTACCACCTTCAACAAACAAGAACATCATTTTTTACACTGATGGATCTAAGTTTGGAGGGGGCACAGGCTCCGGTGTATACAGTACCAATCTTAGAACCAACGAAAAAGTCCGTCTAGGAAAGTTTTGTAACATCTTTCAGGCTGAAGTACAAGCTTTTAACGTATGCACAAACATCAGCATAGAAAAGAAGCTGCTCAATCCAGACATACACATTCTCTCAGACAGCATTAAACGCTTTCAGTACTTCATCGAGACTAGTCAAAGAATGCAAATCCAAACTTCAAACCTTGAGCCAGGGAAATACAGTAAAATTATGCTGGATTCCAGGTCACCAAGGTATTGAAGGAAACGAAAAGGCGAACAAGCTCGCAAAAGAAGCAGCCCGTAATGCAATGACCGGTTCAGAACCTGGTCTAAGTATTCAGAAAAACCAAGCCCGCTCAGCCATTAATGAGTGGGTCAATACCGCACATCAACCAAGGTAGAGAAACTACAATCAAGCAACACACTGCAAAAGATTGCTAAAAACTCCGAATCGACAAACCACTAAAACCCTGTTGAGACTGAACAGAACTCGAATCAAGCACGGGACCTACTGTATTAGCAGTAGACAAAACACTATGCTCGAGTCTGTAAACGCTCTGGCGGACAAACTAGGAAGTTTTGGATATTGTTCCGGTAGTAGAAACGCTATTAGATTTGTGTCTTTTAATAGAGTTATTTCGGTGTTTGAACGTGTCGCTTTGATGTCTTCGCGATGCTGCTAGCTGTACGTAACGTAATGTAATTAATAGAGAATATAATTCATGTATCACGTGACGCTATTTCAACCAATGAGGTGCATGCAAATGCCTAGTTACACATTATCACAGCGGTAGTAATTTATTTTCGTATTCATAAATGATTGTGATGGTTTTCTTAGGTTGGCACTATTAATGTTTGTTACCCTGCTGTCAATTTTAAGTTCATGTCAAATTCGAGGTTAGCAGGTTAGGTTTTCCGTCAGTTTTGACACAAACTGACACAAAACCTAACCTTCTAACCTCGAATTTGACATAGACTTAAAATTGACAGCAGGGTAACCAACATTAACAGTGCCAACCTAAGAAAAAAAATCTGGTGTGATACAAGCACACAACTTCCTTTTAGAGTGATCTTATAACTAACCAAAAATTTTATTTTAAATTTTTAAGCATTGCCAAAAATTTTCAAAAATTACAAATTCTGCAAAAACGGTACAAAATAGAGCATTAGATGAAGAGACAAATTTTCTCTAGAATTTGAAGCTGAATTCAAAAATGTAATAATATAAGGGTGATCTATTTAAAATAGGAGTTGTGTGTATGTATGTATGTATTATTTTTAACATCGTTTTACCTTTCGGTGTGGAGGCCATTTTAATAAAAAAAATTAAAAAAACAAAAGAAATCCATTTTAGAAGTATTCAACTGGAAAATCACCTATCTCACATCAAAACACATTCAAAATGTAATAAAAATGTGAAGTTTGAAAAAAATCGTTAGAGCCGTTTTTGAAAAAATCGAAAACAACTGAAAAATTACAAGAATAAACACCTACTTCCGGTTAGGCGATTTTCTTCAAAAGCTTGCTGTCGCATCTACATAGTACACAAATCTATATATGAAGTTTCAACGTCATACCTCTTTTCGTTTTTGAGATATTCTGTTCACAGACACACAGACAAACACACAGACACACACACAGACAGACCAATGAAAAAAAAATGTTTTTTGGGTTTAGGGGACTCTAAAACGAGAAGATCTGTTGATTCGTGTAATGATTAATGATCAATAATTTTTTACTCGTTAAAACCGAAACAGCAAATTTAACGAGTGCGTAGGAAAAAATCTGGTGTGATACACGCACACAACTTCCTTTTACAGTGATCTCATAATTAGCCAACAATTTGATTTTAAATTTATAAGCATTTGTCAAAAATTACAAATTCTACAAAAACGGTACCAAATATAGCGTTAGGTGAAGGGACAAAATTTCTCTAGAGTTTCAAGCTGAATTAAAAAATGTAATAATATACCGGGTGTTCTATTTAAAATAGGAGTTAATAAAAAAAAACAAAACAAAAGAAACCCATTTTAGAAGTATTCAACTGTAAAATCACCTAGCTCACATCAATACATTAAACATGTAATCAAAATAAGAAGTGTGAAAAAAACCTACTTCCGGTTATGCGATTTTCTTCAAACGCTTGCTGTCGCATCTACATAGTACACAAAACTTATATATGAAATTTAAACGCCATACCTCTTTTCGTTTTTGAGATATTCTGTTCACAGACAGACACACACACAGACAGACACACAGAAAGACAGACCAATGAATAAAACCATGTTTTTTAGGTTCAGGGGACTCTAAAACGTGAAGATCTGTTGTAAACCCAATTACGAATTTTTGGGGTGAATCTAATACTTCCTTTATCGTAAAAGGAAGTAAAAATCGTCAATAATAATCATTACACTTATTATATTACAACTGAGAATATAATTCATGCATCACGTGACGCTATTTCAACCAATGCGGCGCATGCAAACGCCTAGTTACACATTATCACAGCGGTAGTAATTTTTCTTCGTAATTGTTGTTAGGTTGCCATGAACATTGAATATCCAGTCTGGATATTCAATGCCATGAAAATAAAATTAATATTACGAAGATAGTTTTATTTTAAATGTCAAATTGACATTTGTTTGCTTTGGTTTCTTTGTACAATTTCACATTTAAAATCAAACCTAATTCGTAATATTTGATATTTTGCATTTGATTCAATATATTCTCTTTCCAAATATAAATCGTGTAATGATTAATGTGCGATGATCTTTTACTCTTTAAAACCGGTTTTAACATGAAAAAAAATCATCGACAATTTAACTGGTGTCATTGTCACCCAATGGCATTCTTCAATTTAAAAATAAACTACCAATCGAACGATTATTTTAGTGACAATAATTCGAGGAGTTTTATTTCAGTGACTATTCAACTCACCCCCTTCAAGTTAACTATTCACCAATCATAATTTAGTATTTATGTCATTTGCCACCAATCAGCGTAAAATTGTGCAACAATTCCGCTAGCGGAGTTTTAATGACAATTTTTTTCTCTTCCTGTGACATTTATTTAACTTCCTGTAAAATTAATCAAATATGATATTAGAAATGTCAAATTTGTCAAACAATTTATTTTACGTCAACAGATTTTTATTTTCAAAGAGGACATGATAAAATTGATTAATTACTAAGAAATGTCAATTTTGTTCGTTGAATAGTCCTTCAAATGCCGCTTGCAGCCGACGAATTGCATGAATTTTTGTCAAAGTGTTTATTCGTGCTTATTAATAAACAGTCATACACTTTGACAAAAATTTTCGGCAATTTGTCGACCGCTCGCGGTATTGTATATGACAATAATTCGAGGAGCTTTATTTCATCGAAAATTTTTTCTGTAACTATTTTTTAATGAAAATTTAAATTGTCAAGACGAATAGGGCTCTAGGTCGAAATATTGCAGACTATTCAACTCACCCCCTTCAAGTTAACTATTCACCAATCATAATTTAGTATTTATGTCATTTGCCACCAATCAGCGTAAAATTGTGCAACAATTCCGCTAGCGGAGTTTTAATGACAATTTTTTTCTCTTCCTGTGACATTTATTTAACTTCCTGTAAAATTAATCAAATATGATATTAGAAAAGTCAAAATTGACAAACAATTTATTTTACGTCAACAGATTTTTATTTTCAAAGAGGACGTGATAAAATTGATTAATTACTAAGAAATATCAATTTTGTTCGTTGAATAGTCCTTCAAATGCCGCTTGCAGCCGACGAATTGCATGAATTTTTGTCAAAGTGTTTATTCGTGTTTATTGCTTCAAAATTGGTCTCGTGCTGTCGCACTCGACCAATTTATATCGAAGCAATAAACACTCATACACTTTGACAAAAATTTTCGGCAATTCGTCGACCGCTCGCGGTATTGTATATGACAATTTTTGCGATTCAGATACGAGTTTCTGCGGTGACGAAAATAAGGACGAGTGCTTGCACGAGTCGTTATTTTCTAAAGCAATATTTTGATCTCTCGTCCTATTATTACTGATAATAATCATTCCACTACTTATAGGTATTACAACTGGCAGTATGACTGTCTTTGATTTTAGGTAGTTGACTAGACTTTGTTAATATATCTGAGACTTTACTCACTTTACTAACAGTCCCTTTATATACAACAGTCTGGCCATATGAAATGTCACTTATGACATAAGACAGAATATGGCCGCCTCCAGTGGCGGGTCAAAAGCAGTGGCGGGGTTGGTGTTGGAAAATAGTTTAATTAAATAAATGCTTAGTATAAGTAAATATATGACTAAATAGTTGTTGTGTTTAATCGGTGATTATTAACAACATCAATTATTAGGTTCGAGTACTTTTAATGCAACACAAGATACAAAGTGTATATAAGGCTGATAAGTAGCTTATCTATCTAATAAACGACAACGTATGCGCGCACGTACAACATCTTACACGAGCGAGTACGAACTGCCGCTAGCTCACATGTTTCCGGCTAACCTAACACTTCCGTTCTTTCACTAGCTCCCTCTAGACACAACACCCCTCCCTCCTAGTTTGTAAAATCCGCGAGGAACCTTGGAGGGACCCTTGTTCTCTGTGGACGAGGAGTCCTTAGTGTTGATGTTGATGCCGCTGCACCCATCGTGTCTGGATCTTGTTCCATTCCCACTGTGTCAGCTATCTCGGCTGTTGGTTCCTTCCCGCTTGAGCTGCTCTCCGGTATTGTAATACTTTCTGGCTCATCTCGGACTACCTCAGTGATCTTAGTGGATCTACAGCGAAGCTGATTAGTGTGTTTATGCAATCTGTTACCTTCAGGTGTTGCTATTCTGTATGAAACAGGACCTGCAGTTGTTTCGATGGTTCCGGGTATCCACTTTGGACCACTTGCTGAATAATTCCTGGCAAATACTGTTTCATCCTTAGTGAATTTGCGAAGCGGTTTCTCTTCTATTCCTTTCTCTTGTTTGGCAACCATTTCTTGCACAACATCTGGATGCAACCGATCAAGAGCGGTTGACAGCTTCCGTCCCATAAACAATTCTGCTGGACTTTGACCAGTTGTTGCATGAGGCGTTATGTGCTGTTGTAGTAAGAATCGTGTTAATTTAGTGTTCCAATCTCCTTCCCCCAACTTCTTTAATCCTTCCTTTGTCGATCTCACCATTCGCTCGGCTTGACCATTAGCTGCTGGGTTATATGGAGCAATTCTTGCATGTCGAATCCCATTCCGTTTTACAAATGTTTGGAATTCCTGTGAGATGAACGCTGTTGAATGCATCTACTATTATAATGAAATACTGGCCTTGCATGGGACCTGTGAAGTCTATATGGATCCTCGACCATGGTCTTCGTGCCCATTCCCACGGCTGAACTGGAGCTCTTGGTGGCATCGCCTGCGTTTCTTGACATTGTTTGCAATTTGCCACCCTTTCTTCTACTTGTGCATCCATATCTGGCCACCAGACGTAAGACCTGGCCAATGCTTTCATCCGAACTATCCCTGGATGTCCTGAGTGCAGAATTTCCAGTACCTCAGGTCTTTCTTTTGGAGGAATTACCACTCTATTGCCTAGTAGTAGACAGTTTTGGTATGCTGAAAATTGATTTCGTCTTCCCCAAAAGCCTTTTAGTTCCGGAGGGATGTCTTGGATCCTGTTCGGCCATCCCTTTTGGGTCCAGTGTAAGACGCGTGACAATACTGAGTCCTTTCTTGTACCTACTGCAACATCCTTTGCCGTGATGACTGGTTCTGGTATGGCTTCCAGCATTAGGACCTCGTGTGCTGGCGGAACCACCAATTCTTCTTCTTCTACAAGTGGCAACCTACTCAGGCAGTCAGCATGTGCAATTTGTTTCCCTGGAATGTGCAGCAATCTGTAATCATATACACTTAAAATAAGTCTCCACCTTAGCATGCGAGGTGATAAACGTCTGGCGTTAGCTTATTTTCACCCAAGATTCCCAACAACGGCTTATGGTCAGTCCTGATCTCAATGGTTCGACCAAAAATGTAGTCATGAAATTTCTTGACTCCTACAATGATGGCGAGTGCTTCTTTGTCCAGCTGCGCGAAATTCCTTTCCGTTGACGTTAGTGTCCTGCTGTGGAATGCTACTGGAACTTCTTTCCCATCCTCCGTCGTTTGGCTTAGGATGGCCCCAACTCCATATGGACTAGCATCACAGGTAAGTGCTAACGGTCTTGCTTCATCGTAGTGGGCTAATAGTAATTCTGTTGACAACGAGTCCTTTAACTCCTGGAAAGCTTGCTCTTCTGTCTTCGTCCACTTCCAAATTTCATTTTTGTGTAACAACTGGTGCAAGGGCTCTGCTACTGTAGCTTTGTCCTTTAAGAATGCATGGTAAAAGTTTAGCAAACCCAAAAAAGCTTGAAGTTCTTGCTTATTTTGTGGACTCGGTGCTTGTTTAATTGCTCGTACTTTTTCTTCCATAGGCTGTATTCCTTCTGCCGTTATTTTGTATCCCAAGAATATGATTTCGCTTGTATGCAGGATACACTTTTCGCGTTTGAGGCGAAGTCCATCTTCTTGGAAGCGTCGCAGTACTTCCCTCAGTCGAGTTGCAAGCTCTTGATCCGAACCTCCAACTATTAGGATGTCGTCGAAATATGGTAACACACCTGGAATACCTGCTAGACGTGTGTCCACAAATCTCTGGAAAATTTGAGGTGCTACGGAAATTCCAAATTGTAATCTTTTGACTTTGAATGCGCCTTTATGAGTAATAATCGTTTGTGCTTCTGCACTGGCTTCATTGACTTCCAGCTGCTGGTATGCTTGCTTCAAGTCAAGTTTTGCAAAGACTTTACCTCCTGACAATGTTGCAAACAATTGTTGTATTGCCGGTACTGGATAAACATCCCTTCTCACTGCTTTGTTGACTGTAGCCCGATAATCTCCACATATTCGGACTTCTCTGGAGCTTTTGAGTACTGGCACGATTGGCGTGGCCCACCGTGGGTGATGTACTGGTTCTAGCACCCCCTGGTCACATAGTTTACTTAATTCCGTTTCAATTAGTGGTTTTATTGCAAACGGTACTTTTCGCGCTTTAAATGCTACCGGTTTAATCAAAGGATCCAAATCTAAGGAGATTGGAGGCCCCTTTAATTTCCCGAGTTCTTCTGAGAACACTTCTGCATATTCTGCAGCGATTGCATTAAAGTTTATTGTAGTTACCTCGTTTATTCCCGCAATCTTTATGTTGAGTGGGTTAAACCAGTTTCTTCCGAGTAAACTAGCATTATCACCATTTGTTACGATTAATGGTAATTGTGCAGACAGAGTTCCTAGTTCCACTAGCACATCACACGTTCCTATTGTCTTTATTTGTTTCTGCTGATAGTCCCGTAAAATCACACTGTTTTCGCGCAATTTTGGTTTGTCAGCACTAAATAAACGCCCGAAAGTGTTCTGTCCTATAACTGAATATGCGGCCCCTGAATCGACCTCCATCACACACCTCGTTTTATTTAGTAAAACCGGTACTTTTACTTTTGTGGCCGGATCCCCAAATTCATCGATGCTGTAGATAGGTTCGTAATGTTCGTTATTTACACTATTTACGTTCTGTGCACTAACACTATTTGTTGTTGTTTTCTTTGCACTTGAATTTCCGGAATTGTTTCCTTTCTTCTCGTCCCTTTTCTTTGAAAGACAGGCTCTTTCAATGTGTCCAATTTTATCACAATAATTGCATTTCGCTTCCTTAAAGAAACATTCATCAGGTGAATGTTTTTTCGTGCAACGAAAACAGGTTATGTTGACGTTTTGTGACCTACTTTTGGATTTTAGGGATTTACCAGTTATTTTCTTAATGTTGGCACTGCTTGTCGGTAAGACAGTTTCCCGCAGTTCAGACACATTTTTGGCGGCAGCTTCATGCGCGAGCGCCAACTCTTGCGCTTTCTTGAAAGTGAGTTCTGGTTCACCCAATAGTCGGCGCTGCAAGGCTTCTTCTCGGACCCCGCAAACGACTCGATCACGTAACATGTCTTCCAAGGTTGTTCCGAAACCACATTCCTCGGCAAGATGACGTAATTCACCGATATACGCGGATATGCCTTCCCCTTGAAGCTGAGCTCTTCTATGGAATTTAAATCTGCATACCACTACCGATGTTCTAGGCGAAAAATGATCGGTTAATAATGTCAATATTTTGTCCAATGTCTGTTTGTTGACCGCTGTCGGTGCTGATAACGATTTAACGATTTCGAATGTAGTCGGACCACAAACGCTTAAAAACACTGCCCGTTTCTGAACAGGATCAGTTATATTGTTCGCCTGTAAATAGAATTCGATTCTTTCCTTGTACGCTGTTCATTTATCAGCCTCGTTGGGATTGAACTGTTCAATATGACCAACCGTGCCTGCCATTTTTACCTCGTGTCGCACTTTTTCACTGCCGGACTGCGCCAAATGTTGTGTTTAATCGGTGATTATTAACAACATCAATTATTAGGTTCGAGTACTTTTAATGCAACACAAGATACAAAGTGTATATAAGGCTGATAAGTAGCTTATCTATCTAATAAACGACAACGTATGCGCGCACGTACAACATCTTACACGAGCGAGTACGAACTGCCGCTAGCTCACATGTTTCCGGCTAACCTAACACTTCCGTTCTTTCACTAGCTCCCTCTAGACACAACAATAGTAAAACAAACAATGTCGTATCAATGAGATATTATAAATTTTATTACAGTTAGTGCTCACATAAATAATAATAAATCTACAGAACTTAAAGTGATCCCAAAACTAATAAAACAGTGAGTATAAAGTCTAATACGCTTAAAATTACTTTTCATAACTTCCCACTTAATTTATATAGCCTACATTGTGCAATACCATAGAAGTACAACTGTAGTTGCTTCGTTGTGTATTTTGCTTTTTCGTTTTCGTTTCAGCTATTCTTAAACAAACACCGATAACTTTGGATATAATAAACTTTTCTAATTGATTAAAAGTTGCAATATGTTTTACATCAACAATATGCGTTTTATTTATATAAAATGCTTTTACATTTAGATTCTATTCTGACCTTTTATGTTATTCTAATATGCTCGATTAACCTGTTTGACCACAAGTCCCGCTTTTTTATTTCTATGGAAGCTTGTCATCTTAATACCATGTTCAGACCAATTTTTGTATTAAAATGAGCAAGACTCCATACCTAAAATTTAAACATCGATAAAATCAGTTTTGGACGGCTAATGTTATTGGTATTTTCAATAGCTGTAGGCTCCGAAGCAGACGATAAGAAAGTAAATAATGTTAGAACAGCATTATCCTTAAGTCTTTGTTGCCACCAACTCGTGCTTTTTCACACATACAATCTGCAAAATGCTTCTCACAAATTCTTCAATTTTCTCTATTAATTCTTTTTCCATAAGTTTCGTCTGTCCCTATTCCTAAGTTTCCGTTAGCACACATTTTTCAGATTTGCTCTTGCATCCGACTGCACAGCAATACCTCATATCTGAAGAAAAATTTTGAAATTGATAAATTTCTTTAAGCCTTGTCAGCTTACCGTTAATAAATTATAGTTCTAGTTGTTTCTAAAATTATGATCAGTTTTTAACTCTGTACTCGCATTTTTAACGATTTTTGTTGATTGAATGTCAACTTATTTTATTTGAATAATGTGACTTTGACATTTTTGAAATTTAAATCTTATTGTCAAAATGACACAAGACATAAAATGGCGGCACCAATGGGAATCGTGACCATATATGGCCAGACTGTTAACGTTAGTGTATATAAAGCGACTGTACTTTACTAACAGTCCCTTTATTTAATGTATATTAAGCGACTGTAACTTTACTGCATATGTGCTGCCATCGGATGCTCAGAAGATGCATGGTAACAAATTGAATATCGATTTCCATACCTGTTTTGGCATAGTGACATCTGTCAAAGAATGGCGACTATTGAAATTAATTGATAATGCAGGAAAATGTATTTGAGCGCGTTCCTTTCGGGAGTTACTGATAAAATATAAAACCTCGGCCCGCACAGTTGCTCGGCTGATAACTGATAACCTAGCCATTGGCGTTTGACGCGGGCTACAGTCGTCCAACTCGTCCTTGCGACCTTCATCACCTTGAGAATAATTTGTAAGTGTTTCTGAATTAAACGTAAGTAATGAACAAAACGAGTCTTCTTTATGTTTTAGATTAAATAGAGGCTAAAAATGGCATCCGTGTCGTCAGGGTCAACCATGTTAAATTTAGCTTCAAAAGCATCAAAACTGGTAACCTCTAGGATGTTTTCCACGACACGAGCGGCGCTGGCACAACAAATGACAGTACGAGACGCTCTAAATTCGGCCATAGATGAAGAGATGGAGAAAGACGAGCGGGTGTTTATTTTAGGCGAAGAGGTAGCACTGTACGATGGCGCATACAAAGTGACGAGGGGCCTGTGGAAGAAGTACGGGGACAAACGAGTAATCGACACACCTATCGCCGAAATGGGTTTCACTGGCATCGCAGTCGGAGCTGCGATGGCCGGCCTGCGACCTATTTGTGAATACATGACCTTCAACTTTGCTATGCAATCCATCGATCAAATAATTAACTCTGCAGGAAAGACATTCTACATGTCAGCGGGCAGAGTGAACGTGCCAATTGTGTTCAGAGGCCCCAATGGTGCTGCATCTGGCGTGGCTGCGCAGCATTCACAGTGCTACGGCGCTTGGTATGCTCATTGCCCCGGCATCAAAGTAGTTTCACCCTACGATTCTGAGGATTGCAAAGGTTTATTGAAAGCTGCCATTAGAGACCCCGATCCTGTAGTAGTTTTAGAGAATGAAATATTATACGGAATTCAGTACCCTATGTCCGATGAGGCCCTATCGAAAGATTTTATTATTCCCATTGGAAAAGCAAAAATTGAACGTCCAGGCAAGCACATAACAATTGTAGCACATTCAAAAGCCGTCGAGACGAGCCTGGACGCTGCCAAAGAGTTGGCGGGCAAAGGTATTGAAGCTGAAGTTATTAACCTTAGGTCGCTGAGACCGCTGGATATCAACACCATAACTGCCTCCGTAGTGAAGACCAACCACTTGATCACAGTAGAGCAGGGATGGCCAACGTGCGGAATTGGATCGGAAATCTTGGCACGGATAATGGAGAGTGAAACGTTTTATCACCTCGACCAGCCTGCAATCCGAATAACTGGAGTCGACACCCCTATGCCTTACACGAAGAGCTTAGAAACGGCTGCCTTGCCTCAGAAGACTGATGTCGTTGCAGCCGCAAAGAAACTCCTCAAGGTTTAGTCACTTCTACTTTAAGCAGGGACGTTTGGTTAGCCTACGAATGTAAAGGCCGCAAGCGACTGCCATTTTATTCTGTATATATATTTTCATGATTTTACTAGTAGCTTGGTGCCATTTAATGTTACGTCCAAGCAGGGCACAGCATTTCTATGTACCTAATTTTATTTATTTCATCGAGCATGAAGGTATTGTACAAACCATCCTCATTATCGTATAAGATTTGTTGGGAATTTTAATTGTTTTATGTAGATAAATTGTAAATATGAAAATAGATATACTTTTTGTTGATTTTTCATGGTGTAATTGAAGGCTGTTCTGTGTGAAGAGTAGGTTTGTTATGTTTACAATATAAGAACTGTTAAATCTACAAATCATAAAAGACGGTTCAGTTTCTTATTACATTTATAGAGTATTTGTGAAAAAGTTACACTAGATGAAACTAAAATAACTTGGTGTAACACAGTGGGTCCACAGGTTTATGCAAAAAGAGCTATAATTGAAAATAAATTGGTGAATATCAAATTCATATTAGAGGATTAGCCGTGCTTGGTTTGAAACTAATTTTAAGTTCTTTTGGATTTGAAAGCAATCAAAAATACACTTAAGAATTAATTTCAAGCCAAACAGTGGTTCATTCCAAAATATGAAATTAGAATTCAAAATGTTGTCTTCAGTTACACCTCTTCTATCAATCCATGGATACATGCATATTCAAAATGTGTAGGGAAATTTGTGTTAATTATATGATAAACGGCATATGTTAGAAGATGAACCTGGACAACCTACAGAGTATAACTTAGAAAAATTCGACAAGAACTAGGTATTGGATCATCTGCAGCACGGCCAACTAAATTACTATGGCCTGCACATAGGGAATAAGGTCACTATATCAATTACAGTGCCTTTATATAGACAGTGGCGACAATGGGGTGTCCTATTTTTGATTGGCTCCCTAGATCACGTGGTTTTAGCCGCCATGTTTATGCTAAATCACCTGTGATTCGTGTTATACTTTTGGCAGTACTGAAGTGTATTGTCAGTCTATGTCAAATTCGAGGTTAGCAGGTTCGGTTTTGCGTCAGTTTTGACACAAACTAACGCAAATCTTAACCTGCAAATCTCAAATGTTTTCAGTACTGCCAAACATAAAACACGTATCACAGTCGACTCTGATCACGGATTTAAATAAACACCCGTTAGAAATTTGCATAAATATGGCGGCGGGGGTGTGGCTTAGTTGTATTGTCGCCACTGTCTATATAAAGGCACTGTAATATCAATAAGGTAACGCCATTCCATTCCTCGCTTGAGAATGTGAGAAAATTGTGAGATAAGGATAACAAATACAAATTTCCCAAGTGCAATAAGGAGGACACTAGTTTTTGGGGATTTTCTTTTTGGTGTAATGGCACTTGTAAAGTGAGGAATCTGTTAGGTTATGTGTTTTTATCCCCAGTTGGAGAAAATTGTGCGACAAGGATAGATATAAAAAATCACTAATGGCGGTAACTTATTGATATAGTGACCTTAATAGGGAATACAGTGGCTATATACAAGACAGTGTGGCCATAGGGATGTCTTCGCCGCTATTGGTCGACGCGAATATCCGCCATTAACAGGCAAAATATTTAGTTACTTTTAAGTTGTTCTAAAAGAGGTTGGTAGAACCTGTTCATTTGGTTATGGAAGAAAATAAAACCTTTCAAATCTGACAATTGTAAATTGTCAGTGTCAAATAATTCATTAGCGTCACAAGCGGGTCAAATTTTATCATCTATTGCCCTGAAGAACTAATATTCTGCACAGTAATTAAATGTGACAACGTATAATTATGCTATTGTTGTAATAGCACAAGATGCGTTCGACTTGGAATATATGATAAAGAGATTACATCGGTGCTACGATAAATGGGGCCTTAGCATGAGTTTAGAGGAAACGGAGTATTTACTAGTCAACTCGAAAGCACAATATGAAGTCTTAATAAATGAAGACAAGTAGAAAGGTTTAAATATCTCGGTGCTACAATACAATCGATGAAAAAGGTTTGGGAACAGAAGAGATCAGAACTCGAATAGTACAAAGTACTTAAAATCAATTCGATGGGACAATACTATCTCTAACAAAAACAAAAAAAGAATAGGTAAAGTAATGGTAGAGTCGGTGCTATGTTATGGCAGTGAGGTATGGACTGTAACAGCGGAAATGAAACGAAGACTAAACACAGTTCAAATGGACGAAAAAACGCAAAGGTATCGAGACGAGATAGAGTGACGAACGAGGAAATAAGACGCAGAATGGAGGCACCAGAATCAGTTGTGGACAGAATTGGAGAATGGAGGAGACCACGTGGCTTATTAACATCTTTAAATGGTCGCCGCCGGTTAAGAAAAAAAGAGGTAGACCACGCAAACCGTGGAATGAGGGTATTCGGAGAGCCATGGAGGAACCTGGAAGAAGACCAAGCACAGAACAGGGAAGTTTGGAGACAGGGAACAGGAAGACGGCATTTAGCTCTACCTATTGTAAACTACCATAACTGAAACCGGTTGTAAACTTCATGTAACACCTTAAGGCACTACGAACGAACGCCAATGAGAAATGTCAATGTCCAAAAATAACACTGCACGTGTAACTAACATCAACTAGTTAAAATAACTAGCGCCAAAATAATGACTACTCAAAATCGTTCGATTATTTCGAAAGGCACTGTATATCTCTACGCTCAAATTTGCCTGTTAATGGCGGCCAACAATCGTATGGCCACACTGTCTTGTATATAGTCACTGTAATAGGGAACACCACCTGCAGCCACCTATTGTGAGAATTTACAAGCATTTTGGTGTGTTTCTTAGCTCAAATGTCAAAATTTCACGTTTAAAAATTAAAAGGTTTAGCTGCAGCTACACTGTGAAATCTCAGTGTATTGTTTTTAATGAAATTTAACGCTATTTCCATGGTGGAGAATACCGTGTGCTAGACGGCCAACCCAAATTCGTTGTGTTTGCGCAGTGAAGTCAGTATCTAGGAGAATCTTGAGGCCGCCAATTTAGCGAGTACACGTTGTGTTTAGTTTTTTAATAGTAATAATGCCGTCCTGTGCCGTTTCGAGTTGTAAGAATGACAACAAGAAAGGGTGCCGAAATAAAATATTTGGGGTTTCCAAAGGATGCGGGTGTAGCGAAAAGGTTGATAACCCCCTGTAAGCTGAAAGCTAAAATTAACTTCAAAAATGGTAAGTCGAAAATACTTGGTTTAATCTGTATTTAATGTATGCTATTTGCTTCACATACAGCTTGTATATGTTCAATTCACTTCCCGAGTAATGCTTACGAAGTACCTCTGAAGCACCAATTGTTGAATTACACTCCAAAAACAGCAAGACTTTTGAGACAAGATGCTGTACCCATGTTGGAATTCCCAAACACCTTCCAACCATGCTTCAAAGTGTCTTCAAACATTCTAGTAATGAAAAGGAAGCGAAAGTTGGACGAACGTGTAGAGCGAGCTGGTAAAAGGGAACGACGAGCTGCAGTAGAGGAAATTTTAGCTACGGTGATGGATTGTGATGAAATAAGTAACATCACAGAGAGTCTAGTCAGGCCAGAGACTCCGATGGGTGATGGTGCATCGACCTTACCTGACATCCCAAGCTGGTAAGGCAAAACGTATGCAGGAGAGACTGTCTCTTAGTACATAAATTAAATAGATTTTGATGTGTGATGGTCTAAATCATCCACTTCCAAAAATACGAATTAATAAGACGTGTATTGTTTGCAGTTACGGTTGTCTATTGGAGAAGGAAACCCTCAAGGCTATGATCTTTTTTCTGGAGCAGGAACTCGAGGAACTCACAAAGAAGAACGCCGACTTAGCGTGAGAGAAGAAAGCTTCGGAAGAGAGTGCAGCAGAGAAGATCCGGAAGGTACTGGGAAAAATCTTCACACCTGATCTTCAGAAGACATTATTGCAGCGATATCATTGAGAAGCGTAAGCCCAAGAGCTTATCGACGTTTAAGATCTCACGGGTACCTATTCGCTGCCTTATCAACTTTACGCTCTTGGGCTTCCCGTTTGAACTTAAGTCAGGGAACTTTGGATGATGTAATAACTTTAATGAAGACTAAAGGTGAATACATGAGTACCTTAGAGCGCTTAATGGTTTTGTCGTTTGATTAGATTTACATATCCAATCAAATTTGTATCGACAAGACAAATGAGCAGAAGGTAGGTCTTTTGGTCTTCGCTGATGCGCCTCGTCTGTTGAAGCTTCTGAGGAATCATCTTTTAGATCAACGTTCAATATTGACAGCAGAATCATCGACAAATCCTGTTTTGAAAAGTTATTGTCAGTGACTAACGCGGAACTTACAATCACGTATAAAGTCAATCAATATCACTTAAATGTGACCGGCAGTCAAAGACAAAAAGTTGTGCCTGCATGCCAACTATTATCAAAAAGCATTTCAAAAGCTTTTGACTATTGCGGTAACTTAATCAACGGTTGGTTTGATTTGTTTAATACGTCCATCAAGTACGATTGTAAAAACAACGCATGTGGAGTTGATATTGAACAACAAATCGCACTTCTCAATGAGGTTAACTCCACCATTTCGCGTTTGCGGATCGGAAAACACAAAGGACTTGTTCCATTCCAAAAGGGCATGTTATTGAGCAGCCGGTCATTGTTAAGTGTGTACGTTTATCTCAAGATGATATCGTAAAACAACTGAAATTAATTGAAACAAACTCGAACGGCCAACTTGTGAACGAAAAAATATTAAAACAAAAAATTCTAGTCAATAACAAAATTTTAAATATCCTCCATATTAACATTAGAAATATAAATAAGACTATAGGCCAGTTGTTTATATTAATTGAACAATTTAATATTTCATGATGTCATAATCTTAACGGAATGCTTTCAGATAGCAAACTCTTTATTGTAGAAAATTCTAATCTGTTTTGTAACATATAACTTGTAGTCTCTCCTTTTTAATGTAGATATTAGCTGAAAGTTGTGACTTCTCTTTATTTTAGAATTAAATTTGTATAATCTAGCCCTTTTATATGTAAATGTATTTTTTCTACGATCGTGTCAAAATGACAACTTTATGCACAGTTTCTAGTGTCAAAAGTGACGTTTATAGCACTCTTAATATTAGTGCTCGAATTACGTCTTTTTAACACGTTGCCATTGGTGGCATGTTTTAATACTAAATTAAAACACGCTTTGCCCTAAATTTGAACCTCAACATAACCTAGAATATCTAACACAATGTGACGAAAAAAGTGTCACCGAACTAAGTTTTTATATTTCTATTTCGCTCATAGAAAAAATAGTGTATGATGCACGTGTATAAGAGCCATTAAAGCACTAGCAACGTTAAAAGCGCTCCGCTCACGCGTTGTACTTTTAAACTCGTCGCACGTGCTTTAAAAGCATACCACTAGTATCATAATATACTATAAAAGTTTAATTTAAAAATGTGTATTTTAGTTCTATTTGAATATTATATAGAAATACTACTCTCTGATACATACAGGTGCTCCAGCACCTGGGTACCTACCTATCTATGTATTTCATATTGTATATATATTTTGTATCTTTTTTTGTATATAAATAAATATCTATCTATCTAAAATCAAAGTACGATTTGGAGTAGATACTCATGTACCATCTAAATCAGGACGTAGTTGAGAACTTATTTTCTTATGTTAGCGAAATGGGCTGTCAAAATGACCACCCCACTGCCCTTGATATTAAATATCGCTTACAATGGTATATTTTAGGCAAACATTCCGCTGTAATTTTTACAGTTAATAAAAACGCACAAGAAGGTTCCGAAGCATGTCTAGCCACCCCTCTACAACAACTTGATGAGGAAAAGAACTGTATTACTCAGCGATATGTTGGCCTCTAACGTGGATGAAAAGGAGCAGTCAGAATCAACGTTATTAGAAGAAGAATTCCAACTGTCTTCGACATTTATCGATTATGATGACGTAGATACTTTTGACCATCATTTGAGATACCTTCGGATCAGAGGGAGTTGTTGGACGTTTTCGAAAAATTTCTAGGGGTAATTTGATGGTGTCTAGTGATGATTTATTGAGTGCTGCTGGAGTATTAAACGAAAAATTTTCTTTTATGCACGGAGGTTTCTAGAATGAAAAAAAATTATTTACTACTTTAGCAAAAAAATACTGCTTCGAAATTACCGACAAATGTTGAATTGCTCTTTGAAGTGCTGTTGTGTTTGGCCAGTGCCCAAACTTATATTCATTTGCAAACATTAAATAAAAAAAGTTATTCGAATACTCAACGAAATTTAGAAAGTAAAATTGGTAAATTTACGAATAAGAAAAAGCAATGAATAAGTATGATTGTAATATATATGTATTTAATTTTAGCATAATGTAGAATTTTTTCTAATAAGACTCCTGAAAGTTTGCCTCTTCTGTATGTTTTTAAACCTTTTCCCCCGAATTTTGGTAATTGCTTATAAACAGACTTCAGAGGCAACATGGCAGATGTATACCACGAGATTTAACACATGCTGTGAGCTTATAATACGAATAAATTCAGTTTCAAATCATCACGAGGATGTAATATCATAGAGAACAGCGTAGTTTCTCCTCGATACTGACGTCACACAGAGTGGTGGAGTTAGAGCTGCGTGCTGGCACACCATGTTATTTTTCCATCATGACAATTTCTAATAAATCAATAGATAAGGTAAGTTTATTTGTGGGAGTTTTAATTAGTACAGATAAAGTTAACAAGCAAAACTACTAATATAGTACACAGAAGTAGTACTTTTTAGAAGAAATCATTTATAAAGTTTTCATATTCATGTAGATATATTCCCAATAGGGGTAGGAACAAAAGCCCGAAAAGTTCTCAGCGCATATCCGCAACATCCCCTTTTTTTTGAAAACTCATCCCTAGCCTGTATAAGTTACAGTTTAAAAAACCTTTTTTGTAAACCATTACTCCGATTCACAAGATGTATAGAAAATGAAATGTTTATTATTAAATTCTACACAAAAAAGGTTATATTGTCTTTTTGGCTAATCTCCATCCAACTCTGGCAAATTGTGTTTAAAGTTAAAAGGATAGTTCTGAAAGCGCTGTGAGAAATCATTCTATGGGTTCTCACAGAAACTATTTTATTAAATAAACGGTACCTAAATATAGCGGAGCAGATCATTGTCGACACAACGCATACTATATCTACAGTTTTTAACAGTTTCTGGGCTTTATCGACTTTGTTAGAACCATGCATTTTCTAATTTAAGCTTGTTTCCACACCAGCTATATGAGATAGAGCAGTCGACGCGTTTTTTTTTAAGTGGTACAGTCATTTGGGGTAACTTTGAGCCACAGGGGTTAACTTTGCGCCACGAGTGGATTTTGCTTTAAAGCTACACAGCAAGTTTAATTTCCGTACAGGAATCTACAACTTTTGCTACTAATTATCCTACAACATTTGCACCGAAGATGGCGCAACAGATTTTTGGTTATCTGCTTTAGTTTCGGGGAAAAACAGTTTTATTTCTGGCGGTATTTTGCGGGAGCTTCGGTCAGTGTTTTTCAAGTTGTTAAAAATATATATTGCAAGAAGGTGAGTTAATGAATTTATTTACATTTATATAGTTGCGTGACTTAAGATAAAGGTAATATAAATATCAAAAACTGTATATTAAATGGTTTTAAATAATATTAAAAAGAAATAGGTTAGATAATTCAAAGCGTTTTTCGCGGTAACTTTGCGCCGGCTCAAAGTTACCATGATTGTGGTGCAAAGTTAGAGCAAATAAAATTTACATGACAAAAATTATATTTCAGTAATATATTATTAGCCGAAATATTTTCAAAATTTTTTTATTCGAAATTTGTACGAACTGTGATACAATATATTCATTCATACAGAATTTATTATTTGCGTGCTAGGTTTCCAAATGGGGAAAACAAAATTAAATCCTGGCGTTAGAAGATACGGTACCAAAAGCAGGTATACCGAAGAGCAATTAAAAAAAATTATTAATGATGTTAAATTGGGAAAAATTGGACAACGAGAGGCTAGCCGACTTTATAATATTCCCCGGAATACTATTAGAAATAAACTCCAGGGCTTTCACCTCAAAAATGTTGGTAGGCCACACGTTTTCAGTGAAGCTGAAGAGGAAAATTTTGTACGCCATATTCTTATCCTTAGCGATTATGGACTTCCAGTTTCTATTTACGATGTCAGATGTATCGCAAAATCTTATCTAGATACGTCAAAACGTAATATAGTACAATTCAAACAATATGCCCGGCTGGGAATGGGGAAAATCATTTCTTAATCGCCACAAAGAAGTTCTGTCTCAAAAATTTGCCACCAATATAGCTCGCAAACGAGCACAGGTTGATGAGGAAGCAATTATAAATTTTTTTACTAATTTGGAAAAGGAAGTTGAAGGCGTTCCTCCGGAAAATATATATAATTATGATGAGACAGGTTTTCATGATGTACCATATAAAGGAAAACTGCTTTTCAGAAGAGCTTGTCGTCACCCGGAACGAATACTAAATAGCACCAAATCTTGTTTTACCGTTATGTTCTGTGGTAATGCGAATGGTGAATTTTTACCTCCCTATATAGTTTTTAAGGGTAAACAAAAATGGTCAGACTGGTTACATGGTGCTCCTCCCGGTACAAAATTAAATATTTCTAAGAGTGGATGGATGGATGCTGATGTGTTTGAAGATTGGATTAAAAACCATTTCGTGCCATACGCTCGACAAAAGGAGGGGAGAAAAGTTATTATAGGGGACAACCTAGCCGCACACGTGTCGATTAATGTGTTAAAATTGTGTCAAGAGAATGATATACAATTCATTTTTCTCGTACCCAATTCTACCCATTTACTCCAACCACTGGACGTTTGCTATTTTTCTTCATTAAAAACAGCTTGGAGGAAAGTTCTTCTTAGCTGGAGGCAAACACGTGAAGGTAAAAAAGTGGTGTCTTTGCCAAAATCATCATTTTCTCAGCTGTTAACACAGACTTTACAATTGGGAAATGATACCACTGCCTACAATCTTAAGAAAGGATTCGAAACTACAGGAATTTTCCCGCTCAATATTACAAGAGTTTTGGAGCGATTGCCGCAATATTGCAATCCAGTAAATACTACTGAAACTATTGGTAATGAGTTCCTGAAGTACCTAGACAAAACAAGAACATCCGATCTGGGGAAAATAACTCGAGCCAGGAAATTTCGCCTGCCCGTTGAATCAGGCAAGAGCATTTCCGTTGAAGAAATGGAAGAGTATTATGCAAACAGGACAGCTTCTCTATTAAATCGTGGTGGTATAAGAACAAGAGGTGGCAGAATAAAGCGAGGTAGTTTGAAAACCAGAGGCAGTAGTAGGCGTTTACAAACAATTACAAGTAACATAAGTGTGGTACAAGAATCCACTTTAAATGAAGAAATAGCTTCAACTGTTAGTTCCAGTTCTGAAGAACAAGAAAGAGAGTTGCATTTAGAAGAAGCTGATTTGCACGAAATTAATAAAGAAATTGATGAAAATCTTCAAGAAGAACATCCTGAAGAGGGAAACGTAGACATGCAAATTCAAATCCCCCAAAGCAGTGGTGATCGGTTGGTACATAATGAATCCATAGAGGGCAACATAGAAGATATAGCAACCATAGAAGTGATTGAAAAAGAAAAATTCAAAAGAGATGATTTGGTTATTGTTCTGTATGACAATAAATTGTATCCTGGAAAAATAAGTGACATCAAAATGATAGATTCTGAAATTAATTACAAAGTGAGTTGCTTGGAAAAAAAAGGTAGAACTTGGAAATGGCCCCTTTCTGAAGATTTGATATGGTATTCAGAAACAAATATTATTAAGAAGGTAGACCCTAATTCTATTGTTGCAATTAATAAAAGGGGAATGTTTAAGATCAATGATAATTTGCTAGATGAACAAAATGCAATAATTTTTGAGTAACTTTATTATAGAGTTGATTTTTATTTTATTGTTAATTATACTTATGCATACTTCAAAAATATTATGTTTAATTTTATTTTTACTAAATATTAAAATGTATTTTTACTGTTCTTAATATAATTCATAAATACAAATATCACATGTTTTATTATTACCTGTTTGAATGTTTTGATACTTAATAAATAGTGCTTTACACTGTGCGAATTTATTTAATAGTACATAAAACCAGTTAGGTTCATATTTTTTTTTATGTAAAAATGAAACATTTCATATATTTGAAAAATGTGCATTATTATTAATTTGAACTACTTTTTTTCAATAAAAGAGTACAGAAAAATTTGTTCTTTAAATTGAACGTAAACTTGTATATTAAGTATATAATTTTGCTTCAACAAGCTTTCTCACAGAAACATGTTCACCGATGTAAAAAATTCAAGGGAACACGATAGCGTGGCGCAAAGTTGCCTAGATGCACTCCATATGGTAGAAAACGCAATTTTTAGCTGTGTGGCGCAAAGTTATCCGACTTGGTGGTGTAACTTTGCTCCACCTTTTAATTAAAGTTTTTTAATATAATTCACGTATTAATAAAGAATTAGTTCTGAAAAACTATTAATTTGAAGTGTGATTGATATTAATAAAATGAATTACAAAATATAGGCTCAGCTGCAGAACACCAATAAATAAAAACAGACAAAAAGTGGTTCAAAGTTACCCTGAATGACTGTATCTCCAGAAGACCTATTCCACTAACAGCTTCCTTTCTTATTTGTTTGTTGGGTCATCTTCGGTTAATATTTCTTCAGATGCTGCATTTAGGCAACCTTGTCCGTGGCAGTTGGAGCACATAGTAGAACAATGTAATCCAACTTTAAGACATCCGCATTGTTTATCGCAACCCTTTTTACAGCTGCACGATATAACTTGCAGAATAGAAGTCGAAGCCGGTGTTTCAGTAGTAAAAACTGGTGATAACCATATATCTAATACTTACTATATTGCTAGCGGCTATGAGTGGGAAACTTGCCAAGGAAGTGAGACAGACAACCAACTCTTCAATGTATAATGGTGAGCTGTGTGCAAGCGCGGCGGCGTCGTCCGGCCAATGGGGAAGTGGTCAAGTTTAAAATTCGCTTCTAAAGGCGGAGTTCGAATTCTCACGCATGCGCACGAGACGCGTTATACTCTAAGTGAGACTATGTCGGCGCCGTAATGTTTTCCCACGTTCCGAAGCCCTACTAGCAATATATGTGTATTATATATATGGTGATAACATATTGCCTATTTTCCTCTCGCCAAGATTGAATTTGGTGTCAATAGAACGAAACGGATGTCGTTATTCTCGCATATCTGGAGAACGTTTGCCGTGATATAACTGCTCAAATTATCACAGATTAAGACTTTTTGCCATCGACCTTCATAAAATAGGATAGCATTATGGAAAAGAACCAATCTTTGAAGACATCAGAATCAAACCAGCCACTTAAAGTTCTATTCTACCTTGAACCATCGAGGCCACCTTCTTTCCAGCCCTAATACATGTGTTTTGCCGTATAGACAACATAAGGTGGTAAACGGTCAACAGTTGCGCATATCGCAAACATGACGGTTGTGCTTGGCACCTTTGCCTGCGACAACTTTAACGACACCAGGATCATCTTTGAAGTTCGTTTCATCATAGTTTACTATGTTCGTTGGTGGATAACCGTTCAAAACTTTTTCCAAATTGTCAAAATAGTTTTTGATAGCTTCATACAAAATTGCTGTGCGAACCCTTTTAGAAATTTCGGCAAATTTCACGAAAATTCTTTTGTGTCGTGAAATGAAGCTCGCAAACCAGTCGTGACCAGGTAAGTTGTCATGAAACCTGGTATTTAACCCCTGTTTTGCGAGAAATTGTTGGACAATACGACGAGCTTGTATCGGCTTCAAAGGGAATCCCATTCCGCTCATAATGTTAAGGCCTCTTCTAAACCATTTTCATTGGAATCATTAAGAACAGGTTGTCTTCCGTATTTCAGGGGATGCTTCTCGTTTACATGGCTGTGAAATGTAGTATAAGGCACCCCATAAGTCTCGCATGCACAACGTATTGACATTCCATCTCTTACAGTGCGAACAGCATTCTCGAAATACACGGGGTCGTAGCTCCTTTTGCCGTATTTGCCTAGTTTCTTTTGATATTTACGAACCATCTGGAACAAATTTGTAAAACAAAAACGTTCAGTTTCTACTTTGAAAACTTTCCCCTAATCCCCATATAAAACGACACTGGAAATACCACAATTTTAATAAAATGCATCAACCATTTTAATAATAAATGAGGATTAGGGAACTAAAAACAATTTTTTGATGAGATCTACTTTGCCCCAAGAAGTGACATCAGTTCATTCAAAAAATCCCACAGGGGCTCCCCTTTAAAACACAAAGATCTTGCCGGTTTATTGTTCTAAGTCAGATGTTAGGTTATGGATATGCGCGGGTCAAATACACATAAATATTAACAGATCGTCTGTGAAAATAAACGAATTTTGAGGTTTCGGTAAATCTACATTTCGGAATTTTAGAATGTTTAGGGCCGGTTGCAGAAAGCAATGTTAAGTCTGGTGTTAGCTAACGCGACGTCAAAGTGAACAAAAACGAATCAAATCTCAAATGCTTATGGTAACTAATACATTAGTAAACAAAATTTGATGCGATTTTGTTCACTTTGACGCGACGTTAGCTAACACCAGACTTAACATTGCTTTCTGCAACCGGCCCTAGTGTTTTATGCAAACTTACCTTTGTTTATGAAAATTAACACGTGAGCACAACCACCATTCTGTGTTACGACTGTGACTCATAGATAAAGACAAGACTGACTTGCGCCGGCAAAACTGGCAAGCACGTTACAGGTTTTCGATTGTGCATTTTAATACAGCAGGAAGTTGTGATCCACTTTGGCCCAGCAAATCCACTTAGCCCCGGTTAACGGTATTGTATTCCATATGTCAAATATTTAAATTTACCGCCATAAATAATCTACGTTTCAGTATTAATCAATAGATGTCTCTAGGGGGTGTTCCCTATGTGCAGGCCATAGTATTTAATGTAGTTGGCCGTGTCTGCAGTAGATATCGTTTTTTTTTCAACATATTCAGAGCAGACCGACTTCTATTTTTACAGTGTACCTAACCTTAAAAATATCACTGTTGTCACTTTTGACAACTGTTTGAACACTGCAACAGTATATTGTATGTTAAGAACTGAAAGTGCGTTGTCGCGTGCACAGGAATATTTCAATCATGGAAAAGTGGCAAGGGCACTTTTACCTCTACACATGCATACTATTTGTTCAACGACTTAGCATATTATTAAGGCGAAAATAGTCACTTATAATACCATGAGTAGTCAAAGTTATGTCGACTATTTTTGTGGTGGTGTCACGAATGTCCATTGCGCTTTGGTACGATTAGGACGAGTGCGATAGCACGAGTCCTAATCCCAAGCGCAATGGACATGAGTAGTGATACCACCGCAAAAATAATCTACTTAACTTTGACTAAGAATGGTATTCGAGGGACTATTTAAGGAACCAAACTACTTTTTCAAATTAGTTTTCAGTAAATCTAGCAACAAACTACGCAATTTCTATAGTAACAGAACACTAATATTGACTTTTTCTAATAAAAATCACATTTGTTTAAAATAGTCACTTGAATACCTTCTAGGAAGATATATCCACTGATATTTTTTTGATTGGTGAAGAAACGTCAGAATTCTGGATATTCATTGGTCACTTTTTGACAGATGACAGGTGAATTGAATAGTCAACAGTAATATCCCAAGTGCATTAAAATAGCCGATTAAATTTTGACGTTTTCTGTCAGAATGTTTTGCTAAGAAATATGTTAAGTAAATTTTTCGCTCGACAAGAATCCCGAGTGCATAGCACGAGGGATTTTGGGGCGGAAAATTTACGAGATTTATTTCTTAGCAAAACATTTTGACAGAAAATTGTCAAAATTTATTCAGGCTAGTTTACATGCACGCGGGATGTTCGGAGTGATTATTTCCTGAATAGATAAAATTTAGTTGGAAAGCACCTTCAATAATCATGTTAAAATTATGCACAAGCGATTAAATTTTGACATAAATTTAACCGCGGTTAAATTTTGACGTTTGAATTTTAGTCATTATTAAACTGATAGAAACCATGGTGATTACGCATTATTATGGATATGAAAGAAATAATCACATATAATATCATAAGAGCATTAATTCTTTCCGGAAATTTTTTGAGTGCGTTCCAACAACGTCGTATTAATTAGGAGGTTGTTGGAATGCACGAATAATAATTTCCGGATATGAATTAATGCTCGAATGCAGATTCGGTAAGAAAATCGTAACGACACAAACCTTAAAAAGAAGTAATGTCTACCTACAAAAAATTTCCAAGAAATTTTTTTTGTTGTTTTGGTTACGGCTCGTGAACTAATTTTTCTATTGGTCATTAATGAGTGTCGTACGATTTTCATATTTAATTTTATTCAAAAAATGATTGACAATTAATTTAAAATTATTCGCATAGTCACATCCTGACTTGGGTAATTATTTGACTGACGCGGAAACCCAAAATGATCGGCAAGCAGTAAAGAGATGAAAACGCTTGCTCAGCGGCGAATGTCAACTTTCTGTTGTCAAATGATCGTGACATTTTTATAACCAACTAGCAAGATGCCCGTTCTTCGTACGGACTACAAATGTTTTTTCTTCTAAATCTCAAATGAATTCTAGGGCGCTTCCCTTACCCTCACTAATACGCTAAACTAACAAATGCCACAAAACAATATTGTAGGAAACAAAATTCTTCCGAAACAATTCCTCCACAACTCTTTTATGCTTCATGTACCCCCTGGAAATGTGTACATAATTATTGTTCTGCTTGTATATATTGGTAAAACTATAGTTTTAGTATAACACTGAGATAAAATTAAAATATATATGTACAAACTAAATGTATTTATAAATTATAGGAAGATACTGTCAGGGAAGATAGACGGTCGGCCTTACCTTTTGGCGAAAGTTATATTAGTTATTTTGCCGGCTGGTAACTATCGGCCTAATTGGGCTAGCTCGCCGCGAGGGTCGCAGGGTTCCAGCTATGCTGAAAGAGAATACAAAAAAAAGAAAGGAGTGGGCGCCAGGTCCTAGACTCAGATCCAATTCCTTGTGCCGGACCTTACACAAGGTCGAGGATAAAAACCAGCAAGTCAAAAATAAACAAACCAACAACCAATGAATAGATCACAGCTTTATTTCAAATAGTTTGGTGCGTACTATAGTGCAAGGCTAACACAAGTATATATAAATATCACAGCAGGCAATATTTTTAGCAACACCAAAGAAAACACACAGTATGCGACATGCAATAATAAATACAAATACAAATATAAATACAAATATCGAGCAAATAGTAGCCCACGAGCAGCAATGACTATGACCTGAGAATGGGCTAACACATTAAAACATTGTGCGGTTAAAACGGAGCGTAGCGAGTATTAAATTAAAAAGAAAATAAATTGATCAAGCGCGAGTCGCGGAGCGAGTTTAAAATTTCGCGTATACCGGCTCGGAGCAATACAAGACCACCTTGGCTAACGTTTCAACCCCGAAGGTTAGCTAAATGACGCTATATCTATATTCAAAATTTTCTAAAGGGCGGAATCAGCGTGCGTTTGCGTGGCCACACATGAACGACGGTGTCCATATTAAAAATGCATTAAGTGTACGTATGTATATTTATATGCTAAAGAAAGCAAAGGCTTGGATTTGCCCCTTACTCGGCTAACGGAGATCTGCAATAATCACAATGTTCCCGAAGTGGGCTCACGAGACACTGCTACTATAGTGTGCCTATCTTCACGCCGGAGGTTTGACATGAAAATATTAATTATTGTTTTGTGACGAAAA
Organism: Agriotes lineatus; assembly: GCA_940337035.1. Taxonomy (NCBI): domain Eukaryota; kingdom Metazoa; phylum Arthropoda; class Insecta; order Coleoptera; family Elateridae; genus Agriotes; species Agriotes lineatus. The sequence continues at coordinate 71,916 of CALNHX010000276.1, forward strand.
TAGCGAAGCTTTAAGGCGTCCGAACTGTGTTATGCAAGCGGGTGAGTAAAAGCGACGTCCAGATAGGACACAAGTGAAGCTCAAAGTTCTACTCTATAAATCTTTCAGATAACGCAGAGGTCAATAAGGTTAGGAGACCCGAAGGCACAAACGGAGCAATACACAGGTAATCCTTACGACCTCAATTTAGCAAGTAGCAGAGGGTAACCGCATGTCATTGCGCGGCGGCCCGAACAAAATAATAACACAATTTCAAATATTACTAAACTAATGATGCACGAAGCCTACTATCGTACAATCCGTGCTGAATAAAATCACACATGCCCGGAGTGCTAACGGCATGAAACAGTATGATTCAATTATAAGTTACAACAGGCGCAATGCATATTATCTACAATAACGTCTTGCATGCAGGAAAGTTCTCCAGAACCTAATCTCTCCGTTCGCTCCCCTGGGGTTGGACGTAGCTAGAGAGAAGCAACGATGACGGCTGCAGCTGCGGGGTGCAGTGCCAGCTATGGAGGTCGCAAGATGACTTGCAGGTGAGTGTAAAGCAGTTGCTCAATCTTCAGCGTTGCCCACGAGAGTTGTAAAATTCACAGGCGATGCGACTATCTTAGGGGCCCAGTGCATCGGACTGGATTCGAGCAGGGTGCAGTCGAACGGGATAGGCCTGCTCCAGACAGGAAGGATTTCAAGCAGATGGGGAGTGTTTTAACTCCCACCGGAAATTTGGCTCAAGCTGGGGGTCGAGCCGAAAGAAGCGTGCTAAAGTCGGTTCCAGGAGATCCGCCAAAAGCGAAGGAATGCAAGTAAGTAGCTATCTAATCATTACGAACATCCACGATAACGCAGAAATGCTTCCAGATCCCTCAAACAATCTATTCGAAGAGGCGAGCCCTACCAAAGGGCTATGAAGCACTTAGCTGCAGAGGAACACCTACTAGCACGACAGTTTAGCTTGGAAAGCAAGCCAAAAAATTCAAAAACCCAGCCCACAGGTCATCTGATAACAAAAATTTGGGCCAGAAGATGCCAAAAAACCAGTCAGGCAAGTTTGACTGCAGGAAAAGATAACATTGCTCTAGCAACAAATGGAATAGTTAAAAACAATTTGTATCACCGGTTGCCTAGCGGCCATACCCAAATATTTGTAGAAATATAGCAAGAATAAACCTAATTTGCAAAATATGAGTAATTAAACGAGGGGTTGCTTACGAAACTGCATGATAATTATAGGAGAGTAATTAAAAATAAGATATAGCCAATTATACCCAGTTTAAAGCATGCAATAATTGACAAAAGCCAACCATAAATATTCAAGTTCAAAAATTCAGCTAGCGAAAGTTCAATACTACGGGGGACACTCCAAAAGTATCGTAACAAATTCTCCCCCCACAAAAGGGAGGGTAAATCACCCCAGATTTACCTGACCATACAACTGGCATCAATACCGAATTGCCAAAAAAAAAAACGATGCCTGCCGGAAAGAAATACAAAGGGAAGAAACAGAGGACTTAAAATAGTAGACAGGAAGAGAGGATGTAAGAGTTCAAGCACATCAACGAAGACAACTAGACACCAACCTCTTCCGTCGCTGCAAGATGACGTGAGCTGCGCCGGTGGAAGGGAAGGCTACGTCAGGTTGCAACGAAGATGCACCAGAAACGCAAATACCTCGGAAAAATGCGGAGTGGGAGACAGGAAAGCGAACGACACAGAAGAAGGAAGGGAAAGGAAAACCAACCTCAACCAAGGGTTAAGTACTTAGGCCCAGGATCGACCTACAGCACTGAAGCTATCTCCAAATGACGGAAGATAGAACGGATATCCAAAATAACACGAAGTATAAAGAGAACGAGCACAGCAAAAAGAGGGAACATCCCTTTCAAACAAGAAAAAAAAATGAGACAGAGAAAGATGCGAGAAATGAAGGGACCAGATGTTTAGGTCGGGACTCCAATTCGAGAAAAAGGAAAGGTGAGTTGGGTCCCAAAGGTTCTGTCCGACGTCCCCAAACCAACCTCCCAAAAAGACGTAGACTAAACCAAATCATCATTATCGTCGACAGCGTTATTGAGCTTCAAGTCTTTGGCATGCCAATTCCCACGCAAACGACCGTCCGGATCCTTAAGTTGATAAATGAAGCGAGACAATTTCTTATGGATTATAAAGGGTCCAATGAACTTGGGTGCCAATTTAGCAGTATAGTGATTAGCAGCATCCGATTGCGTGAAGTTTCTTCTCCAAACGGAGTTGCCTACCTGATATTCATCAGGTCGTCTTCGCAGGTTGTAGTATACCTTCGAACGATCGTAGGCCCTAGCAAGACGAACTTTTACTTCTTTGTACAACCGTTGCAGCGCTTGGGCTCTTATGTTGGGGTTTTCATCCCTTATGACACGAAGTTCGGGACCTTCATCTTCAGGTCTTTCTTCAGGATTCCTGTCGAGTGTGATTTCTCGGCCAAAATTCAAAAAGTAGGGGCTATGACCAGTGACATCATGCTTGGAGGTTCTTATGGCACAAGCGACTTGTTGTAAGTATTTATCCCACTCACGTTGTTTGTCGGACACGTACGCTGTAAGCATTGTTTTCAGAACACGATTGATGCGTTCCGTTGGATTTGCCTGAGGGTGATACAAGGCTGTAAACGCTATTCTGCAGCCATAGTTCCTAGCCAAGGCAGTAAATTCGCGACTCTTGAACTGGACACCATTGTCGCAGATAATTCTCTTCGGAGCGCCAAACAATAGAAACACGTTTTCTTCAACGTGACGTACGACTGCAGCGGCCGTAGCCTTACGAAGGGGAAATACAAGAGGAAGTTTAGTGAAGCAATCAGCCACTACAAGTATATACTGATATCCCCGAGAAGAACGAGGTAGAGGTCCTATGAGGTCCATACAGATGACCTCCCAGGGCTTCGAGATGTTTGTGTGACCTCCCATATGTCCAGCGGGTGGTCGTTGGTCAGGCTTAGTGCGGGAACACACCTTGCAGTTGCGAATGTAGCGCAGAACGTCCGTTCGCATCTTGGGCCAGTAGTACCTCTGAGCTATGCGACCTAAGGTTTTCGAAACGCCAAGATGTCCTGAGGTAGGATCATCATGATTACGTCGTAGTATTTCTGAACGTTTGTCCTTAGGTAGAACCATCTTCCAATCTTCATTGGCCTGCACGAGTTCCGGGTATGGGCTCCTCACGTGTTTATAAAGTTGCAAATTCGACTCGCCCCAAGCAGGATAGTGCTGTGGATCGTTTCGGATTTTTAGGCGCATCCGAGCATACCAACGGTCTTGAACATCATCGTCCTCAGTGACCTCATCGACAATAGGTACGGACCTGGATAGAGCGTCAGGTACGACATTGTCTTTGCCTTTGCGATGGATAACATTGAAATTATATTGTTGTAGGCGTATGGCCCAACGCGCAATGCGTCCTATGGGGTCTTTAATATTATGCAACCACTTGAGGGCGTAGTGGTCGGTCACGACGTCGAACTTAGTTCCCTCGATGTACGGGCGAAGTTTTTCGATGGCGAAGAGTACCGCGAGACATTCACGTTCCGTTGTGCTGAACTTCCGCTCATTCTTCGTGAGTGAACGGCTTATATAGCAGACGACCTTCTCTCCCTCAGGATACGTCTGGGACAAGACGGCTCCGAGTCCATAACCAGAGGCGTCCGTCTGAATGGTGAAGGGCCGACTGAAATCTGGGCAAGAGAGCACAGGGGCCGAGACGAGGCAGTCTTTGATGGTGTCACATGCGGTTTGACATTCCTCAGACCAAACAAACTTCTGGTTCTTGCGAAGCAAGCGAGTCATAGGTGACACTACGGATGAAAAGTTAGGTACAAAGCGCCGGTACCAAGATGCCATTCTTAATATTCTTCTAACCTCTGGGACCGTCTTGGGGTTAGGGATGTTCAAGATGGCTGCGACCTTTTCCGGGTCGACAAGCAGACCATTGGAGTTGACGACGTACCCCAGGTACTTCAATTCGGGCTTACAAAAGTGACACTTCTCCCGGTTCAAAGTTAGGCCGGCCTTGGCGATCCTAGATATGACTTCCTTCAAGACCTCCAGGTGTTTTTCGAAGGTAGGAGTGCAGATAATAACGTCATCCAAGTATGTGAAAGCGTAAGGTTCTAGGTCGGCACCAATAACTCGGTCGATAAGACGTTGCCAAGTCGCCGGGGCGGTATGAAGACCGAACGGGAGGCGACAAAATTGATACAACCCACGATTAGGGACAGTGAAAGCAGTTAGCGGGCGGCTAGCGACAGAAACCGGCACCTGAAAGTAAGCTGACTTGACATCTAACGTGGTCAGGTATTGTGCATCCCGTAACTTGTCCAAAATGTTGCTGATGTACGGGAGTGGATAGGCATCAGGTTGGCTAACCTTGTTGAGCTTCCGATAGTCCACACAGAAGCGGTAAGAGCCATCCTTCTTCTTTATCATAACGATGGGCGATGACCATGCGGATGTTGAGGGTTCCACAATGCCCTTTTCTAACATATCGTCGAGCTCTTGATTCACGTGCTGTTGTAAAGCAGGCGAGATTGGATAATAGCGCTGCTTAATTGGTTCAGCATCCGTCTTGATTACGTGTTCCACTAAATGGGTACATCCTACACCATCTCCTATCAAAGAAAAAGCTTCGCTGATAGTCTGATCAAGCACAGCTTGTTCGTCGTTTGTGAGGTGTTCAGTTGAACGGATCGCAGCGATTTGCTCATCAGCCGAGGCTTTGGAGAAGGTCCATTCCCCATGGCGAAGATCTGGCACAAGGGCCATCCTCTGCCAGAAGTCGGTGCCCAAAATGAGTGTATGTGGTAACGAGGGGACAACCAGGACTTCAAAGGTTCTCACCCGGTCCCTCAAGACGATGGGGACGGTAAGTGTAACAATGCTCTGACATTTCTCGCCGTTGGCAACACTCGCTCGTTGTGTGTGGTTGTTTGACAGCATTAGCTTCAGAAGAGTTTCTCTTTTTAGACTTGCAGTGTGATGGGCACTGGGCCATGCGATGGTCAGGCTTTCCGCAGTTCCAGCAGACACCAAAGGGTCGAGCGGCTGTAACCTCGCAGACTTGTTCTTCGGCAGAGGGACTAGGAGTAGAACTAGTTTCCTCAATGGCAGCAGCTCTCGCTTCAAAACGGGGCTTGTGATAGGCCAAGTCAGGTTCGAGGGCTTGATAAGGCGGAGGTGGGTTCTTGAACCTCGAAGCACGCACCTTAGCATCTTCAATTAGTTTTCCAAGTTGTCTGAGTTGCGAGATACTCGTGGGAGAGTAGAGAGCCAGTTGAGCCTGTAAATATGGTTGCAAGTTCCTACGCATAATCTCTATGCGCTCCATTTCCACAGGTAAACGAGAAAGGCGACTAAAGAGATTCTCCATAACAGCAACGTAGACCGTCACGGGCTCATCGGGTCCTTGGGTTCTACTACGGATTTCATCCCATAAGCTAGTTTCGTAGTCGCAAGGCAGAAAAGCGGCTTTCAAGGCGATGATCAATTCATCCCATGAACGGATAGTGTTGCGAATGGAACGAAACCAAATTCGAGCGTTGCCAGTGAACAATTCGATGGCAGCAGCAAAAAGTTGATCCTTGGACACGTTTCGAGCTACACGAGTCTCTTCTATCTCTTCCAGGAAGCTAGTCAAACCATTTCCTCCATCGAAGGTAATCCTCCATTTATTGATGGCTAAATAATTGGCTGAAGTGTGTCTATACGATGCAGAATGATTGACCTCTTCAGCAGCAGACGAGCGTCGATTGACGGCATCGGCAAAGGGTGGATAATCCAAGTACATGCCAGGTTGAATGGCTGAGCTAGAGGGAATAGGCTGAGGGGCAGAAAACTGTGAAGTGAACAAAGGGTGACTCCACGTAACCGAATTAGCAGTCGAACGAACAGGCAAGGCAGCATCTTCCTGAGACGTAGTGACAGCAGAGCTATGGGGGCGAATTTGGGTTTCCGAAGATAACACTAACGAACCATCCTCCGAGCTTGAATCACTCGGTGCAGCTGTTGTGTCGTTGCGAGCTTGGGTATCAACGTGAAGCTGAAGTTTCGCTTCCAAGGCGGCAATTAATTGTTCGCATCTAACCTTCAAGGACTCCAACCTAGAAGTGGAATCTGGTTCTGCTAGAATATGACCTAGACGACCTTGAACATGAAGAAGGCGAGTACCTAATCGTTGGGCATCATTGTCCAGGTTCCTAGAGGTGCAACTATCAATTTCGGCAGCTAAAATAGAAAGTTTGTCTTCACAGATCGCAAGTTCTTCAGTAGCGTCGAAAGACACAGGAGTGAAAGTGACATTCATAAGAAGATCTATCTTCATACGAGCACGGAGTAATTTACGTTTGTCTTGGACGTTGCCCTGAATGGCAATGTCTCTAACTCGAAGCTCATAGTCGAGCTCATCGACGAGCAGTCGATTAACATCTAATTTAAATACCATCTTGCTGTTCCAACAGGACAAGATGATCACAAAAACTTATTTAAACTAGGCTTATAACTAACCCAAGCAAAACCTGTAAATAGCATGCAATAAACAAACCTATAACTAGCAATAATCAATTGTAAATACCCAACAAGTATCGACAATAAATAATACCAAATGTAAATCACCTAGCCAATAATAAATTCTAACACCCTAACAATTCGATTTGCACTATAGTACCACCAAGTACCCTAACAACGACGTAGTCAAAAATCCTTTCAAGGCCCCAAAGCGTTGGGCGTCAAAATCTTCTTGTCAGGGAAGATAGACGGTCGGCCTTACCTTTTGGCGAAAGTTATATTAGTTATTTTGCCGGCTCGTAACTATCGGCCTAATTGGGCTAGCTCGCCGAGAGGGTCGCAGGGTTCCAGCTATGCTGAAAGAGAATACAAAAAAAAAGAAAGGAGTGGGCGCCAGGTCCTAGACTCAGATCCAATTCCTTGTGCCGGACCTTACACAAGGTCGAGGATAAAAACCAGCAAGTCAAAAATAAACAAACCAACAACCAATGAATAGATCACAGCTTTATTTCAAATAGTTTGGTGCGTACTATAGTGCAAGGCTAACACAAGTATATATAAATATCACAGCAGGCAATATTTTTAGCAACACCAAAGAAAACACACAGTATGCGACATGCAATAATAAATACAAATACAAATATAAATACAAATATCGAGCAAATAGTAGCCCACGAGCAGCAATGACTATGACCTGAGAATGGGCTAACACATTAAAACATTGTGCGGTTAAAACGGAGCGTAGCGAGTATTAAATTAAAAAGAAAATAAATTGATCAAGCGCGAGTCGCGGAGCGAGTTTAAAATTTCGCGTATACCGGCTCGGAGCAATACAAGACCACCTTGGCTAACGTTTCAACCCCGAAGGTTAGCTAAATGACGCTATATCTATATTCAAAATTTTCTAAAGGGCGGAATCAGCGTGCGTTTGCGTGGCCACACATGAACGACGGTGTCCATATTAAAAATGCATTAAGTGTACGTATGTATATTTATATGCTAAAGAAAGCAAAGGCTTGGATTTGCCCCTTACTCGGCTAACGGAGATCTGCAATAATCACAATGTTCCCGAAGTGGGCTCACGAGACACTGCTACTATAGTGTGCCTATCTTCACGCCGGAGGTTTGACATGAAAATATTAATTATTGTTTTGTGACGAAAATAGCGAAGCTTTAAGGCGTCCGAACTGTGTTATGCAAGCGGGTGAGTAAAAGCGACGTCCAGATAGGACACAAGTGAAGCTCAAAGTTCTACTCTATAAATCTTTCAGATAACGCAGAGGTCAATAAGGTTAGGAGACCCGAAGGCACAAACGGAGCAATACACAGGTAATCCTTACGACCTCAATTTAGCAAGTAGCAGAGGGTAACCGCATGTCATTGCGCGGCGGCCCGAACAAAAAAATAACACAATTTCAAATATTACTAAACTAATGATGCACGAAGCCTACTATCGTACAATCCGTGCTGAATAAAATCACACATGCCCGGAGTGCTAACGGCATGAAACAGTATGATTCAATTATAAGTTACAACAGGCGCAATGCATATTATCTACAATAACGTCTTGCATGCAGGAAAGTTCTCCAGAACCTAATCTCTCCGTTCGCTCCCCTGGGGTTGGACGTAGCTAGAGAGAAGCAACGATGACGGCTGCAGCTGCGGGGTGCAGTGCCAGCTATGGAGGTCGCAAGATGACTTGCAGGTGAGTGTAAAGCAGTTGCTCAATCTTCAGCGTTGCCCACGAGAGTTGTAAAATTCACAGGCGATGCGACTATCTTAGGGGCCCAGTGCATCGGACTGGATTCGAGCAGGGTGCAGTCGAACGGGATAGGCCTGCTCCAGACAGGAAGGATTTCAAGCAGATGGGGAGTGTTTTAACTCCCACCGGAAATTTGGCTCAAGCTGGGGGTCGAGCCGAAAGAAGCGTGCTAAAGTCGGTTCCAGGAGATCCGCCAAAAGCGAAGGAATGCAAGTAAGTAGCTATCTAATCATTACGAACATCCACGATAACGCAGAAATGCTTCCAGATCCCTCAAACAATCTATTCGAAGAGGCGAGCCCTACCAAAGGGCTATGAAGCACTTAGCTGCAGAGGAACACCTACTAGCACGACAGTTTAGCTTGGAAAGCAAGCCGAAAAATTCAAAAACCCAGCCCACAGGTCATCTGATAACAAAAATTTGGGCCAGAAGATGCCAAAAAACCAGTCAGGCAAGTTTGACTGCAGGAAAAGATAACATTGCTCTAGCAACAAATGGAATAGTTAAAAACAATTTGTATCACCGGTTGCCTAGCGGCCATACCCAAATATTTGTAGAAATATAGCAAGAATAAACCTAATTTGCAAAATATGAGTAATTAAACGAGGGGTTGCTTACGAAACTGCATGATAATTATAGGAGAGTAATTAAAAATAAGATATAGCCAATTATACCCAGTTTAAAGCATGCAATAATTGACAAAAGCCAACCATAAATATTCAAGTTCAAAAATTCAGCTAGCAAAAGTTCAATACTACGGGGGACACTCCAAAAGTATCGTAACAATACCCATTTCCACCACTTGGGGGTGGAATTTCAGAAATCCTATTTATTCTGAGATATTGAGTCACTCATGAAAACAGTTTACTCCTTTTCATCCTTTAGGGGTGGAATTTTGAAAAATTCTTTCAGCCCATATTATCCTGAAATAAACCCACAGCAAAAAAAATTAATAAATTTAACATTCTACCCCTTTTTACAGCTTTAGGGGTAACATTAAAATCCCTTAAACCCCTTTCTAAATATTTTAAGAGTAGTACATCTATATGCCATACAAACAATGTTCTAACTCAATAAACATAGGAGATTCGAAGGGTTCTTTAATTCACCCCGAATTCAGATTTGCACCTTTAGGGGTTGATTTGAGAAAATCCTGAAACGTGTTTTTAGACATTTGTATTGGATACCTATGCAGGCAAACGCCAAGTCGATATCTTATCGGGTCTAAGAGATATTGAGGAATTCGTGAAAATACACTTCACCCCTTTTCACCCCCTTAGTGGTAAGATTTAAAATCCCTTAAACCGCTTTCTAAATATTTTAAGAATACCTACATTTATATGCCAAAAAATAAATATAGGAGATACAAAAGGTTCTTTAATTCACCTCGAATCCAGATTTGAGGGGTTGATTAGGGCAAAATCCTGAAATGCGTTTTTAGACACTTGTATTGGATACCTATGCAGGCAAACACCAAGTCGATATCTTATCGGGTCTAAGAGATATTGAGGAATTCGTGAAAATACAGTTAACCCCTTTTCGCCCCCTTAGGGGTAAAATTGGAAAATCCCTTAAACCACCTTTTAAATATTTTAAGAATACAATCTATATCCCAAAAAAGGAATGTTCTAACTCAATAAACCTAGGAGTTACAAAGGGTTCTTTAATTCACTCCGAATCCAGATTTGCACCTTGAGGGGTCTATTAGGGGGGTGATCGACGCGTTACCGTGAGTGCGGGCGTGTCATCTACTGAGCTTAAAGAACTCAATTTACGAGCGATAATAGAGGACTAATATAGTGAAAAGTGCTTAATCAGTGAAATAAAAAAGGTGCAGCAAACTACGTTATACGTAAATCGGGCTAGAGTCCAGGTAGCGCGCGAAGATAAACATAAGCGACCTCGACCCTGGTTGGCGCATTCAAACGCGATAAAGAGAACGCGTCAACAAGCTAAATGCAAGACCAGTGGCGTACTGCAAAGTCTTAACGAATTCGGAATACATACACGCGGGAAATAGAACGAGTCTGAGAGAAAAGGAGAAATCGACGGAAATGGAGGAATTCAAGGATACGTTGCATGCAGCACTGATAGAACAAAGAACAATGCAATTCGAACTAAGAAATCAAATTAGGGAGATGGAAAATATGGTAGTTGAGCTAACAGAACTTAGACAATTGATTGCACGAAGTACCGAAGAACAAAACAAGGAAAGAAAAGAGCTATACTTACAACTAGAACAGCTTACAAAACGAGCACAAAGATACGCCTGGAGCAATAACAGAGGAAAGATCAAATATACGCCGGACAAATTGACCCAGCTTGCAAGGACAGAAACAAAAGAGAGGAACTTAACGCCAGAAGTACAGAAAAAAATAAATGAACTGGGATTACGAATCAAGAGAGAGATAAAACTCATAAACACGAAAACGAAGAGTAGATACGAAGAGTGGAAATTCGCAACATGGAACATCAGGGGAATCAGCGGGAAAGAGGTAGAAATATTAAACGACTTCCAAGAAAGTAAATTAAAAATCTTAGCTCTAACAGAAACTAAGAAAAAAGGTAGAGGCCAAGTGGAGCTAGACGGAGGGCACATACTATTTTATAACGGAGTGGAAGAGCACATATGGGGGCAGGCAGGGGTTGCGTGTATAGTGGAGAAGAACTGGGTTGACAAAATCATAAACTGGACGTTCTGTAATGAACGAATTATGACATTAAAAATTAAATTAACTGAGAATGAAGTCTATACATTCATAATAATATATGCCCCCAACGAAAATGATAGCAAAGAAACAAAAGATAAATTCTGGGAAAGCCTTCAGCAGGAAACAGACAAGTACGAAGGTAAACTGCTAGTAATTGGAGACATGAATGGGAAGGTAGGCAAAAATGTAGAAGAATCAGAAGGAGTAGTGGGAACATATGGTGAAAACGTAAAAACTAGGAACGGACAACGAATAATAGACTTCTGCTTATTAAATGACCTAATAATAGCAAACACGTGGTACGAACATAAGGACATTCACAAGTACACAAGGGAGGTCAAAAGTAGAGACGAACGTTCAATAATAGACCTGATACTAATACAAAAAATCCATAAAAACACAGTAAATGACGTGAGTGTGAAAAGGTCCTATGAAATCGGTAGCGACCACTTCTTAGTGGAAGCGAGAGTAAGAACGAAGCTAAAAGGAAGAAAAACGGAAAAAGAGAAGATAAAATCCCACTGCAACATTAGGTGCTACAAACTCCAGGAAGAAGAAGTTAGAAATGAATATGCAAGACAGATAGACCAGCAAATAGAAATGATAAAAGACCAGATGAGCACGCTTGACCTAGAGGAACTATGGGAAACTTTTAAAGAAATCATAACAGCAGCAGGCAAAAAAGTATGTGGGACCTCAAAACAAAGTAATAACAAGAAACATACACGATGGTGGAACGATAATATTAAATATGAAGTGAAACTAAAGAAATCTGCATGGAAAAAATATCTAGCAACTAAAAACCCCGAAGACTATCTACAATACAAAAAAACCAGAGAAACTGTTAAAAACTCAATTAAAGAAGCTAAAGCCCAAGCCTGGACTGAATTTGGGAACAAAATGGAAGCACAAGCGGCAGGAAATGCAAAACTCTTATATCAGACCCTGAAAAGGACAAGGAAAGCAAAGGGAACAAATTTAAAATGGATCAAGGACAAACAGGGCAAAGAGTTAAAAGCTGCCAATGAAATACAACATAGATGGTATGAGTACTTTAAAGAACTATTAGGTACAGACCGGCAAATGGGTGAACCCGAAAACAGTACAGCAGGACATCCTCTCGAGACTGCAACGGAAGAATCACACGAAGACATTGACATAGATGAACTAATCCAGGCGTTAAAACGATTGAAGGCTGGTAAAGCACCCGGAATTGACGACGTTAAACCAGACATGCTTAAATATCTAGGCAGCAAAGGTGTCCAATTCTTACACAAAATAATGAACGTGGCTTGGAAGACGAAGAAGGTTCCGAAAGAATGGCAAGTTGCGGTAATTATACCGATCTACAAAAAAGGGGACCGCGCGCAATGTGATAACTACAGGGCTATCTCGCTGATCACTTGTGCTAGTAAGGTGTACGAGTGTATACTAGAAAGACGACTAAGGGAAGCCATAGACCATCAAATAAGCGACACACAGGCAGGGTTCCGGAAAGGGAAAGGCACACAAGATTGGATATTCAGTCTTAGACAACTACTAGAGAAAACACTTAACTATAAAAATAAGATATATCTATGCGCAATCGACCTGCAGAAAGCCTTCGACTGCCTTCCAAGAGATAAGATTTGGAAAGCATTAGAAAAGAAAGGAGTCAGTAAAACAATAATACAGGCATTACAAAGTCTTTACAGCAACACCAGAAATGTGGTCAGAACTTACGGGGAATGCTCACCAGAATTTCAAACCACCAAAGGAGTCAGACAAGGAGGCGTCCTAAGCCCACTACTATTCATCGTCGTAATGGACGAAATCACACGATTAGCGAATAGAAAGGTGAAGAAAGCAAGAGTGGGAGTTAGAAAAACTAAACCAGTTAAATTAAGCGAAATGCTGTTCGCAGACGATTTGATACTAATCGCTAACACACAACAAGACCTACAGAACAACATTGAAATATGGAAAGATACACTGGATGAATTTGAAATGACAATCAACATAAACAAAACTGAAACAATGGTTATAACTAAGGAGGATGAAGACTTGGAACTTCACTTGGGAAACTGCCCCTTAAAACAAACAGATGAAATTAAATACCTAGGGGCTATAATTGACAGCAAAGGGAGCATGGAAAAGGAAATAAATAATCGAATTAAAACCGCTATGAACTTGTTCAACTCGCTAAATAAAGTTTTTATAAGTAAAAGTGAAGTGTCAGTTCAAACGAAAATGAAAGTGTACAAGGCAGCCTTCGTGCCAACTATGACATACGGATGTGAAAGCTGGGTGTTGTCCATCAACTTAATGTCAAAACTTCAAGCTTGCGAAATGAGATGGCTGAGGAAAGTGGTTGGCGTGTCAAGGAGGGAGCATGTGCGAAACGTAGACATACGAAACTCTCTGCAAGCAGAATCAATACAGAAACACATCGAAAAACGACAACTCGGCTGGCTGGGACACCTATGGAGGATGGAGGAAGACCGCACCGTTAAAACTATCTGGGAGATGGGTACAGACTCGAAAAAACCAAGAGGAAGACCAAGAAATGTCTGGAAGGGAGAGATTGGAAAAATCCTGGCAAAGAAAGGAAGTAATTGGAACGAGGCAAAAAATGTAGCTAAGGAACGCAAGGAATGGAAGAAGTTTTGTAGTAATAGTAATAACTGAACCTCTACACCTGTCGGTAGATGAGGAGCTGATAATGTATGTATGTATGTAGGGCAAAATTCTGAAATGTGTTTTTAGATAGTTCTATTGGACACCTATGCAAGCAAACACCAAGTCGCTATCTTATCGGGTCTAAGAGATACTCAGGAATTTGTAAAAACACAGTTTACCCCTTTTCACCCCCTTAGGGTTAAAATTTTCAAATTCCCTTACACCCTTTTCTAAATATTTTAAAAATACATCTATATGCTAAAACAGAATGTTCTAACTTAATAAACATAGGAGATACCATGGTGTAAAGAATACAAGGTGTAACGTTCCGCAGAATGTGGGCGGACCTCAAATTCAACCAATAGAACATGGTCCGACAAATCGCAAGATTGGTAGTACTGAAGTGTATTGTTGAAGACGCTGTCGATGTCAAATTCGAGGTTAGGTTTTGCGTCAGTTCGTGTCAGATTGACGCAAAATGTAACCTGCTAACCCCGAATTTGACATCGACTGACAGTGCCAGCAACATATACGATCGCAACCATGGTTACACCATGATGGCGGCCGTGATAGATTTCCTGAGCAGGACCATCGGGGATTGGTTGACATCTCCCCTCTATTTTCTGAACGACTGCCCATCCCGGGAGCGTTTCACCTTGTATTCTTTACACCATGGGAGATACGAAAGGTTCTTTAATTCACCTCCAATCCAGATTTGCACCGTTAGGGCGAAATCCTAAAATACGTTTCTAGGTATTTGCATTGATAATCTTTGCAAGCAAACACCAAATCGATATCTTATCGGGTGTAAGAGATATTGAGGAATTCGTGAAAACACATTTTACCCCTTTTTATCCCCTTAAGGGTCGAATTTCAAAAAATCCCTTCTTAGCACTACCTTACGTAACAAATTGAAGCTTCCACCTAAATTTCAAGTTTTGAGTGCCAATGGTTTCGGCTCTGCGTTGATTAGTTAGGGTTGTGACTTTCCTTTATATATATATAGATTAGTGAGTTTCCCGAACTACGTTTCGGTTCGCAAAATTAAGAGAGATTCATTAATATAAATTTTAAAAAACGGATGCGTCGGCGGGATCGAACCCGGGCTACTCGCGTGATAGGCCAGCACTCTACCGCACGACCAGCCTCTTACTGAGTTCGGAAAGGTACCTCTGACAGCTCTGTTTCGTCGAAATCGTTCATTCATCTCACTTCCACCAGCGCCGATGGCTATTATCCATCTCTTTCTGCGAATAATTTCGAGGAAACAAGAGCTGTCAGAGGTACCTTTCCGAACGCAGCTTCTCTTGTTTGAATAATGCGCGCACCCGAGCTAATAGTACACGGCGATAGGCGCTCCGCTCTGCTGCCTAGAGGAGTTAATTAAATTACAACTTTTTCGCACTTTTTTTGAAAATAAAAACCGGTCTACGATCTAAGTCTAAAAATTAGCAAACTTTTAAGCCATCATACAACTTAATCGGTCCAGTATCTTCGGAGGAGATAGCGAACAAACATAGTTACACGCAAACATACAAAGAGAGCAACGATTTTATGTTATAAGATAATAATTTTAATTTTTTATAAGCCAACTGTAACATAAATTATGATTCCCACTAGTTATAGTCAGGCACATACCCATCTAAATTAAATCTAACTTACCTGGTGAGATGATTGCTCAGAAAAAAAAACAGGGCTTGAATTAGCTTTTTTTAAGTTATTTACTCATATTCTTGCATGGCAGCTATTCCGATCGTTTTAAAAAAATCCTATATTACATTGTAGGCATTCATACAGTTCCTATATATGTAAATATTCAACAATAATATCCCAAGTGTATTAACCGTCAGACTGCGGAAACCGGGTCTCAAGTGACCCGGACTTTTTTTTTTAATAATTTTACTGTTTTCCAATATACTGCTTTGGGTGTTTGCGTATTCCTCAAAGCTGTTATGGAGATGCTGTAGAATAAATTACCTGAGATAATCCGCTCGGGTCACTTGAGACCTGGTTTCTGCGTTTCGCGCTTCATTGTTTTTTTTTCTTGTTTTCTGGAGTATAATAACACTGTGTAAAATAATAGGCAAAAAGAATGGATCCTAATAAAATTCCCCTTACTAAAAAACAATTATATGACGAACTAATGCGTGCTAATGAGGAAAACGACTTTCATTTGTTGTCTGATGAGGACAGTGGCGGCGATAAAAGTGACGCAGAATATGAAGAATTTTTTAGTCTGCAGGTCAATAAAAATAAAAGTTTTATGATTATATTATCATGTGCAAGTATGTATTAGAAAAACAGACATTGTGCTGCTTTAAAACTAATTTTTAAAAATGAATTCGATCCGGGTCACTAGAGACCCATTTCCGCACTGAAACTGAAATTATTTCCGCCGGGCAAGTGTTAAAATAGCAGATTAAATTCAGACAGAATGTTTTGCTAAGAAATTTGTCAAGTAAATTTGCTGCTCAATAAAAATCCCGAGTGTGTAGCACGAGGGATTTTGAGGCGGAAAATTTACGAGATATATTCCTTCAGAGCAAAACATTGTGGCAGAATATCGTCAAAATTTATTCAGGCTAGTTTACATACACGCGGGATGTTCGGCGTGATTATTTCCTGAATAAATAGATCAAATTCGGTTGGTTAAGCACCTTTAATAATCATGTTAAAATTATTCACAAGCGATTACATTTTGACACATTTTTAACCGCGGTTAAATTTCGATGTTTTAATTTTTGTCATTATTAAATTGACAGAAACCATAGTCATTACACATTATTATGGATATGAAGGAAATAGTCAACAGTAAATACATAAGTGGTGATAATTTTTTGATAATTTTAACTAGATTCACTAGATGAGTGCTAATCTAGTTAAAATTATAAAAAAAATATTACCACGAATGTAATTCGGCTTGATTATTTTTTAAACGGTCCAAGTTGTACATAGGGCTTGATGGAGCTTCCAGATGAGTGTCCTTTTTAACAACTGCTACTCACCTACTGCACTTTTAGTTAGGTGTGTTGCAGCAGAAGAACGATTTGAATGGTTTGTGAAAAAATAGTCGCTGTAATCAGCTACTAGCAAATAGCCAGTGTAATTTTGATGTTATTGGTCGATTTGAAATTTTTTCTCATTACTATTGCCGGCGTCATTCTGTAAGGGATAAGTCATTTAATCTTTTTTAAGAGATAATATTTCTAAGAAAATTTTGTAATATTTTAAATTTTGTATGGGCCTGTTCATTTCTTAAGTATCTTTGGCTTTTAATTTTAAACTTTCAGTGTTGCATTGATGTTCTCGAGTTTGTAATTTGGTATGTTGTGAGTTGTCTTTAATTACACTAATTATTGAGTCAGAAGGCCCTCAGTGCTCAGTGAGAGCTGACGCCCCATTCCCCATTCTAGCATGCGATTCCGATTCCCTACCTACTTTGAATTAAAATTTTATCGAAAATCTAAGCTCTCAGTCGAGAACAAAATCTTACTATATAAAGTAATCTTAAAGCCAATTTGGACGTATGGGATCCAGCTCTGGGGTGGCACCAAACCAACCAACACCAAAATACTGCAGAGTTTTCAATCAAAAACTTTACGTATGTTAATTCAGGCACCCTCGTACGTCTCCAATTTAACCCTCCACAACGACCTGCGCATCCCATTTATCACAGAAGAAATACGAAGATTTGTAATCCACTATCATGAAATTTACCAAACCATGACAATAGACTAGTAAGGCAGCTAGCAGCAGAACATAATTTTGACCGAAGACTCAAACGACAGTGGCCAAAGGACCTGGTCCAGTGGCGTATCTGGCAGTGGTCCGTGTGTTCCGGGAACACAGGCCCGAGCCCCGCAGGGGCCCGGCGAGGCAAAGTTTAAAAATTATCTTAAAAAATTGTGACAGAAAAAGGTCACTAAGGACCATGCAACTTTTCGAGTCTTGTCCCCAGATGTGTTACGTAGTTCTCTTTCTGACAAAGAACTATAGGAAATGGGTAACGATCTTTACCTAACATATCCAGAAGATATTTCGGATACACTTTCTCAACAGCTAATTTCTTTTAGACAGTGCTTTCAAAATGAGTTAAAAGAAATTAATTCCATTAATGAATTACTAGAACTTGTCTTAATTAAAAATGTTTCTTCTTGTTGTAGTTTTAGTGAAATTATTACTGCTTGCAATATATTTTTAACCATTCCTGTTTCAGTAGCTTCTGCTGAAAGGTCATTGTCAAAATTAAAGTTAATAAAAAACTATCTAAGAAATACTATTTCCCAAGAGCGATTATCAGCTTTGGCAATGGTTTCTATTGAAAATGACGTTGTTCGCACTTTAGATATAGATAATATCGTAACTTTTGCCAAATCTAAAACAAGGAAAAAAAACTTTTCTCAGTAATATCCTATGTTGATTTTATGTATAGTTTTTGTTTTATTAAAATTTTTAGATTTTTTTATAATTGGTTTTTTGTGTTCTAGTTTATTTTTGCATCTACTTACTTAGTTAGGGATTCATTTTTCGTTGTTATATTATGATTGAACTTTATTTAATTTTTAATGTTTTATTTTTTGTTAATTTGTTATTATATTTTTTACGTATGTGCAATTAATATTATGACGTAAATTTAAATTTCGTCGTTTTTATTTTTATAAATTATTTTCCCTTAATATACAAAAGAAAGAAAAGGGGGGCCCGAGGAGATTTTGGAACACAGGCGCGGAGCTGGGTTAATACGGCACTGACCTGGTCCTAACAGATGAAGCGGACTAAGAGCCTTTTATTACTAGCAGGAGCGTTACCAATGGGAGACTTCTCCAATCAAGTCAAAATCACACATCATATTTACTTATTACTTATGTTATATAGTAGATTGTAAATATGCTTGATAGTTAATAAAAAAAAATATCTAAAACTTTAACAAAACTGTTTTAAATAAATTCTTTAAAAAATATTTGGAGAAAAAATATACAGTTTCAGTAATTGGGTATGAAACTTTGTTATGTTATTCCGCCTCGACAAATTTTTCAGTACGCCCCTGTGCTCCTAATTATATTTAAATCCGTTTGAACCAACTTACAATGCTCGCGGCCTATGGAATTCTCTCCGTCAGCACTTCGGTGTAGTGCGCTAATTGCTTTATTTATGCCGACATACTGGCGTCAACGCCAAAGAATTGGTGGTAAAAGAAACACGTATCGTCTTGGATAATAAATGGCTTTGTGTCACAACTCTGACAGCGATAGGCCAAAAATTCTTGGAACCTATACGCATTACCCTGTATGATATATAAGAAGGGAATAAATTCTGAATAATCCCCTTGTCCCACGCAACAATGGAACTAGGTTTTAAATTTTAATCGTGTTTTTCAATAACAATAAATAATTCATTCCAGAATGTTCGAGGCTCCTTTCGTTTGTTGATAGCACTCACAGTAACGCTTCTTTGTTTCACAACGGTTCAAAAAGTGGTGCAATAATGAAAGGGAGAATTTCCATCAGCGGTTGCAAAAGAGAGGTGCTTTCCCGGGGAACGGGGAACAAATCTTGTGGTCTTCGCACAATAATTAAATTTTGGGCGCAGTTCGGCGACAGTCTTCATAGCTGAAGGTGCCAAAATAAATAAGGGTTGAGCGCAAATTAATGGGTTAGGCCCGCGAAACGTTTTTATTGGGGAAACGTCGTCGTAATGTTTAGTATGCTGTCCGCTCATTAAGGGTTGAGGGACGCAAAATTTGCCGTCGTGCACATCAAACCAAGACGTCGTTTTATAATTCCCGCCTGTGTGCCCGTGTAGTTCGAGAAATTCTGCTCTGAAAATTCTGATTACGTTCGTTGGGCCATCCCGAAGACTGGATTAACTTCTTGCCGACACCCTCCCGACCTGGTTCGTTCCTGTTTGGGGACCCGCACCACCGTAGCGTTCTGCCAAGCTTCACCGAGGCCGAGTTCATAGCACCCACCAACACCCATGCTTACAGCTCAGGTAGGATCTATTTACTGTATCCGCTGCGTTTAATTTATGTGTTCACAAACATTGCGTACGCTCGCTTAATTCTATTATTTGATTTGTTTGTTGTTAATCAGGGGCTTCACCCCTATTATTTCGTTTTGCATACTTTGTAACAATATATATAGATGTTAAGGTAACGTTTGCTTGGGGTCCCCGATATTTCATATAGGATGTACCCATTGTATTGAATTTGAGTCACCTTCGGGTGGTTTATTTAATGTAAATTATGTCAACTTCAGCCTAGTTATTTGTTGTTTTTGAACCCTTTGGTCACTAATTAACTACGACCAACGTCGGTTGTAAATGAGTGTAAAGCTAAAAGCATGTCCTTTGATTAAGCCAGCCCCAAGATTTGGGCTAGTGTTAGTGTTCTCTTGTTACCCTTTAGGGAGGGTGGCCTTTAAGGTAAGGCATTTGGTTTCACGGCCACCCTGTGTAGTTGGACCTGAAGACACGGAGGAGGCTTGGTGGACAACGTAGAGGTGGAGAGCGACGAACCTGGGGGGACCTCCTCATAGCTTCATGAAGTTCTTGCTTTATTCACGCAAGCAACCCCCTTTTTAAAGCAAGTGGCGCCTTGGGTTATACATTTTGAGTATGAGCATAGGGTAAGTGCCGTCCGTTTTAAGTGAACTTTCGAACTACCCCTTCCTGACTGAGCTAAGTTGAGGGCAACTGGAACAACTACATGTGTTCCGACACATTTAAGATCTGTGTTATTGTAAAAACCGGCGAACCCCCTTTACCCTTTTCCCCGATTTTGTCAGTTAAGGTGATTAATGTCGATTCGAGTAAATTATCATGTAACAACTTCTTAAATATTTCTTATAACTAGATAGGGCGAAGCCAAACTTGATCTTCGATGTTCCATACCTTACTGTATTTATATCGATAAGGGCTACTTTTAAAGCTGTCATTTTGAAAATGACTACACTTCACATTCCTTTTATTCATTTTATTACTAATATCGTAAATTATCCAAGAAAACCTTTTCATGTGGATATTTGTGCCCCCAAAGCTTTTGTAAATTAAGTAAAAAATTTCGTTTGATCAAGGCCCCCATACCTGGCACAGCGGGGTTATGCAGGTCTATAGCTACGACACTGTTTTGCTACCTGAAATATTACTAAACATACAATTCTGGATTGTACTCTTCAAAATGATAAACTGAATTCTTTTGACAAAGCAAACATCCAAATAGCATGTCGCAGTGTGTCTGAACTAGATGAGCCTAAGTAGTGTCATATGCCCAGCAAGTCGTTAGAGATTCACTCAAGTTTCGCGCTCATTTACATGTCCTCATAAAATAATTGAAATTGTCGTTTTCTAGGCACATAAGTTGACTTTCTATTTATATATAACTGAAGAGAAACTAAAAGAAATGGTGCACTGGAAAAAATATTCAGACAAATTTTGTTTTAAAATTAACAAAACTATATTGTAATTCTGCACTAATTATGTTTTATTTTGTATATTATTTTCAAGTAGAACCACTCATCCAATATACTGCATTTATACTATGTTTTTTAAAGTCAAAACAAATAATACAATCGGAAAATATAAAAATGTGTGTCAGTCGTTAATAAGCCCCTAAGTTTAAATGGTTTAATACGAAAGCAGATTTTAAAATTTATTGGGGTGGGCCAGACGGTACTTTGGGGAGGGCCTGTCCCCCCTCCCTTCCCGTCCTCCCGCTAGTTACGCCTATACTTAAGGGTTAGAAAAAATTAAAATCAAAGTGACTATTTCCCTCACAAACTTTAAGCCGATCAAATCTTTTAAATTTCTGAGATACATCCAATCAGATCCCAACTTAAAAAAAAATTATTTATTTTTTTATTATGGACTATTAAAACTGGTCAACATGACCAACCATTAATGTTAGTCTGTCAAATCTTAAAGCTAAGTACTTATGTGCTAAGGGTTCGATCCCCGATCCCAGTGAGGTTTTTAAAAATAAAAGAAATGTGGATGAAAATCTCTACAGAATGCCATAATTCAGAAGTGATGTAAAGCTGTGGGTCCCATGTTACTACGATGTGCAGCATGTAAAAGTTGCCTTGTTAGGGTTGGAACTCCTTAGTCTCGGAAAAATTTTAAGTAGGACTATGGTGCTTGGTACTCTGCCTGCCTAGACCTTTGCAATGGGTTGGCAAAAAGGGTCTATGAAGGCCTACTTGGTAGACATGAGTGTCTCCACAAATACTGTTAGTACTACTAGGTACTAATTACTACTTATGTGCTAAAGTCCATCCAATGATTTCCCTTAGTTGTCTTTGATGACCAAAAGGCGATAATCACAGTCACTCACGCACAATGCTCTGCTGTTATACAAGCACTGCACAAAGTCAAAAGGTTTGGGCCTCTTCAGTCTTCGGACAAGGGTTTGGTTGTCCAACAGCTGAAGAGCTTCTGCGTTTGTGTGCTGAAGAAGCCTGGCTTCGTGCTTGCCAGCATACCTATTCATTTCTTGAGCCACCATTGGGACGCCAAGATACCGATGTAGATCGCAATTTTGGAAGTACCACGGGGCATTTTGAACCATTGCAATGTTGGTCTTTCTGGTACATTCTCAGAGTTGTATACCCTACAACCAAATAGGTTTGATAATTTGATTATAGATTAACACTTTATTTTGAATAGATAATTGTGAATATCTTTCCAGAAGCCAGTAGTATTTCCTGTATTTAAGGCGCAGTTCTGCCATTTTCTTCTTCACATATTCCTTTCATCTGAGCTTGGCATCCAGGGTCATACCAAGATACTTAGCGTTATTTTGATATGGTACTGCAGTAGGTACCCATTGATATTTATAGTCATTGGGCCAGTTAATATCTTGTTGGTGAAATTAATATAAAGTTCTGTCCTACCGTAAGCAAGGCAGTATCGTCTGCGAGAGTTGCTGTTGTTATATTCCCAATCTCTGGTAGGTCATTTGTGTACAGTAAATATAAAATTGGCCCCAAAACACTACCTTGAGGCACCTTGGCATCTACTTCTTTCAGCACTAAATATTCGTCGTCTTGTTTAATTCGGAATAATCTGTTAGATAAGTATGAGGCTCAGACTTCGACATATTGTTTCGGTAGCATTTTGTTTAGTTTAAAGATTAGTCCCTCATGCGACACCCTGTCCAAGTCCTGTGCAACATCAAGGAAGACCGCTGAACAAACCTGTTTTTCTTCTAATGACCGTTCGATGACGTCGGTTATTCAATGTCCCTGATCAATAGTGAAGTCTAAAGCCGAATTGGTAGTTAGGAATCAAGTTGTTCTTTTGTAATGTCGTTTTAATTTTGTTTCGCTTCGATAATTTTTTTTTAGTACGGCCCTGTGGTCCCGAGATTATAACTAAATTTATTCCGGCAGGGATTGGAATACTGTATAGCTGATCGCTTGTACAAGTCCAAGCGACTTTCTTTCTTCGAAACTAGATTACAAAACAATACCTTCTTAGCTTCTCGAATTACGGCCCCCAAGCTCGCTGGAAACGTTTAAATTAACGGTCAAATGTTCTGGATTTTTCCTTTACCAAATCCATACGCAACAACTTGAGATCATTATGGATTTTTCCTTTCTGAGCTGTGCCTTGTACACGGTTGCGGTGACGTAATTCGCTGTCGTTTCCTTATTGTTTAGTCGTGGTTTCCCCCGAGTTTTTTGCAAGATTTCTTTTTAGTGGTGCAATAATGGGACAGAAAATTTAGCTGGTAATGGTGGAAGTGATATGGATTCATTCCGACTCGGAGGGCCGTTATCAAGCCTCGTGCATTCAGAATAAATTATTGGTGCCTTTTTGACGATTTGGGAGGGCCGAATTATGAAGGAAGTTTACTGAAAGTTTTGGGGCGCAGTGTGACCGACGTAATAATTTCCGGGGCGAAGTGTTTATTTTCGTTTTGGCGTTTTTGCTCACCTGCTTGTGAGAAAGACCTTTTGCTTTATTTCACATTCAAAGAATACGCCTCTCGATTAATGGCCGATTCTACAATCCAAAGATAAAGTTATCCCGAGAATAAATACCCTAGAAACTATTGTTGTAACAAAGAAAACTATGACAATTATACCTCGGATAGCTTATTCTAAGTATATACTTGCATTGTAGAATCGGCCCTAAGTCTCGTAAATTCTCGCACCTAGTGAGAAGAATTGTATCTGCAAATCCTTTTTGCGTCGTGCCACCCGTAACGCTGCCCTTTTGGCATCTCCTGTGAGGAACTTCTTCATTTCCGCCGAATTTCGACTTCAACCTTGTGAGTGCTGCCCTTGTCGCCGCTAAGCCTCATCAGGTCCGGCTCAGTCACCTGCCATCCCCTAAACAGTATATGATCTGGCTGAAGGTAAATGTAAAATTTGTGCTTTCCTTTATTAAATGTAACACGGGAGTGTTGCAAATATATAGTGTGCATCGCATGTTGTGGAACTTTGCGCCGGCGAATTCATATCGTCTTATTTGTGTATAGTTGGGAAAATATTCTTGTTATATATTTTCTTTGTGTACTAGTTTCTTGTTTTGTACCTTAGTAGGTAAGTTAATTTTGACTGGGATCCCCTTTACATTCAGTTAGGGCGTAACATTTTTATGGCCGACTTGTGGCTTTGTTTGTGTGTGCTGGATTATTAAATATTAATATTGTCAGAATCAGTTTATTTATTCGATTCAATTCTGAAATCCGGGGTCCTCAACCCGTACTGGCGAAGACCGAGTGTAGTCAAATGTGAAGCTAGAACATGTGCTTTTACTGAACAAGCCTGAAGAATATCGACTTAAGTGAAGTTCAAGTCTTTTGAGGCCACCTTGTGTGTACCTGCCGACTTGGAGGGAGCCTAGCGGACGGCGAAGAGGCGGCTTGCATTTAACCCGGTGAATTTCTTATAGCTCCGTGACGTTTCTCGTTTTGGGTCACGAGAGCTTTTCATCCCCTAAAAACGAGTGGCGCTCTGGGTAATATTTTGAGCAAAAGTATAGGGTAAGTGCCGTCGATTTTGAGTGAGCTTTCGAACCACCTCTTCCTGATTGAGCTAAGCTGAAGGCAACAGGAACACCTCCATCAGTTCCGACACATTTTAAGATCTGTGTTATTGCGAAAACCGGCGAAAATTTGATGATACCTTTCTCGTTATAAAGAAATCCAGTAAGTCCGGGTTTTTCGGTTTCTTTAGATTGTATTTAGGTGGGCAATACACTGATCCTATTCTTATATTTTGTTTAGTTGATTTAATGCATACCACTGCAAGTTGGATTTGATAAGATTGAAGAGAACATTTCTGATAGTGACTAATGTTATTTTTTATTATACTTGCACTAACTCCTTTTGCTTGGTTCCTGGGATGTATATCTTGATAAATTTTGGCCCCCAAAAATTAAGATATGTTTGTGCTGTACTGTGTTTTTCGTTAATTAGATAAATATCAATAGTACCTACTTTGGTTGTAGAGACATTTCTATTTCATGTTTGTGGTTGAGAATGCCATTAGCATTCCAGAGGGCTATTCTTAGGTTTGTGAATTCCATTGAGTACTTTTTTTTGGGATTAGTTTCTAGTATATCTAGTCTGGCAGCAAACTGTGTGTTTCCATCATCTGATTCATCATTTGTTGCATGGTGCTGTATTCTTCCGGTTTTGTTGGATGTTGGGATTCTGTGGATTGTGTTATCTTAGCATAAACGATTTCACCAGTAAACTTTTTGGAGTTAATAGTTCTATGTTGTGATTTATTTTGCATTTCCATATTCCTTCTCTTTTGTAGTTCTTTTGCTATTACGCAGCCTCTATAATTTGCAGGGTGCTCTTGTGCAAAATTCGAGCATTTCGCTGGCACAGATTTGGTTTTAGTACAATCAGTTGTCAGATGATTTCCCGCACATATAACGCAGACCGGGTTTCTTTGACAGTATTTTTGTGTGCAAATCTTTGACATATTTTGCATTAAGAGAAAAGTTTACATATTTGTTCTTAGTGCCTCAATTTTAACTTTCATATTGGACAAGTATTAGATACTGACGATTTTTTTAATATTATCTGATTTATCAAAGGTTGCTATAAACAACGGAAGTTTAACGTATACATTTTTGTTGTTTTATAATATCCTTTACTTACGACAGTGTGTGAAATTGCCTTTTAGTTGGCAGTTTTAAGTTTGTAAAAAGACTGTTTAATAACATGTTTTCATTAGTTTACGTCGTCAGTAGCAACGTGTTTTAAAATGTTTAAAACACGCAAAATTACGACCTATCGTAGATAAAATATTAACCCCTGTGAAGTTAGCACCACAACTTCAAAAAATGTTATTTTTTTCAAGAGTTCCCGTTGCACCCCAAAGAGTTCTAGAGTTCCTTGCTATTTTTAAAAATAGTTCTATGTATTTAAGATAAAAACATCTAGATCGAAATTTTGGTGTGCTCACTACACATGTTCTTCGGACAAATACCACTATAACTCTTTTTCAGTCATACTTATTGAAAAATGTCATTACACTTTCCGATAGAACTCGCCGGGGTGCTACTAGAACTCTAACAACAACAAAAAAAGATTTTCAAAAAATTTTTTTTTGTAAACCGGAAAAAAAATCTTTTTAATTTTTTTAAGTTCCAGTAGTTCTGTGTGTTCTAGTAGCACCCCGACGAGTTCTATCGATAACTCTCATAACATTTTTTCATAAGACTCGAAGTAAAAAAGTTACGCTTATTTTCATGTTAGCACTTTTACAAAACGACCAAGACCTGGAAGTAATTTTTTACAGTTCCGGTAGTTCTAATGGGAGTTCTAGTAGCACCCCGGCGAGTTCTATCGTTAACTTTAATAACATATTTTGATAGGACCCGATGTAAAAAAATTACGCTCATTTTTGTGTTAGTACTTTTACAAAACGACGAAGTCCTAAAAGCAATTTTTTAAAAGTTCCGGTAGTTCTAATGGGAGTTCTAGTAGCACCCCGGCGAGTTCTATCGATAGCTCTAATAACATTCTTTGATAGGACTCGAAGTTAAAAAGTCGACGAAAATACGCTCGCGAGTTGTATAATATGAAAACTGTATAGTGAGAGTAAATTATCACAAAAAATTATTACGTACTTATAATTTGTTGGCAACCGTTAACCATATCCAAATTCATTGTAAAATCTATTTTTGCACCCCTCTATTAAAAATCAAGTGACTACGCACGGAACCAACGATCGGAAACGTCAAATTTACAATCATTCTCGCTTTTTACCGCACTAATGCTTGCAACGAGCACAGAGATTTTTCTCGTTTAAAAAATGGTTCAAAAGTAGATTATTGTATCAAAGCCGAAGTTTATAATAAAAAAATGCATTTTACAACTTTTATTAAGATAATACAGCAGAAATACACTCAAAATAATTAAAAATCATTGCAAGCCAAGTCAGCGCCATCTGTGAGAAATTCTTTAATACAGTCCTGTCACTCGGATTTCCACCTAACCAAAAAAAAAGTGCAAACGAGGTACCCAGGTAAATACAAAATCATATAATATTAATTATTGTTTTCTTTATCATGGTTATAAATCTTTATATTTAATGTGCAATTTTCGCAGGTAGAAATAGAAATTCCCGGACATCTTATGGTGTTTTCATTTGTAAGGGCCTTACTTATATATGCATTAGCGACATGGCTAGTATTTGACCCTGAGGGACCTGACTCGGACAAAGTTTCTGCCACTTGAATTTTATTTATTAAAGATCCTTGAATGTAGCCTTCCGCAACTGCGGAGGATTTCTATCCATCATGCCGTTTAATTGAAAGAAAGTCACTTCCTTTGTTTGCCAACAATGTTGCGCTGCTCCTGCGAAAGCAGTGCCCCGTATACCCGTGAGGATTTTGCAACTTTAAGTAAGTTGCAACGAAAGATGGTACTTTCCCAATAGTATTTATACCAACAGGTAAATTGACACATTTACCAGAACGGTATGTAAGGAAAAATCTGTCATTATTTTTGACTAACAACCTTATTTTTTAAAACTGAGTAATAATTTCAACCCATTCATTTTTCGTTATAGCAAATTCTCTTTTAACATATGTTTTTGTTTCAGGAACAGAAACTAGAATGATATCATCTTTAAAAACAATATCCTTAATCAACATTTTGCAAAGTTCTCCTCTGCGGCATGCTCCAGAAATGCCAATAACCAACACTGTCTGTAAATGAATGTTAGATGTGAGGACCATGTTCAAATAAATAAAAAATAATTACCTTCATGAGTAAATATTCTTTGTTTGGTGCATTTATTAAGAATTTTGTGATATGTTCATCATCAAGAACTTGAGATTTCTTAGGACAACGATGTTCGGTTTTCCATTTTAAAAGGGCTATTAATTTCGGATATTTTGAAATGTCAACATTATTTTTAATGTTTAAACAAGACTTTAACATGCTGTATATTGACCATAACGACTTCTTATGTTCGCTTATTTCTTGGAAATAGGCCAGTAAAACATTTTCAGTATGATTTTTTATTTTTATTTTATGTTTCTAATTTCGGGTGGTGTACATTCCAAGTCTTCTTCGTCCGAAAACATGCTTGAATTGTTCTTTTACTCAAAAGTTTGTCGACCAAAACTTGACAGTTATTTAAATGATCAGATAGTTACCTACATTATCGACATCAACGCACCGACTTGATTTTTTTCGACAAATTAAAGGCGAATAATTTCTATATTTACATTTTTCGGCATTGTGGAGGATCCGTGCAAAAAATAATATACAAGACACGTGCGGGAACAGTTTTGCTTTATTCGTGCGACATTCTTCAACTCGTGCGCTGCCGCGCACTCGTGTAAAAACTGTCGCACTCATATACAAAACTGCTGTTCCCGCACTTATCATGTAAATAACTATACCGACCTTATAGTAAATACATATTTATTAAACTTTATTAGCCAATACACACTTTATTAATAATTATATTTTTGCACATAGGGAATTGTGTTCGTTAACTGGAAGATAGTACATGGTGAAAGTTGGATATATCGGGGCCACCCAGGTAAGCAGTAGGTTGATGATTCTCGGGGGCGGCTAACATAATGGCAATAGTCTCGACTCTATAGTGGCCCGGCAAATAGGCCTTCTGAGTAGTTAACTTCCATTGCTTACTTATAAACAGATATACATCAGATTTCGTTTTCATGTAATGAAGATTGCTTACAACAAACACACAATCAAAGGCTGTAACTAATCTAAACAAGTTACAACGACACACGGCATCTTTGAATCGAAATTCCCAAGAAATCGCCTTTTTGGGGTGACCCCGTTAGGTAGAACTTCTCCGCCCCCCCTCCTCTACATTACTCTACTCTTCCGATGAACGGTCAAACGACAAAATAAACTTAATTAAATGCTTTTACCACGCCATCGGCAATATAGAAAAAACTAATTACTATCACTACCTAACTTATTTATGGAAATATATATGTTACCTGTTATCTAACACTTTCTGTATTATACACAGAAAGGCTCCTAATTTTCACACAAACTTTAAAAGCTTTATAAAAATGACACTGGTCATAAAGTTGTGGAACTGAGCTCACTGTAAAATGAGACTGAACTGGACATTGAACAAATATAAGAATATAGTTAAAAGAGCCGGTCATCACTATGGAAATAACTTGCATGTAATTAACGAACCTATGAACGAGGAACAAAGATAAGACAAGAACCTTTAAAATGCGATAAAATTATTATCTCACTTAACTTCCTTATTCTCCTTCAAAAATAACGCAAAATACGGTACTGTAGAGGCTCAAATAGCTTATAGCAAAATTGCTTCCAGCACTTCGTCGTGAACATGTGAAGTTAGCACCCCAAATTTTCGATCCACATTTTTTTCTCTTAAATACATAGAACTATTTTTTAAAATAGCAAGGAACTCTAGAACTCTTTGGGATGCAACGGGAACTCTTGAAAAAATAACATATTTTGAAGTTGTGGTGCTAACTTCACAGGGATCCGAACGAGTTCTATCGATAACTCTAATAACATTTTTTGATAAGACTCGAAGTAAAAAAGTTTCGCGTATTTTTGTGTTAGCACTTTTATAAAACGACCAAGACCTGTAAGTAATTTTTTTGTACGAAACTATTAACACTTAAAGAAATTGCTTTCAGGACATTGGTTTAGCAAACACAAAAAAGCTCGTAACTTTTTTTACTTCAAGTCTTATCAAAAAATATTATTGGAGTTATCGATCGAACTCGTCTGGGTGCTACTAGAACGGGGTACGGACGTTTCGCCCCCGCCGTTTCGCCCCCGACCGTTTCGCCCCCGACCGTTTCGCCCCCGCCGTTTCGCCCCCAGCCGTTTCGCCCCCTAACCGTTTCGCCCCCGAACCGTTTCGCCCCCGAAGTTTTACCTCTAGCTTTAGCCAGCTTCAGGTGTTTCCAGTTGCACCACGAGATAGTAGATACATATAAAGAAAAAGAAATCTTTTACCATCAACAGGAATTGGTATTGACCTATTATAAAACCATTTCCTTAAATTTCACTTCATATTTCATAACTAGGAAATAGTACAACTGATTGCCGGAAATCAAGGAAATCCAAGAAATAAAAAGTATGTCGCAAAATCAACTCGTGTTAAAAGAATGGTTGAAGATTATTGATTACTTGCGAGGGATTGCGTGGAACTTTAAATTTTGAATTTATTCCGGTTGCACGTCGAGATATAGATGTTAAAAGATTTATTTTTCACACAAATACAAAAAAAAATTTAAAAAAAATAAATCAGTTGCAGAAATCCTACTAATTACCTCTTCGTGATGCAACTGGAAACAGTTCAGCTGGCTAAAGCTAGAGGTAAAACTTCGGGGGCGAAACAGTTAGGGGGCGAAACGGCTGTGAGCGAAAAGGCGGGGGCGAAACGTCTGTAAAACTACTAGAACTCCTATTAGAACTAGCGGAACTTTTAAAAAATTGCTTTCAGGACTTCGTCGTTTTGTAAAAATACTAACACAAAAATGGACGTAACTTCTTTACTTCGGGTTCTATCAAAAAATGTTATTAGAGTTATCGATAGAACTCACCTGGGTGCTACTAGAACTCCCATTAGAACTACCGGAACTTTTAAAAAATTGCTTTCAGGACTTTGTCGTTTTGTAAAAATACTAACACAAAAATGGGCGTAACTTCTTTACTTCGGGTTCTATCGAAAATGTTATGAGAGTAATCGATAGAACTCGTCCAGGTGCTGCTATAACTCCTATTAGAACTACCGGAACTGTAAAAAAATACTTTCAGGTCTTCGTCGTTTTGTAAAAATACAAACACAAAAATGGGCGCAACTTCTTTACTTCGGGTCCTATCAAAAAATGTTATTAGAGTTATTGATATAACTTGCCGGGGTGCTACTAGAACTTCCATTAGAACTACTGGAACTTAAACAAATGAAAAAGATATTTTTCCGGTTTGTAAAATTTTTTTTTTAAAAAAATTTTTTTTTGTTGGAGTTCTAGTGTAATGACATTTTTCAATAAGTATGACTGAAAAAGAGTTATAGTGGTATTTGTCCGAGGAAAATGTGAAGTTAGCACCCCAAATTTTCGATCCACATTTTTTTCTCTTAAATACATGGAACTATTTTTAAAAATAGCAAGGAACTCTAGAACTCTTTAGGGTGCAATGGGAACTCTTGCAAAAATTACATTTTTTGAAGTTGTGGTGCTAACTTTACAGGGGTCAATTATTGTACGATACACATGCGTAAAGCATCTTTAGTCACTCGCGGGGCTTAAAACGCTCGCTCACTCGCGTTTTAACTCTGCCCCACTCGTAACTAAAGAGTAGCTTTACGCGGATGGATGCAAGTTCCTAACCATCACTCTGATTGGTCTATCCTGCTTGTTTTTGTAGGTAGTATACCATTATTTTCTGGCTTCATTCATTAGTTTGGTTAATTCACGATATTCTGCCTCATTGTTGACATTAATCTTTAGTTGATTATTACTTGATCCGAACTATGCGATAATTTTGGACTATGTTGTAATTAGTGACGCGCATGAACCGATTAACGAGATTCCCACTGTCTCTACTTACTATCTAGTGAAACCACTGTCGAGGGAAAGGGCTTGGAAAAATTAGCGGGGAAAGAAGACCTGTTAACTTGTGTTTGGGAAATAGCCTGCAAAATATCCCTCATACATACCAAACTTATTCGAATTTTGTCTCGTGCACTCAACAAAATTATCGACAATTTGGCATGCACTAGGGATATTACTAATGAATATTGACAAATGTAAAACACTGATAATCAGCAACAGAACACAAGACGAAGAGAGCACAGTAGACATCAACGACCAAAACCTGGATAATGCAACGGCATTTCAATACCTAAGGAGTGTTATATGAAAAACCAGGAAGATAGACTCAGACATTGCTAATAAATAAATAAAAGCACAAAGATCTTACTTTTCTTGGATTTACTATCCTTTTAGGATTATAGAACCATTTACCTCTTTCTTTCTACAAGTTCTTATGTAATTTGACCTCATCATCTCTATATTCCCTACGTTTTTCGATCCTTACACTTTGGGCCGGTTGCAGAAAGCAATGTTAAGTCTGGTGTTAGCTAACATCGCGTCAAAGTGAACAAAATCGCATCAAATTTTGTTTACTAATGTATTAGTTACCATTAGCATTTGAGATTTGATGCGATTTTGTTCACTTTGACGCGATGTTAGCTAACACCAGACTTAACATTGCTTTCTGCAACCGGCCCTTTATGTTTCAGTATTTCACTCCATTACACTGTCCAATTATATAGATCTTGGTTTTACTTTTTTTCTATTTCCTTCTGGGCTCCATTCGGTTATTTTCCTTGCTGTAGTTGTTTTCTCTCTTCTCACTATGTGGCGGAACCATTCTAACTTCAGGGCCTTTATTTGCCTGGCTATGTCTTTGTTTTCTATTGCTTGAAGTAATTGTTACGATTTGCGTTCTTGAGTAAAAATGAACTATACGCGGTTGTACGAATAGACTGTACTTTAGTTAGCCATAAGCAATTTTGTATCATAAATATTGTAAGGTAGAATTTCGTAGGCAAAATGGTCATATTAAAATTACAACAGGCGAATATTTAGCCGATGTTTAGAAACGTGCCTTTCTATGGGAAGCTGCAGAACGTTCAATGTCACGGAATGATTAAGGGCAAATTTATGCAAGGTTTGCCTCGTGAGCCGAAAAATTGGAAGAAGCTGAATTATTGGTATGTGACCAGAAGTGCAAATGTGCAACTCGGTCATAAAAATTAGGCAGAATTACGTGCCGGCTGGAGCAAATTCCTTTTAGTAGAATTGTAAAACGTTATTAGCGATAATTTGCGAGGTGTCGCCGCTTGACGAAATTTAGCGTGTGAAAGCTTCAAATTTGTCGAATTCATAGAACTATTATGAATTGTCACGTCCGTATGTACAGTCATGCTCACATAAATCTAGTACAAGCAATTTAGATCTAGTTACGCAATTATCGAAAGTTGTTTGTTGTACAACTGACTTTTCATTAAGTACAAAATAAAAGAAATAAAGGAAACTAATATTTTATTGTTCCACCATTAGCGTCAATTACAGCCCTTAATACAATACACAAAACAAATATGCTTGTACTAGATTTATGTAAGCATGACTGTACGTGCCAAAAGGCCAAACGTTAGAACTGCTCTGATAGGCTTATTTGGATTTTTGAAAACGCCTACCGAGTTTTCTTGGTCAAACTGGACTTAGAATTTAGTTAGTCAATAACTAAAGTTAAGAAGTAACGGTGTTAAACTTAAGTGGTTCTGTAAACGGCAGAAACTAAATGCAAGTATTTGTACTTAAGTGTTCTTATTAATCTCGAACAGTAGCTTTGGTCCTCTTGTACAAGTGTATTTCAACTAAAAGAATTTCCAGTTACCCCGACTTTAGGCGTATCGCAACATAATTCATGGTTCATTCTGCTCCTCACTCTGTTTTTCCTGTTCTTATTGTCCCTAATATAACCCTCAGTATTCTTCTTTTGAATCTTCGTATTTCTACTTCTTCTTTGTGTGTCATGGTCCATGTTCCGTTGCATATGTAACTACCGGTCTTATAAGTTTTTATATACTCTTAAGTTTGGTTTGTTTACTGAGGTTCTTGTCTTTTAGCAGCTTCTTGTTTGTATAATAGGCTTTACTTCTTTTCTGTAATCGTTTTGATTTTTTCCTTTCTGCATTCAGATTTTATTATTAGTGACTTAGATAGTTAAGTTTGTTTATTCCTTCTGCAGTTATTTTTGTCTTTGGTCTCTTCTTTTCTGTATATCATGTATTTTGTTTTTTCTTCATTTATGCTTAGACCAAATTCTTTAGCTGTTTCATACAGTATTCTCACTTTTTTTGTTCTTTTTCTGTTCTAGCGTTTATTACCAGGTCATCTGCTTATCTTATATCTGAACTGCTTCTTCCGTGTTCTTTCATGTCATATATAAGTTTCGTTAGTTTACTCGGTACTTCTATGTTGCTCATTTCCATGATCAACTTTTCTCTTTATCGAGTCAAAGGCCTGTTTAACATCTTTAAATGTTATGTATAGGTCCAGGTTGAATTCATTAACCTTCTCTAATATCTGTTATAATACAGGGTCCGGCAGGGAAGTATGACGTTTTTCAAAAATCAATAAATCATTTTGTATTAAACAAAATTTTATTTTAATTTTTTTTAAAGATGAATTACATTATGCCATTTTGTTATTGCATAAAAAACATTAAGAAATTTGACTTAAGAGCGAAAAATAACGTTATCTAAGTGGTGGCCGTCCTTTTGCAAGCACTGCCGTAGATGAGTTGAAAAGTTTTCAGGAGTCGTGACTGTTCGAGCTCCTCCACGAGCTGTTCCAGGTTTCAACAATCCAGTTGTGCGAACGTTGTTTACCCATTTCCTAATCATGTTTCGTATAGGAACACGACCGTGACGTTCAACATTAAAATAAATTCGAAACCTGCGTTCTGTGGCAACCACGGAATGACCGGTTTCAATAAATGTGTAGTAAGCAAACACACGATCTCCTACTGTCCGCGGCACCACAGAACAATACCTAATGGCAACTGAAATGGCATCTACCACTGAGTACATACCACCCGTTCCGAAAACATTAGTTCCCCCCACTGCTTTGCTATACTCATTTCAAAAACGTCATACTTCCCTGCCGGACCCTGTATATTGAAACAGTCCTTCTGATTTAACCCTTATTCCTTATTTAATTATTGATCTCAGGGTTTTATCAATATTTTATTCTATTGCTTACCTTTATTGTCCACGGCTCGAGCTTCAAATAGAACAAGTTAATTGTTCGACGCTTTCTCTCCTTTTGGGTTGCTGTAGAAAACAATTAGGGCCCAAACAAATAAAAAGTCATTATACAATAATAAGATTTTTATAAAGGCGATTGTCATGTATTAATATCGATCTGTTTTAATATCCATTAGATTTCTTTAAATATTACTGTGATTACTGTTTGGAATCACACTCAATTTCGGATTGGTAATACTGCATGCTTAAATAATTAATATCCGTAACTGAACTATACACACATTTTGTTTTTATTTATATTGTTAAATAGGCTTTGGCTTATTGACCGACTTTTATTTTAAAGTTTGTCATTAATTTCCAAAATTTGATTAAAATCAAATTATGTAGTTTTCTTTTTATAAATAGCAGTTTGTTTCATTTTTAATTACTGCTTTAAAATTCTTATATCTTCAGATCTTGTTATTACTTATTAATATTTGTATAGACTTATATTATAACTTCTTCCTTCTTCGAGCTCATACTTTCCTGCTTGTAACTTGCCAATGGACTTTGGGCCAAACAATAGCTTCTTTTCTCTCGTACTGTACAGCACTTTCTCTTGTATTGTTCAACAAATTCGTTTTTCAAAACGATTCATTTTCATTCAAATAGGTTTTGCGCACACACTTGAAACTTTTAGCGGTTTAGACACAAACCTCACCAATTATAATAATTTAATCGGTATCACATTCAATTAACATACCAGTATTTAATCCAGACAGATTTGAATGTTTACCTCACAAGCTCAATTTTTATGAACTGGTGTCATCAAATCGTATCTAAGCTAGAACACTAAGCCCGCTCTCCAGATGTTCACCCATCCAAATACTGACCGAGCAGACTGGAGCTTAACTTTTACAAGTGCCGCGATATATGCAACATCACTCAGCCGTACTGTCGGCTCAATTATATTTTGCTACTAGCAAAATACCTGTTCTTCGTACCGACTACAAACTTTTTTTTCTAAATATTAAATGAATTACAATACACCTAGCCAACAAACGCTGTAAAACAATCGTAGGTAGGGAGGAAATAATATTGCAAAAAAGTTCTCCATCTCTCGCTTATACTTTACGTACCCCCTGGAAGTGTGCACATAATTGGTGTTTCCCTTGTATACATAGATAAAACTATAAATTATAGCAAGATCTAAAGTGGACTCACAGCGATAAAAACCATTAACAATGTAAGGCATTACCCCTTTTAACTTTTACTAGCTTTCGATATCTTATCAAGTCTAAAAATATATTGAGGAAAGTGTTAAAATGCATTTTGCCACTTTTCACTCTCTTAGGGATGGAGTCTCAGAAAATAATTTATCGGAACTTCCCTACGTAATAAAAGGAACCTTTTTGTTGAATTTTAATTTCCTACCTATAGTAGTTACCGTAGCAATCTTTATTAAAATAAAAACTACCTTTTTAACCCCCTTAGAATCTCGAAAATTCGAATAAATAATTTTTACCATATTTGTAAAAGGAACTAATTTGTGGAATTTTAACTTCATAACCTACAGTAGTTACCGCACTATGACAATCTTTAGAGAAACACATTTGGTGAGTAAATTGTCTCTTAGTGGATGTTTGCTTAGTAAGTGGCTGACAACTGCAAATTTTCGTGTTTCTAGCTTTTGCGGTTTTTGAGACCCCTTGTCTAGTTTCAATTTTAGCCCCTCTAGAGGTGAAATTTAAAAAGAATGTCTAACTCAACAACCGCAGGAAATACGAAGGGTTCCATAATTTGCTCAGAATCCAGATTCACACCTTTAGGAATTGATTAGGGCAAAATCCTGAATTTTAGGCATTTCTATGGGAAATTTTTTAAGCAAAAACCAAATCAATATTTCATTGGACATAATAGATAAGTACTAACGCGTTATGGCGATCTTTACAAAAATCCATCTCATTTAACTCAGTTGGGGGGTAAATCTCGAAAATCCTAGAAAGCCGTTTGACCCGGTTATTAAAAGAAATTGATTCAATTTCGGTTTGCACCAGTTACTACGTTACGGTGATCTTTAGAAAAACACATATGTCTCAGTTAACCCTTTTGGGGGGTGAATTTCGAAAAACCCTTGGAACCCTTTTGGCCCGATTTATAAGAGGAACTCATAAGCCAAATTACAACTTTCTAGGGTGTCGGTCAAGCGGATTAAAGCGCGGTCAATAAGAGCAATTTTTTACCCTTTTTAATATTTCTTGAGTCTGGAATGTCGAAAATCCCTGTCTTGGTGAGTGTCCACGTAGTTAGCGAGTGAAACTGTGAAACCTTCAAATATTTACTAACTTGCGGTTAGAATTTTACTTTTACCAACTTTATTTCTTTTCACTTTTACCTCATTTAGGGGTGGCATTTTAAGTTCCAATTAAAAAAATATGTAACCATTTTAAAAAGATTTTTATATGCAAAAAACATCATGTTTTAGCTTAACTACCACAGGAGATACGGAGGGTTTCATAATTCGCCATGAATCGAGATTCACACCTTTATGAGTTGATTAGGGCAAAATCCTAAATTACGCTTTTAGGCATTTGTATGGGTAACTTTCCTAAGCAAACACCAAGGCGATATCTCATCGGACCTAAGAAATAAGTACGAACTTTAATGTAATTAGAAAAACACATCCACTCCACTTATCTCCTTTGAGGGGTGAATTCCGAAAAGTAAAGACGTTTGATTCAAGGAATTGATTGCCGAATTCCAATTTCGTACCTGCAACAGTTATCGCGTTATAGTGAACTTTAGAAAAACACATCTACCTCATTGGACCCCTTTGGGGGGGGGGGGTGTTCAAAAAACCCTGAAACCAATTTGTATCTATAAGAACTGATGTGCAGAATTTTAAATTTAACTTTTTATCCTATATTTACCCCTTTTTAATACTTTGAGATTGGAATTTCGGAAAACACTATTTTACTGGGTATTTATGCAGTAAATGGATGAGCCCTAACATTTTCACGTTTCTAGCTTTTGCGGTGATTGAGATTTTATGATTATCTGTCAGTGAGTGAGTTACAATTTTATTAAGGTATTAGATTATAGCAGAATACTTGTTCCAACTCCTTGGGAATTTGACAGCGAACATAATGAATAATTTTAACCGCTTACTCCTTTTTACCGTTACATCCTTTTTATCCCTTTAGGGGTGAAATTATAAAAAAAACTTAAACTACTTTCAAAAAGACATGATTATGCCCAAAAAGAAAGTTCTAACACAACAAACACAGGCGATACGAAGGGTTCTATAATTCACCCCAAATCCAGATTCGCACCTTTACGGGTTGTTCTTTATATTTATGGAAATTAACATAAGAAGAATTGATAAATTCAACTTCAAGGCCCTATAACTTCTTACTGGACGGACTTTGTACTGATGTATATTAGGTTTAATTGGTTTACTATGATAAATCAGTGTCCCATTCGTTTTGAGACACTTTGTATACAGACTTGTAATGTTACATGCAGTCTGCATGGCACATTTATTCATATAAAATATATCCAGATAGTTAATTTAAAAAGTTTATGTACAATCGATGTGTTGTGAATAGTTACGGATAACCAAAGAGAAGTAAATAAACAGAATTATAAAAAAGTTCAATTTGAAACTCGACTCGAGACGGTCATATTAAAACCGATGGTGGTTCAATCCCAACCAATTGGTATTTTTAATTGAATTTAAGTAAAAGATCATTACACAGAAAGTATCTGGTAATGATACAAAGTAAATTCAACAAATCAAACCGTCTATCAAGTCGACATAATTGAAGTGTTTTCAATTTCATATTGAAGTTATATTACCAAGTAAATAACTTACAATATAATTAACGTAGAGCCAGTGTTTACGTGTGTGTTGTGCATTCAATTGAGAAGTGCTATCTGGAAGATAACAAAACATACAAAGAGCTTTTTTGAGGGGATTGGAGATTTCAA
Source organism: Agriotes lineatus (assembly GCA_940337035.1). Taxonomy (NCBI): domain Eukaryota; kingdom Metazoa; phylum Arthropoda; class Insecta; order Coleoptera; family Elateridae; genus Agriotes; species Agriotes lineatus. The sequence goes on from CALNHX010000276.1 coordinate 110,849, forward strand.
CCAGCCAGTTACTGTTAGCTGTCCTGCTTCATTTGCAGAGGAATTCTATAGGTTGCTGATCAAGTTACGCTAAAACGACGCTAAGGTCAGTGTTTGTTTCATAACTTTTGCGAACAACTTTTGGAATACTTCAAGAATATTTAAATTGTGTGTTTAATATTAGTGAACTTGTATTTAGAACTAAGAATTACTATTAATTATCTAAATTCTTATAGTGTTCTGAGTACTCGGCGATTTTAGGCCATTATATTTAGAAATTCTAACCTTTTGATTTAATTTAAGATTGGGAAATGTAAATTAGGGATTTTGGGTTTTAAATATTGACTAAAAGTTATCTTAAACAAACTTGACTATCCTTACGTCATTGACAATTCAATAAACATATCTGAATGTCATTAAGATATTTAGAATATCAGTAAAAGACCTGAAAGTAACTATAAAATTACTTTATATTAATCAAATAGTTGAACAATCAGTAATACTTGTTATTAAGAAGCACCATTCAGCTGAGGGTAAGGAGTATTTCTTTAGCTTTACTGACTAGCCGGAGCAATCTTTAAAATAATTAGAAAGATATAACTGAACAATATTTGTATGTCAAATATTGACGTTTGTGAGGTAAGTTATATATTCAATTTATCATATAAATAAGTAATTCAACGCCTCAAGCGAGATTAATATTACAATTAACGTGCAACGTGAGACGTTATATTTCAATTGACAGGTAACGAGGGGTCTTACTATTACAGACTGCCCATTTGATCGTGTATCAACTAGGTAGGCAACACATTCAACACGCTCATGATTTATATAGAAGATAAATATTAATTTTGTTTCTTTGTCTAGGTCTAGGTATGCGGAGTGAAACCGCCAATTTTCTAAATTTAGAAAATTATTTTGAAGATTAAGAGTTATCTGTGAAAGATCATGAATTTGTTAAATGTGTTGCCTACCTAGTTTTTATACAATCAAATGGATAGCCTGTATGTATAGATTGAATAAATCAAGTAATTACAATGTGTTTATTTGCATATAATAAAGGAATACTGATTTTAGCTAGAGAAGTCCACACTTGGAAACACCTGTGGCTCTCCAAATAGTTTGCAGACGATCTCCATCGATGCCGCTGGACACGCAGATGTAAGTAAAAGACCGCGGTGAAGTCCTGAACACCTTGTCGTACCTTGTTAGCCCTGCAGATGACCGCCACCAATGCCGGTGAGCTTTGCAGATGGAAGCAAAGTTCACATTAGGTACACCTGTTGTTGCTTGATGGCCTTGCAGACGAGCTCAATCAATGGTTCCCGGTTCATTATATGCAATTGGGGCGTTAATTTATACCTCTTGATGTTATTTTCGTAATTAAAACTGTTTTCGTAGTGACTACTGGTTTATTAATTGGTTCATACATGAAAACCAGCTTTCAAAAATTATTTTTCACTCGAGCTATTATTCTTGGGCTTGTTATTTCTTTATTAATTAATATTACCTAGCAACTGACACGTAATGTTGGTATCGTTTGTACGTATATGTTCTGTTGTGTAGTAATTCTTGCAGGAGTGTGCCGGTTCAGGGAGTTGGTACGTTGGTAATTATCAAATTTACTTGTAAGCGTATTAACAATGATCGTTGTCAATAGCTTATGAGGTGAGAAACTTAGAGGTCTGTAATTATTCATGTTTAGTTACTCTCCGTTTTTATACAATAAGATAAACTAGTAATTGTGCATTGGAAATGTTTCCTTCCAGAAACTATTTGTTTAATAATATTATTTTTAACTCTAACATATCTGCGCCACCCATTTTACACACATTAAGCATAAGTCACAAAATCATTTTGTGCATCAATTGTTTTCAAACATGTTCTGTGACGTCATAGAACAACTTTTGGTTTATTCTATCAAACTGGGTGGTCACACCACCAAACTTGCGGTATGCAACTGTTACTGTGACCCATAAGTGGTTACGACGACTTTTGAAGATGATTATATCCTTAAAAAATATTTGAGGATGGGCGATTATTGTAATTATACCGACTTCCTCTTGTTTTAAAGCTCCAGTTTTTAATTGGTGAATTCTTGTTTGGTCATTTGATTTAATTAACTTTAGGACTTTTCATAGTCTATATATATAATACTGAAAGTCCTGACTCACTCACTCACTCATCAACGCCCAACCCAAACCATTGGACCTTGCACAGAGGTTCCCTTTATGATGTATACAAGGAATAAGGAAGGATATTTCAAAATTCAACCCCTAAAGGAGTAAAATGGGGGTTGCAATTTTGTATGGAAAAATAATATTAAATAGACATTTCGACTTGAAACTTCGCAGGAGTACTCCTAAAAACAAATAAGCAAACACGTATTTTGTGATTTTCAGAAAATCAACCCCTTAGGGGGTGAAATGGGGTAAATAAACCTAAAAATCGATATGGGTGTCGTTATTGAGGCTTTTTGGGACGTTGATTGCGAAAATGGCATTTGAAATTTGGCAGACAAATTTCTCATAGGGAGTAGGCGTCCGCTAAGAAAGGATTTTTGAAAATTCAACCCCTAAAGGGGTAAAAAAGGGGAAATTTGTTCCCTGAAGGTGAAAATAGGAGATGACGGGACGGGACGGGTAGGGACGGGACGGGACGGCACGGGACGGGACGGGACTAGACGGGAAGGGATGGGAATAGATGGGAGGGGAGAGGAGGGAACGGGGCGGTACGGGACGGGACGGGAAGGAAAAAGAAGGGATGGGATGGGAGGGAAGGAAGGGCACGGGGCGGGACTAGACGGGAAGGGACCGGAAGGGACGGGACGGGACGGGACAGGACAGGACGAGACTGGACGGGAAGGAAAGGGAGGGATGGAATGGGATGGGAGGAGAGGAGAGGGAACGGGGCGGGACGGGACGGGACGGGAAGGAAAGGGACGGGACGGGACGGGAAGGGAAGGCAATGGATGGGATGGGATGGGAGGGGAGGGGAGGGAACGTGGCGGGACGGGACGGAAAGGGACGGGACGGGACGGGGTCGGGACGGGACGGGACGGGGTCGGGACGAGACGGAACGGGGTCGGGAAAAGAGAAGGGGACGGGGCGGGGACGGAGACGGAAACGGGGATGGAATGGGATGGGATGGGATAACAGAAAATAATTAGTCATTATTTAATACGCAAATAACGAACCTCGCGCGTACGAAGTTGCGGGTAACAGCTAGTCTTGTTATATTCAGTAACTTTGTAACTGTTGTAATTTTTTGTCTTACTTAATTTACTTCCTAATTGTTTTGCTTAATTCTATATAGGCATTCTGACGAACATTTTCTTATATTTCAACGTCTTTGTTCTTTACTGTTATTGAAACCATCCTATGATACTATGTCCAGCGTTAAACATGTCCGATATAATTTACTCTTGCTATTCTACCCAAACATCTATTTATGGGCACCTGCTTATAGTTATGAAAGAAGAGTCATCGACTACGATGAATAATGCTACAAAAATTAACAAAATAAATAACTCATACCTGAACTTCATTGCAACATATTCACCATTCATCCTAAAACACCTTATAAAGTCCACGTGTACAAGCATTCGTAATAATTTGCGCTGTTCTTGTTTGAAAAATGAATTAAATCCCGTACTATATGTTTAATCCAAACTTAGTTTATTGTAGATATATAATTAACCAGTGATATAGGATCGCGCGAAAATTACAAATACTTAACTAATTAATGATCTGTAGATGTTACAATAAAACACAATTAGCATGCTGACCTTACTAGGAAAATCGCAAAGTTTCCATGTTAAAAATAGGCCAAGGCGAGGTAATTTACTACCTACCCTACAATTTAATCTAATATTAGAACACGTAATTAAAAAACGTAAATTAAATGAATATTCAAACTCTAAATAATCTAATTGGACAAATAATCAAGAGTACTGTAAAGCAAAACGCCAACGAAGGAAACTGAAACAAATCAAGAAAGCAATTATCAGTGGTTGCTAGAATCTAATTAAAAAAGAGAGATAACATAAAGATTATATGGCAGTCGGGACGAACATTAAGGAGGAAATACTGTGAACAAAATAAATTAGTGAAAATAGAATTATTTATATCAGCAATCAATTCAAAACAAAAAGCACTTATGCCGCTTATAGGAAAATATATAAAAACATTTCGAAAATAGATTGTAATAATCCGTTTGTAATTTCTATCTTGGAATCTCAGTTGTTATATTTCATAAGTGCAGCTGGTGTTGTGTACTGTTCATGTCTATTTTAGATAGTTGCATATATGAAGAAGTCCTGTTGTTAGGAATTTTAAAGCAGGATAAACAATATTTTAAAAACACATGGTCTCTGAAATCAACATTGAAAAATAAAACAAATGCTGCATGCACCACTTAAATTTGTTTACTTTTAGTTTATTTTTAGATAGGAATATGCGCAGACTTCCAAATATGATGCTATAATATTGTGCCTGGAGGTTATTCTGTTCAATTAATCATTTTATGTTTAAAGATTTAAATAAAAATAACAGGATTGGTTATGGTTTAATTATTAAAATGTTGATACTGGAGAAAATTAAAGTTGTCTAATAAAATAATACTCCATATGTTAATATAAGAATGAAAAGGGTTTAGGTGGACAGGGTTGACTACAACTTGGACGCAGGTTTTCATTTGAAGGACTGGCAACTGAAAATTTATTGTTTTTATATCAGTACAAAGCAGGTTGTGCTAACGTAATGTAATTAAGCTGAAGTTTACTGCGAAATAATCTTAAAAATTATTCGAAATAAAATGTTAATACATGCTAAAATTAATATTGAATTACGTTGTTAAAAGAGAATATGATTAGTCACATAACACGTGATGATAATTACGTGGATGTGAGCACAGCTTAAGAAATATTTACACTTGAGTCACATAAAGAATCTGCAATTGGCAATAAGAAATTAGAGAGAAGGTACCGGAAAATAGGGTTAAGAGCGTGAACTGAAAAGAATAATTAAAATGTGTTGAAAGTAAACAAGTATCAAAATTGTTGCCATTCAAACTTTAAAATAGAATCTAGCATAAAGTGAATGTTAAACAAATAAAATGTTAGTTACTAGGTAATGATGGGTAACAACTGACATTTTTATTTTAGGTCTGGTTTTCATATGTTAACTTAATAAAAGCCAGTAATCAAGATTAATTGAATTAAGTGTTGTGAAGGTAACGCCAGGAGTTATAAATTAATATATAAAGAATAAGTAATAAAGGTGGTTCGTGGTTGAGTAAAAACGGGGGCATTAGTGGAGCTCGTCTGCGAATGTATGTAGTCCGCAGGCAAGAGTGGATTGCGTACGACGTAGTAGAAACTTTACAACCACACAGGAAGAAGCCGTGCAACTGAAGATGGTGCTGTTGCAACCATCCAGGACCGGCAGGTAACCCTGAGTTTGTTACAGTTCTTGGTACCCACACTGCCTAGCCCAGCGGTGGAGTTAGAAGTAGTCCCTGAAAAAGAGCACATTTGCGATGTGGTGAATAAATACACAGCTATCTTAAATAAGCATTCTTTTATGACATTAATAATTACAAAGAGATACGACTTACCTGACTGAGCAGATTGTAGTTTTATTTAGTATTAAGAGCAAGTAAGGTTATTTCAAAGCGTAAATTATTATATTACCCAAGTGTTACAACCCAACCCTGATTTGAGTTATTCATGTTCTGAAAAGCTTGTTACCGCTAATTACCGATACTCTGGTGGTAAAGAGGGGGGCGGTAAGCAAGAGCGGCCGGCTTCTCAGCCAGGAGGGCGTGGGTTAAAATCGGAGACTCAAAGCTTCAGCTGAAAATAAAATAAATGGGCGCCAGGTAGCAGTAACCCAGCTCTTTGCTAATCGCACATATAGGCACACGATAAGATGCGCTACCAAACACTTCCTGAAAAAAAGAGGTACGGCAAGGGAGCATAAATAAAATTCACTGGCCTAAGTAACGATTCAGTATAATCAACAAATCGTAAATTGGGATCCACAAGTATACACAATAATTACTACGGTATATTCCACAAAATATCTCAATAAGGAGACCATATCACAGTTCAAAAAAAAAATACCAAGGGTGGCTTGAGGCTAAAGTCACCACAGTACAGCCAGATTACATACACAAGGGCATCAAGCGAAATCAGCGGGCGGGCCCAGAATTAATAAAATTTCACACAATATGTATAAAGTGCTAATTAACAGTATTAGTAAAAGATTACAAAAATGATATTAAATTTGGCCAAATGCATTACTAAATAAGCACTAAAGAAGAGCTCGGAGACTCGTGGCTCCGGCGTAATGATTAACTTGAAAGGTAAATTTAGTAGATGGGTTGAATTTAACTGAACACCCTGTATGCAAGGTTCCTCTCGTAATTAAATAAAGATTAATTCACATTAGCGTCGCCGCGGTCCGACAAGATCTTGCGGTAATACCACGAAGCGATTTCGCGAACAATGCAATGTACTCTGCATTATAACGACCGAGGTGCGAGCAGTAATAATAATTGCTTGCAAAGCTGGGTAAATAGCATAATTCAACGGTGTAATTAATAACAATTAAAATCTAAAAAGGTAAACCGTCGTGCACTTGGCTTCACAATGTGGACATAATACCGTTACAAATTTTACATATACAATTCCGGTAAAATTTATCCCGAATTCGGTTACAACGCGATTCCGATAAAACTATTCCGAATTAAGATGCACTTTCGCCTAAATGACCTACTTGGCTATTTACTGTGCAGAAGAGCTACCGCTAAAACTGATTCTTGTGAAGGCAAACTCAATCATAATCGTGCACAGGTGAGTTCATAGCTTTAAAAAACATACAATATAACAAACGTACGTCTATCGAGCACCTTGCAGCGTTGCCACGCAAACGGCCTAAGGGGGCACTTGATTCCCGAGAGTTCGAAACGGAAATATTAAACTGACAGACCTTTGGCAGTGGGCTTCTCTTCCGCTGCAGATGTTAAAAACAGGATGAGCCTAAGGACCACGAGGGGGCCAAGCCATCACCAGGTAGCTGAAGGGATGCCATAGTCAGCGAAACTCGTCACCAGGCTGGTGGCTACGTGACCACAATGCGACAGCTGCGATTAGCTCGGTAGTTTCTTGCTCCCAACGAGGAGAATTCGACAGGCATGCTACCGTCGAGTAAAAGGTACCGTCGAGTGAAAGTACCGTCGAGCAAAAGTACCGTCGAGCAAAAGGTACCGTCGAGTAAAAGCTGAAAGGCAAATAACCATGGAAATACACCGAATAAGTCCAAATAATTCACCTTACCCGTTTCAGGTTTTCTACGGCTGTTCAACGCCAAAGTAAAAACATGTGCTTTGCTAGAGCGGAATCCCCAAACAATATTCGGGTTGGAATTCGCCAAAAATGCAACTCACAAAGCCTAATTCTGAACTTCCATGGAGTTCAGGACACAAAAAGGCACAATTCCAGGCTAGGATGCTAACGAAAAATCCTGGTTTAGATACGTCATCAAAACGTAAATTTCGAAGCACCTAGCTCTTGCAGCACAGGATGGCGGAAAAATGTCAAGATGGTTTCCAAAAACTGATAAAGCCCAAAAATCAAATTTCTGGGGAAAGGGAAAATGCATGAGGTGAAGCCTACACTGCAGGGGCATTTGGACCCATAAAATCGACCAAATGGTTTACTTAGTTTGCAATACAGCTATCAAACGATCTGAATGCTCAAAGATAATGCAGGGAAAATCATACCTCAAGAAATACATGGTAAAAAGTTAATTTTAACCGAGATTAGGGCAAATAATTAGGCGAATAGCTAAAAATGAATTTTGACCCGTAACAACTCTCCCCTCACTTAAAAATAGGTAAATTCCCCGAATTTACCGACGCAGAACCTAAGCATGCACAATAATGAAACCTCAAGAACCTTCCAGATGCACAAAAAGAACCAAAGCGGATATCCAGCTCAACCAGGCCAATGTCAACAAATTTAGAAGCGGATACGTAAACCAAAAAAAGTTCGTCACTGTCAGAAGGCGAAAAGAAATAAGGGAAACACACAGGGTCGTAAAAGGATTGAAAGTAGAGAGAAAGATCGAAGGGATAAACGGCTCTCCAAATGAATGTCATGCAGAAAAGGACATCGGAACATCCGTCGCTGCTGGATGACAAAGGCGCGCCGGTGGATGAACCGATCCAGGCCCAAGTCTACACAACACCCACCGAGAGACCGCCTACCAAGAAGAGGAAAATAAAAAAAAAATTAGAGTGGTGAAAAAGGGCATGGGATTAGGAAGTTCCAGAAAAGAAAATAGTGGACGACACAGAAGAGGGATGGGAAGGATTGTCCGTTGTCTCGTCAGTCGGTCATCGTAGGGTGGAATCAAGTAGAATAACAGAAAATTTCAAAATTGGAAAAGGCCGAAAAAGTTTGAAGTCTGCACAGGCAATGGGTACCAGGCGCGGGGCCCCGTAGTGCACACCGCGATCATAGGCAACCATCCCCTGGGCCGACAAAAAAAATAACCCTACACCCTACTAGTCTAGGAAAAGTGGGCAGCCCAGGACCGACTGCACACTGAAACACTATCCTCCGTGACCGGATAGCGGAACACCGGAGATGAGACCTCAAAGGTGGCTCACTCCTGAATGAACGACAAGATGGAATGTCTCAGTCTACCTTACAAGTAAGGAATAGACGGAAAAGTAACCGACCGTTCAAGTCCCCAACCATCCTCCCAAAAAGACCAGAACGAAAACTTCCACGAAGCTTTCTACAACGCAGATTAAGGAACACAAAAAAAACGAACACAAGAAAATAACCTCAAATCATAGCTACATTTGAAGACCAGAGGTTCGACAGAACACACGCAGACTAACAATAGACTACACCTCATTGGGTGGTTGATCGCGAATGTCGTCGTAGTGGGGTTTAAGGTCTTTGGCGTGCCAAGTCCCACGCAGCAGATTACCTTCAGGAGTCTTAAGTTCGTAGACCCATCTTGATAGTCGGCGATGGACAATAAAAGGACCCACATATTTAGAAGCGAGCTTAGCTGAAAAGTGGTTTGCAGCGTCTGAGAGGACATAGTTTTTGCGCCAAACAGACTGATTCACTTGATATTCCACAGGGCGACGTCTAAGGTCATAACGTGTCTTAGATTTCTGATAAGCCTTATCCAGGCGGCGGCGTACGTCAGCATACAAGCGTTGGACTGCTTCAGAACGATGGTTATTATTATTGGTGCGGTCAAATTGTAATTCTGGCTCGGCATTCGTATTCTGGTCGTCAGCTTCTCCAGGCCGTCTAAGAATAATCTCTCGACCAAAGTTGATGAAGTATGGACTTTGTCCAGTTACTTCGTGTTTAGCAGTTCTGATGGCACACGCCACATGAGGTAAATATTTGTCCCATTCACGTTGGTTATCTTGAACGTAGGCTGTCAACATAGTCTTCAAGACACGATTTATGCGTTCGGTAGGGTTTGCTTGTGGATGGTAGTAAGCAGTAAACGACATTTTACAATTGTAGGTGTTCATGAGGGTAGTAAACTCACGACTGCGAAATTGCACACCATTGTCGCAGATTATTCGGCGAGGCGCACCGTACACTAGGAACACATCTTCTTCAAGATGCTGGACTATGTTCGAAGCGGTTGCAGAGCGTAATGGGAAAAATAGAGGAAACTTGCTAAAGCAATCAGCGACGACAAGTATATAGGCGTAACCTTTCTTGGATCGAGGTAAGGGACCAACAATATCAGTGCAGATGACTTCCCATGGTTTTGTTATAATAGAATGTCCACCCATGAAACCAACAGGAGGTCTCTGTTCAGGCTTAGTTCTTCCACAAGTGTTACAGCGGCGTATGTAAGCGGCGACGTCAGCGCGCATCTTCGGCCAGTAAAAATGTTGTGCTAGGCGATTTAATGTTTTAGAGACACCAGTGTGTCCAGCGCTGGGCAGATCGTGATTTTGACGAATCAGGTCCTTGCGCTTTTCTTTCGGGACTACCAATCTCCATTCTTCATGGTCTTCTCGTAGATCGGAGTACGTGACGTTGACGTGCTTATACAGCTTGTCACCTTCAAGGCGCCACAATGGGAAGCGACGAGGATTACTTTGTACATTATTCCGCATGCGGATGTACCAGCGGTCTTTAACGGCTTCGTTAATGATGGGTTGGTCTCCTATAGCATCAACTACGGGTACGGCGCGAGACAACGTATCAGGTACAACATGGTCTTTACCCTTACGGTGAATGATATCAAAGTCGTATTGTTGCAGACGCACTGCCCAACGTGCAATTCGACCAGTAGGATCTTTGATGTTGTTCAGCCATTTTAAGCTGTAGTGGTCCGTGATCACAGTGAACTTCGTTCCCTCGATGTACGGTCGAAGTTTTTCGATCGCAAATAGAACTGCTAGACATTCACGTTCTGTGGTGCTGAAGTTCCTCTCATTTCTGGTTAACGAGCAGCTGATATAACATATAACTTTCTCGCCATCTTCCTGGTTTTGGGTAAGAACGGCACCAAGACCATAAGCGGAGGCGTCTGTTTGAATCGAAAATGGTAAACTGAAATTAGGGCACGCAAGTATAGGTGCAGAGACCAGATGTTCCTTAATTGAGCGAAACGCGTTTTCACAGTCTGTGGTCCAATTAAATTTGGCGTTCTTTCGAAGCAACGAGGTTAAAGGAGCGAGCAATGTAGAGAAATTTGGTACAAAGCGTCGGTACCATGATGCCATGCCCACTATGCGGCGGATCTCGGAAACACAAGTTGGAGTGGGTATTTCAATAATGGCCCGAACTTTATCGGGGTCAACTAACAAACCTCTGGAGTTAACTACGTAACCAAGGTAGCGAAGTTCAGGTTTACAGAAGTGACATTTCTCTTTGCTTAAGGTTAAGCCAGCATCGGAAAGGCGTTTAACGACTTCTCGTAAGACGTCTAGATGTTGCTCAAAAGTCTGCGTACAAATAATTACGTCGTCGAGGTAGGTGAAGACAAAGGGTTCTAGGTCAGCCCCTATCACACGGTCTATCAACCGTTGCCAAGTGGCCGGGGCCGTATGAAGGCCGAAAGGTAGGCGACAAAATTGAAACAAGCCTCGGTTAGGCACTGTAAAGGCAGTATATTCCCGAGAGGACTCGGCAACAGGTATTTGCCAATAAGCGGATTTGATATCTAAGGTTGTAAGATAACGTGCGTCTCTAAGTTTGTCGAGGGTGCTACTAATATAAGGAAGAGGGTAAGCGTCAGGCTGACTAACCCTATTCAACTTGCGATAATCAACACAGAACCTATAGGAATTATCGCGCTTTTTAACCAAAACGATTGGAGACGACCAAGCAGAGGTAGAGCGTTCCACAATGCCATCTTGAAGCATCTTGTCTAACTCCTTATCGACATGTTGCTGAAGGGCCGGAGAAATGGGGTAGTAACGCTGTTTTATAGGAGGCGACTGCGTTTTAATCTCATGTTGGACCAGGTGAGTACATCCAAGTTTATCACCCATAGCATTAAAAGTACTATCAACAAATTCTTGCAGCTGAAGGCTCTGTTCACTAGTAAGGTGTTCGACAGATTGAATGGCGTCGACAGATATGTTAGGGTTGTTCGTAGCAAAGCTCCATTCATCCCGGCGAAGGTTAGGTATAATGTTCATCTTGCGCCAGAAATCGATTCCCAAGATAAGCGAATGGGGTAACGAAGGGACAACTAGGACGTCCATGACACAGACTCTATCTCGGAGAGTTATAGGAATGATAGCAGTACCTATACTAGAACACTCATCACCATTGGCGACTACACAAGAGGAAAGGTGTTTGGTATCGAGACGGCAGTAGTCCTGTAGCATCTCCCAACCTTGTTTACCTAAAAGAGTTCGAGAAGCTCCGGAATCTAAAAGGCCTAGAATGGAATTTCCAAAGATAGAAACCTTAAGGTAGGGTCTTTGATCGTTATCTGCATGGCTAAGTATAAAATCGAGTACAGCTTGGTGTTTGAAATTAAAACTTTCAGACTTTTCATTCGGATCAACAATCGGTTCGTTGGCCTTATGTTTGCAGCGTGCTAATCGGCCTCTTAACGACGCTGGACGGCGTTTCCCGAACACGACGGGCATGTTCTAGTTGTATAATCTGGTTTCCCACATCTGTAGCAGTGTATCCTTTTAGACTGAGGGCAATCAACAGATCGATGGTTGGGTTGATTGCAATTCCAGCAAATCATAGGCTTAGCAGCATTGGTGTGAGTCAGACCGGCACAAACTGAAGGAGTGGGAACAGAAGCTGAATCTTCCACAGAGGCTATATTGAATTTCGAATGTGATCGACGGTACGCTAAGTCTGGTTCCAACGAATTCTTTCCATTAGTTGGAGGATTTCGAAAGCGTGAGGTTCGTACTTGAGTGTCTTCGATGATCTTGCATGTACGAGTGAGATCTGAAATAGTGATTACAACTTGTAAGGCGAGTTGAGATTGAAGATAAGGTTGCAGGTTTCTTCTTATCAAAGTGAGACGTGTGGTTTCCAACGGCACTGAAGGTAGGCGTCGGAAAAGATTTTCCATGACCGCGATGTAGACGGACACTGGCTCATCAACACCTTGGGTGCGGTGTCTTATCTCATCCCATAAAGTTGCTTCGTAGTCACACGGCAAGAAGGTTTCTCGAAGAGCTTTAGTCAGGTCATCCCAACTACGGATAGTGTCGCGAATAGATCGGTACCAGATTAAGGCATTGCCAGTAAAAAGTTCTACGGCTGCAGTAAACAATTGTTCCTTAGGTACTCCTCTAGCAACTCGGAGTTCTTCAATACGTTCCAAGAAACTTGATACGCCACTTTCACCATCATATTGTATCTTCCATTTATTGACAGGAATAAAGTTATGTTCAGCGGGTGCACGACTCGATGTAACCATACTAGTGCTATGAAAAAGTGAGGATCTTCGCTGTGAGGCATTGAGGTTGAAGTTTACGTTGGAGCTACGCCTAGGTTCAACATCTGGTGGAGATGGTTGTTCCTGATAATCGTGATAAGTATCGGGAGCTCGAGGTAGAGAGGTAGCAGCATCAGGTTCGTCTAATGAAATTAAATCTTGATCTCGTTGATTTTCAATCTTGCTTTCAAGATCGTCAAGTAATTGAAGGCATTGATTCACTGCTTCATTTTTCAGATTAGCCAAAGATTCGATAGAAGCGATTCTCTCAAGGCGGCCATACACATGTAGGAGACGAGTATATAATCTTTTGAAGTTGTTATCCTTTGTGGTGGAAAAACAGATGCCGACTTCTGCAGCAAGGATTGCTAATTTAGCTGTGCATGCTTCCAATTCTAGTGCATTATCAATGTGGACTTCGGGGAAACTAACGTTGCCACTGCGCTCCATTCTAAGTCGAGACCTAAGTAACTTGCGTTTCTCCATGACATTACCTTGGCAAGAAATACCCCTAACTAGTAATTCATAATCGAGTTCATCGACAAGTAGGCGATCAACGTCCATCTTCGGGTATTCAAAAGAGCGACAAAAAAGGAAGGAAAAAAAAATAGTCTAACAGCTAACAGCTAACACTACTATTCAAAACTAATTAATGTGTTGTATAAACACTCGAATAAACTTACTACAACTATCAAAATCTATTACTAGAACATTAGCCTATAACTAACCCTGCAACAAAAATTATCAGCAAGTAGCTAAACGATATGGCAGGATACCCAATTATCTAAATCACATGCATCTGGAAACTCATGCAAGCCAATAAATCTATCTAACTATCTAGCTAAACATGCAATATGAATACTATACCACCAAAACTAATTTAAACGTATAATTAAATATATCACAACAAGGGGGAACAAATTTGCTCACTCAACCGAAATCGAGGCCAGGAGAAAACAATGTCAGATGAAGCAAAATCGGGCTCCACGACAGGGTGCCAAACTTCTTTTGTTACCGCTAATTACCGATACTCTGGTGGTAAAGAGGGGGGCGGTAAGCAAGAGCGGCCGGCTTCTCAGCCAGAGGAGGGCGTGGGTTAAAATCGGAGACTCAAAGCTTCAGCTGAAAATAAAATAAATGGGCGCCAGGTAGCAGTAACCCAGCTCTTTGCTAATCGCACATATAGGCACACGATAAGATGCGCTACCAAACACTTCCTGAAAAAAAGAGGTACGGCAAGGGAGCATAAATAAAATTCACTGGCCTAAGTAACGATTCAGTATAATCAACAAATCGTAAATTGGGATCCACAAGTATACACAATAATTACTACGGTATATTCCACAAAATATCTCAATAAGGAGACCATATCACAGTTCAAAAAAAAAATACCAAGGGTGGCTTGAGGCTAAAGTCACCACAGTACAGCCAGATTACATACACAAGGGCATCAAGCGAAATCAGCGGGCGGGCCCAGAATTAATAAAATTTCACACAATATGTATAAAGTGCTAATTAACAGTATTAGTAAAAGATTACAAAAATGATATTAAATTTGGCCAAATGCATTACTAAATAAGCACTAAAGAAGAGCTCGGAGACTCGTGGCTCCGGCGTAATGATTAACTTGAAAGGTAAATTTAGTAGATGGGTTGAATTTAACTGAACACCCTGTATGCAAGGTTCCTCTCGTAATTAAATAAAGATTAATTCACATTAGCGTCGCCGCGGTCCGACAAGATCTTGCGGTAATACCACGAAGCGATTTCGCGAACAATGCAATGTACTCTGCATTATAACGACCGAGGTGCGAGCAGTAATAATAATTGCTTGCAAAGCTGGGTAAATAGCATAATTCAACGGTGTAATTAATAACAATTAAAATCTAAAAAGGTAAACCGTCGTGCACTTGGCTTCACAATGTGGACATAATACCGTTACAAATTTTACATATACAATTCCGGTAAAATTTATCCCGAATTCGGTTACAACGCGATTCCGATAAAACTATTCCGAATTAAGATGCACTTTCGCCTAAATGACCTACTTGGCCATTTACTGTGCAGAAGAGCTACCGCTAAAACTGATTCTTGTGAAGGCAAACTCAATCATAATCGTGCACAGGTGAGTTCATAGCTTTAAAAAACATACAATATAACAAACGTACGTCTATCGAGCACCTTGCAGCGTTGCCACGCAAACGGCCTAAGGGGGCACTTGATTCCCGAGAGTTCGAAACGGAAATATTAAACTGACAGACCTTTGGCAGTGGGCTTCTCTTCCGCTGCAGATGTTAAAAACAGGATGAGCCTAAGGACCACGAGGGGGCCAAGCCATCACCAGGTAGCTGAAGGGATGCCATAGTCAGCGAAACTCGTCACCAGGCTGGTGGCTACGTGACCACAATGCGACAGCTGCGATTAGCTCGGTAGTTTCTTGCTCCCAACGAGGAGAATTCGACAGGCATGCTACCGTCGAGTAAAAGGTACCGTCGAGTGAAAGTACCGTCGAGCAAAAGTACCGTCGAGCAAAAGGTACCGTCGAGTAAAAGCTGAAAGGCAAATAACCATGGAAATACACCGAATAAGTCCAAATAATTCACCTTACCCGTTTCAGGTTTTCTACGGCTGTTCAACGCCAAAGTAAAAACATGTGCTTTGCTAGAGCGGAATCCCCAAACAATATTCGGGTTGGAATTCGCCAAAAATGCAACTCACAAAGCCTAATTCTGAACTTCCATGGAGTTCAGGACACAAAAAGGCACAATTCCAGGCTAGGATGCTAACGAAAAATCCTGGTTTAGATACGTCATCAAAACGTAAATTTCGAAGCACCTAGCTCTTGCAGCACAGGATGGCGGAAAAATGTCAAGATGGTTTCCAAAAACTGATAAAGCCCAAAAATCAAATTTCTGGGGAAAGGGAAAATGCATGAGGTGAAGCCTACACTGCAGGGGCATTTGGACCCATAAAATCGACCAAATGGTTTACTTAGTTTGCAATACAGCTATCAAACGATCTGAATGCTCAAAGATAATGCAGGGAAAATCATACCTCAAGAAATACATGGTAAAAAGTTAATTTTAACCGAGATTAGGGCAAATAATTAGGCGAATAGCTAAAAATGAATTTTGACCCGTAACACTATACCTATGTTTTGCTTTAAAAAACACATTCGATATTAACTCTAAGTAAAGTACATTTTCTCCCTGGCAAAAAAATAACAAGCCCTGCCTAATATTTGGGTCTAGCCACGGCCCTGGAGGACAGACCATCAAATTCCAAGGTTGGCTTCGAGGAGATATTTTTTCGATCAATCTAGATCAGTGGTCCCCAAACTTATTTGGCCTACCGCCCCCTTTTCAGAAAAAAAAAATACTCAGCGCCCCTTGGAAATCTACATTCTTTAAGCGAACAAACAGAAAGATATTATAGTGGTAGCTTCTTGAAACTGATAATTATCTATAAGAGTAATTCTAGGTAGGAAATTATTTTGAAAGAATAAATTAATTACTAATTAGCAATTAAAAAGTACAAGGGGGGATTTATACATTAAAAGTACAACATAAATATTTAAGAATTGTTTAATGAATGATACATTAGATACAGTTACAGTTAAATTGTGAATAGTTTATTAAAAAGATTCGAGCATATAAGTTGCTATAGTTGGGATAGTTGATAGTTGTTTGGTAACATCAGAGCTTAGATTTTAATTTGTATTAACTGACAATCGGAATACCTAAAGTGAAATCCAAACTCAAATGATTATCTGAAAAAGTCAATTATGATATGTTATAATAAAATATACCATATAGAAACTTGGTATAAATTATTATTGCTAGAGAAAATGATATATTTTTCTGGATTTGTAACCTGTATTTTGAGTAAAAGCAAATTTAAATAATAAAAGCCCTCGACTATAATGGTATTTACTTTCTGGATGGTGTATTAAAGGGTGTGATAAAGTAAAATTAAAGAAACGGAGAATAACCGAATTTTAATAAACAGACTGAATAAATAAAGTAACAAATGGTATGAAGATGACTAAGAACATTTAATAATGGTAAATAGTTTTCATGGAATAAATAAATCTGTAACTTGCATTTTGTGTATTTATTTGGAAAATAATGTTACAATATGTTACACACAACAAATGAAATATGTACGAACGGTTTTGCTAAATCTTCTTATATTCTTTTCCTTTTTTAAGCTTTCACCGCCCCCTTATTTTTATTCACCGCCCCCAAATGCACTCGAGGCTACTATCGCCCCCCCCCCCTGGATCATTCCAGCGCCCCCCAAGGGGCGGTATTGCCCACTTTGGGAATCACTTATCTAGATTATGGTAAGATTGTTCAGAAGTGAAACGGTTCAGACCCAAATCTTTACAGAGAAAAAGTGCAGAAACAGTCATGCTTATGTTAAAGGAACTATAAGCTTTGTTCAATACGTTTTACTGTTGATTTAATAAAGAGTTCTTAAAACAGTAAGAAGTGAATTGCAAAATTTGATTAATTGGAAATGTGTGCTGTTACTTCTGTGCTCGAAACCCAATAACGATATCGAAAGTGCCTTTGAAAATTTGAGATCTTAGAATATTCAGGCCATCCCTTTCTATCATCTAAATATCTGATAATCTGATAATTGCTAAGCAAAACATGCTATCAAAATTGATGCTCATGCGTATTCTAGAAACTAGAATTGGTCACACCAGGTGCAATCGAGGCGATCAAGAGCGAATGTTTTGGAGCAGAAATTGCTGCTGCTAATTATAACCCACATCGAATGCAAAAACACGTGGAGCCTTCGCAAGCGAAAAGCACACAATAAACCCGTTCAGATAAGAAAGTGGGAAAACGAAATCATCCTTGATTTAAGTCCAACGAAAGTAAGTTTCCTGAATTCGCAAATAAAGCAACAAACAGAAGTGGAGCGACGACACGACCAAAGCGAAGTTTATCACAATATCGAGTCTTTCGAGCTTATTCTCCGTTTTTTGCTAATGACTTAAGCGCATGCCATCCAAACGAGTTTTTCAGTTGTGGTGCACTAAGAAGCAGTACACGAATGCGAGAATAGGGCATACATTTTCCAAGTGATCGCTTGGGGATCGGTTTGTTGCCAAACATTTCCACATATGGAGCAGCGAGGATTTTCCTTGTTTGCCTTATCGTTAAACTTCGTAACTAACACGTGTCAGGAGCGGATGCAATAATAACAGTCTCAAACGTTTAGAAAACCTAGTTTTAGAGTGATTAGATTATGGGCTATGAAGGCAAACAAGAATAAATGGTGTTTGTTTAGGAGCCGATTGTGTACTTTTCCTAAATTATGTTCTAGTAACTACCCCTAGAAAATTTACCCGTGTTTGCTCACCTCTTAATCAAACGAACGTTTCCATGAAATAACACATGCTATATTGACGGAAAGCGTCTCGTCTCCATTGGAATCGTGGCAGATCAACTCTTGAAACTGCTCGGCGGTTAAAGTCGAGAGATTAAAAGAGAAACCCGGCAAATTGAATAGCTAGTGAAACATGCCGAAAACAGGTGCTAACTAAAAGGGCTCGGACGCCAGTTAAATCATGGGCCTTAATTGGAGGCTCCGCAGAAGATTACAGCGATATCGGGATGCAAATTTAATCAGGGGCGAGCGCTACCACAAACGGTAACTTTACTGAGCATATATGCGCACTGGATAAACTGCTTGGTCGATACCCACCCCGATGAGGACGCTATCAAACTATAAATTTTATGTTAAATTAAAACAATCTGAATTATAACTCATAAAGCTAAATTTTTTTAAGGGTAGCTTCATTGGCAGTTTCCCTACAAGTCGTTTTCTATTTATTTTTGTTAATTATTTTATACAAATCAATTACTTATTGTCCTTCTGGACAAATTGTAAGAAAAGTGGGGATTTAAAAAAATAAAGCTAAATTAATGACGATAATATCGTCAATAACTCCATAACGCTGGCGTATTAATATATTTTCGGCATGCGTCAGAATGAAGACAATTAGAACAATGATAGGTTTTTTATTCAACACAGTTTTAATACGTTTTGTAGCTAGCAGCCCTCCCGCCCTTTAAAAATTCTGATCTGTAAATCAGCGCTTACCAATGTAAATTGTCTCTTCGTTAAAGGAATTCCTTCAGAAGTTTTTTATATTGGGGGAATACAAAATAGTTGAAAGGTGCAGGATGTGGTGTGTAAAGAGAATATTTTTTGGACTTGCAATATCACGCACTGGAACGCCTGAAGAAACAGCATAAAGATACGGATCTTCAGAAAAGTGGACAAAAATCTATGAAAACTGCGGGTACATAACATCCCTTAGCTTTATAAGGAAGATATTTACTAAGATATTGAAAGTTAACTTAGACGAAAAACAAGGCGCCAAAGCCGGAGCAATATCAAAACTATATACACCGTTTATGACGACGAAGGTGTTGTTCACCACGAGTATGTTCCATGAGGTCAGATGGTGAACAAGAAATACTACCTGGGAGATTTAAAGATGCACTGGGCTGTTCCTAAAATTGAAAGTGTTCTTTAAAGGAACGCGATTTGACCATGTCGAGCACATTAAATAGCACAAACGAAGCAGCTAAAGGCGATTCGAAAAGCTGAGTGAGAAGTGAAAAGTGCATTGGGATAAGTCTGGGCAGTACTCTGAAAAGGACTGTTGCGCCGTCGTTCTACGGTAGTATCATGAGATCGCATACTTATCAGACAAACCTCGTGTGTGTTGTATTGTCCTAATCACGGCTACCAATTCTATGAAACTCAAAGATGTATTAGCTTCACTGAAACAATAGCATGTACGAGTAAATATTAGTCCTATTTAAGTTTTGTTGGATTCCGTTGATTATTAGCTGAAGGAGTTTTAATTCGATCAATTGGTATATGTGTCGCTTGCTGTAATCTTGTATTTACACTTGACATGTTTTATTATGTAGCCCCACATTAGAGTGTCATAGATATTATTTGTTAAGCTACATATTTGTTTCTTTGAGTACATTCAAAGGTCGTGTTTAGCTATTCCCTGAACAGAGTGATTGTAAGGGAAAATTGAACTCACACAGCTAAAGCAATTAAGTCTTTAGCTGGAAAGAAATTACGTTTTCACATAAGTATTTAACACCAGCGCCCGATGCTTCAACCGTGGGCGAGGCAGATTCATACAGCCACGGGTTGAATCTTACGGTGGCGCCTTGGCATTCAACGTAAATTTTCACAGTTCTAAGCCAAGATCGGACTTTACGAGTATCGTGAACCACACCCTCCTACGAGCTAGCTTGAGGACGATATGGAGATTTATACCGCTGCCTCTCAACGCAGACCAGCCTGTGGTAAGTGCGGTCCCGATTATATTATAAAATAAATAAATATAGTCATACACAAGACGGTTAACAAAAAATGTAAATTTGAAATTAATATTACAGTAAATAAAACGTTTTTAAAGATAAGAAATATCTTCTGCGATACTAATTTTTATAGTTAACTTACAAGAGGAGGACCCTTCAATATAATACAGAAGATAACAATGCAATACATTGGATTTGTGACGAAACGTTAAAACATTTGTGATTGAAAAACTTAAAGTTGGAACTATCAGATCTATTTCCTGTGACGAGTTTAAAGGCACGAGTCTTTATTGGTCTCGAAAATCCAACGATAAAGACGATAGTGACGAAAAAACAGGAAAAAGACAAACGGAAGAAGAATAATACGAGAAAACAGAGAAAGAATAATAAAAATTAGCAGCAGCGAGAGTAAAGCATGAGAAAACTGAAGAAGAAGCGGAAGCCTGTCCAAGGCTGCAAGAAAACTAACTGATTGAACTAAATAAGGTATATGGTAGTGTAGCGTACCAAGGTAATTGACTTAAAAACGCCGGTCGTGCAAGGGATGGTCATAAATCTACCCAAACTTGACACTAAGTGCAATTCTAAATCAACTGAAACTTGACATTAAGCGCAGTTCCAAATTTGTAAACGTCAGTGCTTTCTAAAACGTGAGTGAAGAATGATCTATAAACGTCAGTGCGACATATGCCAACAAAAAGTGTTAGAACCCAAAGGTGATTTGTGTCTCCATCAAACAATGCGGACTAACTCGTCAAAAACGTCAAAGTATAAATTCGGAAAACAGCAGGAAGGATGTCACAACCGTAGGAGCACCCAATAATAAAAAGAAGGGTTACGTAAATACCCTGGTGACCCAAATGTCCACAGCAATGACCAACCCTTGGACACAATAGAGTTGTAAATTCTTGAATATGAAAGAAGCCCATGCAATTTTATTATCGGAGGTAGCATCCCAAACTTGTCTGTCACAATAGAGCGAAGGGTGCTATTGTATCAGGAAGAATGGACGGGGCTCCTGCCATTCAAACAGTGGTTATATAAACTGGGGTAGCCTAGTTTTGGACATCAGTCGTCCCAGATCAACGCGATCGCCTCACGTATTTGTATTTTATATTTGCATTTGTGTAATATTAACGAATGTGTACGTGTGTATATTTGTTTATTTCTTTAAAGTTAAAATAAAGGAAGGTTATTGTTTTCCATAAACGTGTGTATTTTACTGAACTAAATTCTACAGTAAAAATTGCTACGCATCAAATAAATTGGCAAATAATAACCAAATTGGTGACCCCAGACAAGTAACACAACGGGCACCAACCAAATTGGTGACCCCAGACAAGTAACACAACGGGCACCAACTAAATTGGTGACCGCAGACTAGAAACCGAACATTAAATAAACAAATCAGTTCTCAGTGTTATTTACTTCGGATTCACGAACTAAATTGGTGATTCCAAACAAGTAACAGCATAACTTAGGGAATTAAAAACTCGCGTTCGCGTTAATTCGTAACTCCAAGTGCTAGTGAACTAAAATTAAGTGAACCGCTACTTCACAATGGAAACTCCAGAAGGCAACATATCTGTCACTACCAACAACGCCAACAACGAATCAACAACCAGTTCAATTGACAGGACGAATATCAGAGTACCTCCATTTTGGCCAACCAAACCAGCGCTGTGGTTCGTTCAATTAGAAGGGCAGTTCGCGCTCAACAACGTGACACGAGATACCAACAAATATTATTACGTAAGTGCCAATCTCGATAATAAGTATGCGCAAGAAGTTGAAGACATCCTTACGAACCCACCGCGGCAAGATATGTACGAAACGCTAAAACAGGCACTAATTAAGCGCCGATCCACTTCCCGTGAGCAGAAGATTAAGCAACTCCTGGAGCACGAAGAGATAGGCGACCGTACACCGTCCCAATTTTTGAGGCACTTGAAAAATTTAGCAGGCGGTGAAGTAACAGATGATTTCATTCGTACGCTATGGATTGGACGACTCCCGGACAACATGCAGGCAATCCTAATGACTCAGGCAAGCAGCAACCTGCAATCTGTAGCCACCTTGGCAGACAAAATTGCCGAAATCACTCCCAGAGCGTTCCAAGTAGCATCCACTGTTTCACGCGTCCAAGATGAAAGAATGAGTGAACTCTGCAAGCAGGTCGCTGAATTATCCCAGCAAGTTGCGCGGTTGAGCCGCGAAAGACAGCCGCGAAATAATAGCGCAACCCGGTATCGCTCCATGTCGCAATCTACGACGAGGGTCTAATGGTATAATCGGAAATTCAAAGAAAATGCCACGAAATGCACGAAACCGTGCAATTATTCAAAAAACGAAGTAAGGAGCTCTTAATAGCGGCAACTGACTCCTTGTCTAGCAACCGCCGCTTATTTCTCACAGACGTGTCAACGAAATGGCTTTTTCTTATTGACACAGGGGCGGATTTATGTGTATTGCCGAGAACATTTTTAAAAGGCCCGCGCTCGCGAACCGATTATGAACTCAGTGCGGTAAACAACTCGACAATTAATACATATGGACATGTAGTGTTAAATTTAGATTTTAAGCTGAGGCGAACATTTTTGTGGAAATTTGTCGTCGCAGACATCGACAAGCCGATAATAGGCGCAGATTTTCTCAGCCACTTCGGTTTACTTGTTGACATAAGAAATAAGCGCTTAATAGACAATGTAACACAGCTGAAGACAATCGGTGTAGTGCGTGAGTGTTCATCGCCCCAAATAAAAACAATTTCTGGCGACTCGGTTTTCCACCAGCTGATAGCAAAGTTCCCGGACATCGCGCGTCCGTCTGTGCTGCCCAAGGAAATTAAACACACCACGACGCATCGAATAATAACGTCAGCTGGACCTCCAGTCACATGCAGGCCTCGGAGACTCCCACCGGATAGGTTACACGCAGCCAAGAAAGAGTTCCAATTTATGCTCGATCAAGGCATAGCTCGCCCATCTAAGAGTAACTGGTCTGCAGCACTTCACCTGGCACCCAAGAAAGACAGTGGGTGGCGACCTTGTGGGGATTATCGAGCACTAAATGCAAGAACTCTTCCTGATTGCTATCCTGTTCCACATATCGAAGATTTCGCTCACAACCTTTCTGGTTGCAATGTCTTCTCGACAATCGATCTGGTGAGAGCCTTTAACCAAATCCCGGTTCACAGCGACGATATTTGCAAAACAGCAATTACAACTCCATTCGGAATGTATGAATTTCCTTTTATGAGTTTTGGCTTGAAGAATGCTGCCCAAACGTTCCAGCGTTTTATAGACGAGGTTACCAGAGGACTCGACTTCTGCTACGCATTTATTGACGACCTGCTGGTAGCTTCCACATCTGAAGAACAACACCTGGAGCATCTCAGCCAACTCTTTAGCAGGCTAAGCGAATACGGAGTGCTGATCAACTCGGCGAAGTGTAACCTTGGCAAGACGAGCGTCAACTTCCTTGGGTACTCTATTTCCCACGAAGGAATTAAACCCCCAGAAGACCGCATCGAGGCTATAAAGCAAGTGCCCCAGCCTAAGACAATTAAAGAGCTGCGCCGTTTCTTAGGAATGCTGAACTTTTACAGAAGGTTCCTTCCTAACGCAGCAGAAGTCTTGGCTCCATTAAATAAGCACTTGCAAGGGCCCAAAGCCAAACCGAATTCAGAAATTCAGTGGAACCCCGAGTCGGAAGAAGCTTTCTCCCGCTCCAAGACAACCCTGGCGAACGCTACCCTCCTGGCGCATCCAGCACCTGCAGCCCCAACGTCAGTTATGGTGGATGCATCAGATGTTGCCATGGGAGCAGTTCTGCAGGAGCAAGTGGCCGGAGCATGGCAGCCCTTAGCATTTTTCTCGAAAAAGCTAAACACTGCTCAGAAAAAATACAGCGCCTACGATCGTGAACTACTGGCAGCTTATTCGGCTGTAAAGCGCTTCCGCTACTTTGTAGAAGGCCGAAAGTTTACGCTCTACACCGACCACAAGCCATTAATATACGCGTTCCAACAAAAACCAGAACGCGCCTCGCCCAGACAATTCCGTCACCTGGACTTCATTGGGCAGTTTACGACGGATATTCGTCATGTCGCTGGAAGCGACAACATTCCCGCGGATACATTATCACGTGTGTCTGTTGCAGGTTGTACAGCAGCTTTTCCAGGCAGCCCAATTAATTACAAAGAGCTGGAAAAAGCCCAAAAATCAGATGCCGAGCTGAAGACATTCCTCCACCCTGAGGCCGTGCTAGCCTTGAAGAAGGTCTACTTCCCGGATCAGGATGCGGATGTCTACTGCGATTCGACTACAGGGACACTACGCCCTTTTGTCACAAAGCAGTTCCGACGCTCAGTGTTCGATGCCCTCCACAACCTCTCTCACCCCGGAATTCGAGCCACGACGCAGCTCGTCTCCTCCAGGTTTGTATGGCCCTCCATACGCAAGGACTGCAGCCAATGGAGCAAGACGTGCGTCCCATGTCAGCGCTCGAAGATCACCAGGCATGTAGCAGCACCGATGGGGAGCTTCACCACGCCCTCCTCCAGGTTCGAGCACGTGCATCTGGACCTGGTTGGGCCACTTCCTTCATCGCTAGGCAATAGATACTGCCTGACGTGTATCGACCGATACTCCAGATGGCCTGAAGCCATCCCAATTCCTGACATCACTGCTGAAACCGTGGCTAGAGCCTTCTTCAGCAACTGGATAGCTAGGTTTGGTGTGCCTCTGCGGATCACGACAGACCGCGGCCGGCAATTTACCTCCAACCTATTCAAGGAATTAGCCAACCTCTTGGGATCACAACACCTGCAAACTACGGCATACCATCCGGCAGCTAACGGCATGATTGAACGCTTTCACCGTCAGCTAAAAGCCGCAATTGAATGCCACACAGATACCAGGTGGGCAGAATACTTGCCAGCAGTTCTCCTGGGCATCCGCACAGCTATCAAGGAAGATCTCAACGCCACATCAGCCGAGATGGTCTACGGCGAGAACATCCGCGTACCTGGAGAATTCTTCACTGCTACGGAGGATGTACACGCAGCCGACTTCATAATCCAGCTCAGAGAGCATTTTGACAAGGTACGCCCGACTGCAGCTCAGCATCATGGCCAGCGCAAAGCATTCGTCTTCAAAGATCTCGCGACCTCAACACATGTGTTCGTCAGAAACGATGCCACGCGCAAGCCGCTGCAAGCTGCTTACAATGGCCCATTCCCGGTTATCTCTAGAGCAGCAAAGACCTTCAGCGTGGAAATCCGTGGAAAGCCGGCGACGATATCAATCGACAGGCTAAAACCCGCCTACCTTGCAGCAGAAGCTAACCAAGAGCAACCCGCAACCAGCACCGCGACGCACACTGACGCCGGAACATTCAATCAAGCTACAACCACCAGAAGTGGACGGCGAGTAAATTTTCCGGATTACTTCCGGTTTGCATAATCTCGTGAACTAATCCACTGCCAAGGGGGTCATGTAGCGTACCAAGGTAATTGACTTAAAAACGCCGGTCGTGCAAGGGATGGTCATAAATCTACCCAAACTTGACACTAAGTGCAATTCTAAATCAACTGAAACTTGACATTAAGCGCAGTTCCAAATTTGTAAACGTCAGTGCTTTCTAAAACGTGAGTGAAGAATGATCTATAAACGTCAGTGCGACATATGCCAACAAAAAGTGTTAGAACCCAAAGGTGATTTGTGTCTCCATCAAACAATGCGGACTAACTCGTCAAAAACGTCAAAGTATAAATTCGGAAAACAGCAGGAAGGATGTCACAACCGTAGGAGCACCCAATAACAAAAAGAAGGGTTACGTAAATACCCTGGTGACCCAAATGTCCACAGCAATGACCAACCCTTGGACACAATAGAGTTGTAAATTCTTGAATATGAAAGAAGCCCATGCAATTTTATTATCGGAGGTAGCATCCCAAACTTGTCTGTCACAATAGAGCGAAGGGTGCTATTGTATCAGGAAGAATGGACGGGGCTCCTGCCATTCAAACAGTGGTTATATAAACTGGGGTAGCCTAGTTTTGGACATCAGTCGTCCCAGATCAACGCGATCGCCTCACGTATTTGTATTTTATATTTGCATTTGTGTAATATTAACGAATGTGTACGTGTGTATATTTGTTTATTTCTTTAAAGTTAAAATAAAGGAAGGTTATTGTTTTCCATAAACGTGTGTATTTTACTGAACTAAATTCTACAGTAAAAATTGCTACGCATCAAATAAATTGGCAAATAATAACCAAAGTAGATACACTGAAACATATTGGATGTGTTTAACAAGAAACTATCGAAGTATGTTGGCAAACAATAATTCTAACTTTCTTTCAGATGCAAAAACTCTAATATATGAACATTTCGCCCTTAGACAAGAAGGTCTTTCAAAAATATCGACAATGTAGCTTAACTTGTATAAGAAGTCTTCGAAGGTTTCGTTTCGTGGTAATTTTATTCTTCTGCATCTTAAAATCTATGTACAAGTATATGCTTAACGTTTGACTTCGGAAAGACTTTACCACTGTTAGATTTATAAATTTAATTAAAATTAATGTTAGAAGTAATTGCAGTATATAGAACTGCAAACAAGTACACTTCACCCTTCTTATTACTGTAAAATTCCTTTTGTCCTTTTATGTCGTTACTCTCACCTACTTTCCTTAAATTTGCCTTTTTGCGGAAATTTTTTATGATCGCTTCGTACAGTAAGATTCGGACTCAATTAATTAATAACAAAAGCTTTTCTGTGGATGCGTTGTGTTATTTGCTAACATGATTTTCCAAGTATGGATGCACTTCATTCTGAAGAGATTGCTCAAGCATCAGATTGCCACACAATTTACATATTGTGTTTATGAAGTTATTTGCCAGTTACTTAAACAATTTGGGAGCCTTCACTCACTGCAAATATTTTACAAAATATGATGTAAACGGTTAAATAACAAATCATCGCCGTTATATCTGCTTTATGAAGCTAACTTTATGTAAATTATTATTTAATTTTTTTAATGTAATAATATCTAAACATAAATCTTTGATTTAGTAAAATTGACTTCGACATAGATCTATGTTTGTCAAGATTTCTCATAACACAACATCAATTCTAGTCGATAAGGTCCTCTTAGTAACACACTAAATACTAAAATTACATATTTAGAAGATGTATATAAGATTGCGAAGAGCCAGGCCACTTTGTTTTAGTATATCCATAGTTGCAGCGTCCTCTCGTGAGCGGTCCTTTTGTTTGACTGTTTTTCACCTAGGTTTAGTGGGCCGCGAACGTTAAGTTAGTTTTGATTTTTGGTACAAGTGCGGACAAAAGTGCGTAAACTCTGTGAACGCTGTCCCACAACCGAAGTAAAACAGTCTCTGCTACTCAAGTCGAACCCCCAACAACACGAGTAGAGCCAACCTTCCACCACTTTTCAATAGTGTGCGGCTTCTCGCTTTTTTCACACTGTGCCGAACCAAAATATACAACAGGTATTTGTTAGTATTTTTATTGTGGCCATAAACTGCCTTCGAATCGATCAAAGATTGTAACGCTGGCAGCGTGGAAGCGAATTTGGTTAAATTTAATAATTACTGTATATCCTTATAGAAACGTGTGTCCTGTCTGCCTATGTGTTTCACGATTTCATTGACACCGATTGGGCTGGACTTCGCTTCACCGTTTGGCCTTTATAAAACACAGGCTTATCGTTGTATTATGAAAGGTATAGTAGCGCGGATCGAATCGGATCAGTCCTATTGTCACCGTGCCCTTCATAATACAACGATAAGCATTTTTCTTACGAAGCATCCTATTGGTCAAGCGGTTAAGGCGTCTGACTAGCCATCACATTCTCCTGAGTGCGTAGATTCGAATATTACCGATAGCGGTGTTTTTTCACATTCATTTATAGTTTCTTCGGGTTCCGTTAAATATGGAAGTAAAATAATATCTGCATATTATAGTTATTATTTATTTGGCTAATGGCACAACATACATAATATAAAACAGTATATACAGGTGGTATAACATGTAAAAGAAAAACAAAACATGAACGTATGTAAACAAAAAAATTAAGTCAAATTGGGATACAAATTCGGTTATAGTAATTAAAAGATAGTCCACAATATAAGAAATTAAACAAAAACAGTCATTAAAACACATTTCAGTGAATTCCACCATCGACTGTATAACTACAAGGAATAAAGGAGGGCGAACTGCAGTTTATCTCAACTGTAATAAATTAAAAAGTAGAGCGTTTACATAAACCTCCGCATTTCATTCTCCGCATTTCATTCATTTCAATTATTTATGAAGTGACGCAACACAAAATTATTTATTTAAAAAGACCGCAAATACGAATAGGAAAAATTTTACTTCACATTGCCATTACTTTCATTTGAAAATTAAAGCAATATTATTATTGAAACCGGACAACCATTTTTAGCGGGGCTTCAAAGAAAAACCTTCAGTTTTGTAAAAAAGGCCCAAACAAATTTAAATTACTGCGAAAATGCATTGCCTTTTCTAAAAGCCAAAAAGCACTAATCGGCATCCTGAACAGTAGACATGACCATAAAGGGGACAACAATAACTACCACTTGAGATAAATCTTACATAGTTTAAAAAATCCCCCGACCTAAGAATACACTCTTCGGTAACAAGTAGCCCTGTTTAACCACACAAGCTGCCCGACAAAGGCGCTAATTAGTTGCGCAAGGTGCGAAAGAAAGCACTGGCATCTAAATTAGCCATTGAAAAGAAACCACTTTGAAAAGCCTGCTTCGCTCACGAAAGGGAAGGCTTTCAAAGTAGGCACTTGGGGTGGCTCGCGGCCCTCGGGGAGGCATTAAACGTTCCTTTTCCATAGCCTTTCCATGTTCTAAACTGGCTGATGGCGCGCAATAAGTCAGCTGAGGGAAGTGTGTAGAAAATTGCACATAAGTAGCTAAATTTGTCAGTTTCGCGGACACGTGCCGTAGATGGTAGATGAGTGGTTCAGATATGGCTGCCATTTTCCAGAATTGCTAGAAACCATTAGGGTTTTCGGAATTACGCAGGTTGTGGTCGCAAGTTTAACTTAGGTTCAGAGAATTGGAATTTAGTGTGATCGCTGAAATAGAATAATTTCTATCAGTAGGGGCTCGTGGGGAATTTTGATGATAAAGCTATCCACCGAACGTAAAACATTTTCCACCCCCTCACAGACAAAGACAGATTCCGATATCCTGAGATTTAAATATTTCCGATATGAACTGGTAAAGAGAACAATTACCAAACTTTACAGGCTAATAATACATATAATTTCAGGAAGTGCGACAATTCACCAGCAATTTATAAGATAATATAGATCATACTGTAATTATTTGCGTAATCCGAACGCGCAACGTCTCTTCTGTCGAAGTTGCACACACGGCCCCCTTCATATGCTCATTGGTCGCGGACTTTCTTCATTTGAACTCGACGAAGTGAGCGGAGCGCCAAAATTGTAATCAGAAACCGATACGAGGGCGTTATCGCATTGGCCAAGTCAGGGTTAAGCATTCACTGTGATGGTTCTTAGTGAATCTTAAAATATCCTTATTTTTTGACCTACCTCTTGCCGCTCTCCACCCGCTGCAGTCTGTAAACTATAGAATAGCTGAGCAGCCACTTCGATGTGGCACCAAAGCGTTGACGAATGCAAGCAGCGCTTATCGTGCAGTTCATATTGATAAAATAAGAATTACTCGTACTTTGTTTAAGTTTTAGAATGAAAAGAATGATGAAAAATAAGTACAAAACATGTTTCTTTTAAAATATAACAAAGTGCAAAGTAGCCTAATGATAAAAATTTAAAATTCAATTTTATTTACAACGTTGTTTCATTTCTTCTTAGTTAAAATCACAGTCAAAACATGGCCAAAATACAAAACGATATAAAACTCAAACTCAATTGTTTTTTTGGAAAATACAAAAGCATCTTTTAATTTCTATATTTTACAAGACGCCTGTTTTATTGTTACGTAATTCTGTAGTTTTGCTAAGCGATTATGTATTTCAAAGACTGCACAAAAATACACTTTATCAAGTTTATTATGAAAGACAAATACGAATTTAAATTTTAAAAGCTCCGCCGATCTTTAAAAATGAAAATTAGTTTGTACCCTTAAAGTTAAATAGAAAAAAAATATAAGCAACTGTGGTTGAAAAAAATTAGCATTCAAAATATAATTTTATCCATTTCGGTGCTTTGGTTTTCATTATTAAATGTATTAGATAAAGATAACGTTCTAACAGAAACGGCACTTTATCTTAGTGTCTATGTCTATGACTAAATAAAGATTCTAATTAATCAAAATCGGTAGAGCCTGTATCTCTAGAGAGTGCGTCTCCAGGTGGCGGATAGATATCGGCAGAGTGGGTGATTGCCCACAAAAAGACTGTCTATTTGAGGGTTGTGGCGTTAGACCAGAAAAGCCAGTCACACACAAAAACAGAAAGGATAACATAGCAACAAGAATGAAAAGGAATAGAAGGAATGATATTCCCCAGCTGGTTATCCACATCTCGTCTAGAGAAAGAGAGAGCCCCATAGGATGCGAAATAAAGAGGGTTTTTCTGCTAGGAGTTATCTGAGCCTATTTCTAAACAACCAGACGAAAAGATACCAAGAAAAGCAGGAATGAGAACGAATGGGGCAACGTCTAACGTGCATTAGAATAAAATGGACGGAGGTTATGATAAAAATTTAGAAAATGGACAATGTTGGTAGAAACCAAGCCATCAATAACAGTATATTTAAGATGTATATGAACATTTTTGGACGAAGAATGGCCATATTTGCTATATACGAAACTAACGACACGGCACCAAATCAGGTTAACAAAGATATCTTTAATATATTTTATGCCGCTTTGCATAACGTGGGTTATAATAGAGAAATATTTATGATAGGAAATTTCAATCGCCCTACAGAAACTAGAATCGGAGATAAAGTGATAGGACAACATGAAGAGAATTGTGTAAATGGTAATGGCATTAGACTAATTGACTTTTGTACTAAAGAACAACCTAAGAGTAGAAAATGGATTTTATAAGCACAAACATATTCATCTACTTGCAGACGGGAAGAGACCACCAATCATCGATTATGTTATAAGCAGTCAGAAAATATCTTTATCGATACGATACTTAGTAAAAGTAAAAAATATACTTTCCACATAAAGCGAATATTCGAAAAGAACAAATAGACACCAAATGAGAAGAAGAAGCATGGAAAGGTTACATGAGGGCAAACATAAGTTAGAAATGTTGGGGATGATAGTACCCCATACTTATACCAGCAAAGGCTAGTTTTGAAACTACAATATCATAAATAATTCAACAACGTCGTAGACTTATGCGAACATATTAAGACATCGATACTAAAATTTGCATAATAAGCCCTAGGAATAAGTGAAGATAAAAGAGTAGAAAGATGCGATGGAACTAAAAAATGCAAGAAGTATAAAAAATAACGACAATACCATCTACATTCTGCAGTTTGCAGATGACCAGTTCTAAACAATCATACAGGACAAGGAAGGCTAAGAACATATGACCGGGAGAATTAAGAAAGAGTATGAAAAACCTGAACTATAAATTTGAAGAAAACACGATATGCGTGCACATCAGGTAAATATGAAGATCTGGATATTAGAAATACTGATAAAATTTGCGCTGGTGACAGTTATAACTACTTTGGAGTGATAATACAGAACGATAGTCGCGACGAAAAGTAAATAAAACGGAGAGTGGCACATGCAGGAAGAGCAATAAACAAACTTAACAGTATTTGGTGGAGCAAGAAGATACACAAAAAAAGAAAATATAACACATACAACGCTATAGTAAAGAGCGTAGCAGTATAAGGAGACGAAACGTGGAGAGAGACGGTAATAGTTAAGAAAAGATTAGCAGCAGTGAAAATGGGTGCATGTCAAAGATCGTGCCGTATATCAAGACCGGAACGAGTCCCCAACAATACTATTATAGATACGATAGACTTACAAGAACATGTAGGTGATGCTATAGAACGCCTTTTATTCATTCGATACGTCCATGTTCAAAGAATTCAAAAAGTTCGATTATCCAAAGGATTATCGAAAATAAGCAAATATAGCGTTCGTATTACAATAAAGTAAGAAGTAGAACTATTTATCGCGTTTATTTTGTGGTGCCATGCGAAAGTTAACCACTACCAGCACAATAAAGAGCCATTTTGGTCCTTCCAATTGGATACCCAACCAAACTCTTTGTTGTTTTATTTGTAAGGTAACTAGCGCACACCATCGAATGGCGTTGTTTTGTTATGACTTTGCATTTGCCAACTTCATCTTTCATGTTCTTTTGATCTCTGTCATCGGATGTATTATGACCCCACATATTTCAGTGGCGTAACTATGGGGGGTGATATGGGTGTCGGAACACCCCCCAGAAGCTTCAGGAATAACTAAAATTCGTGTTAAATAGAAAAATTTAAATTACATTTTAGGTATAATAATTGAATATCAATTATTACATTCGGAATTCGGACTCGACCATTTTTAAAATCCGATCTCAACGAACCTCCTTCGGACGTGATTGCTGAGTCCAAATTGCCAAAATGTACAAAATCTTCCATATAAGACAGCAATGGATGCGCTAGCTACGTGCAATAAGGACATGTTTCCAAGCATATTCAAGTTGCTGCAAATTCTTGCAACGATTCCTGTGTCAATTGCAACTTACCTCTGAAATACAACAGCGCAATATACGCTGAATGGATTGGCAATGCTCTCCATTCACAGAGAACTGCAGGTGAACGTAGATGAAATTATAAACGAGTTAGCAAAAAAAAGCCAAGAGAACTTGAATTACTACTGTAAGTTGTATTGCAATTGTAATTATTTTATTCGTTATAAATAAACAGTATAGTTGCTTTCATTTCTAAAGAACTTGCAGTAGGCCGTGATTTAACTAATTTTCTACAGTCAAAATATCGTTTAACATTTTCATAGATTATAGAGTTATTGCAAGGACATGCATTATCTTCGAATTTTGTTTTGCAAGCAAGCTGTAATATAACTCTATCTCGCGGTGTTATTACAATTAATATCAAACCCCAAAGTGTAAGTCAAAATGTAATAGCTCTCTTTTTGGAGCACTATTACATATCAAATTAAATATACCCTTTTTATAATTATCAAAAAGAAGCACTATCAGGTATAGCTCACTTATGTACTCACCCTACTTCTTAATGTAATGACTAGTAATTGACGTATCTCATAAATCAATTTGACATTTAAAATTATGTCATGCGATTATTTTTTTGAAACCTCGACTAATCACTTTTACAAGCAATGGGACTCATATCCCAGCGGAATGGGTTAATCTTCAACTAACAACTTTATCTTGCAGTTAAAGACTGAATTACTTTTAAAATATAATAACTATTTGACTTTATGAATCAAATACACGTTTCAGGTACTTCAGTTTGTTAGTAGCACATTGAAGTTTGATCCGACATTACAAAATAAAATACAAATTGTCAAAAACAATTTAATCGAATATTAAATATGTCCAAACTTGATTTATATGAAAATTTAAAAAATAACCCAATTCCAAGAAGTAAATTTCAAAATAAAATTGTCGAAAAACGTCGAGTACTCGAATCACTATTAATTTTAGAAAAATCATTCTAAATTAATTTCTAAATACAATTACAATTATCCTAATGATTTTCCGCACCAAACTTGCTGTATAACTTCTTAATATTTCGTAAGAAATGGGCACTAACCTTCTGATTGTCTCTCTTGTACCTGAATGCTCTACCTCAGCTTCTAACTGGATAAATTCTAGTCAGAAAACACCTGCCTGGGTTGTTCCCGGCCAAATCAAAGCTCGTTGTAGCTCTTTGAAACCTCTATTATGTGGATAGACAGTTCAACAGCATACCATAACAGTGGCTTTCACTGGTTTTACTGGCTTCGTAGTAATATACCACGTTAAATGGAATCAAATAGTCTTGAATTTTATATTTTATAATATTTGTGACTTAAAGTCAAATTTTATCGTAGTGAATACTATATTGCTACTATGTATCAAATCATCAATTATTATTATGCTTCACAATTAATGGGAATTTAACCCTTAACGTCACTATTTCTCGTAGATTATCAATTCAAGTTATTTTAGTACTACTAAATATAAACAACCCTCTGTCTGGTTGCCCTTTCAACCCCACTAGTTAAAACATACAACTGGTACATCACATGATACACATTAGCTATCTGGATATTATTTAAATTAAATGCATCGTTCGTACGGTATGCTGAATTACAAAGCTAAGTTGTTATTTATTTAGCAAATAATTATTTCTGACTTTTTTTGTTTAATAAGCAAATAATAAGCAAAACATAAATTCTTAAATGTAACTAGGTGGTCTATACTGCCAAGAAGTTAAATTAAGGCCTACCGCAAGTCATGTAGAAATAAAATCAACTATACTTTATGGTACACTCATTTTTTTTTAAATTCTTATTCTAAGGTTGATCACATGATCACTCTCCCAGAACACCCCCCAGAGCAAAATCTTAGTTACGCCACTGACATATTTATATCTACTGACGAAGTTGATTATTAAATTGTATAATTATGAAAAAATGAATAGATGGATATAATCTAACGAATGAAGCTATATAAATTTTAAATAATTACGTTTAAAGAAATGTAGAATATATTTAGGTGTTAATTGACAAGGTGGGACAGACTGTATTTTTATGTTGAGTATAAATGTGTAAATACATTTTAAGGAACTGCTAAAAAGTATCCAGCAGCACTAAATTCTGTAAAATTTTTCCAATTTAACTAATTTCGTATCTGTTGCGATGGGTGAGATCTTGATAGTAATAGCTATTAACAATCTAGGAATGTTATGAGTATCATTACTGCCGCAGATTTTAAGACATCTAGGACTGCTATGATTCATATCATCCGTGGTGTGTTCAATCGTTTATCGGTTGCAGTATGCTAATGGTTGCCATATACGGTAAAGGACTATTACGGCACAGATACAGTTATGACTTAGTTACCAGCCTATTTTTGTATAAGTAAACAAAGGCTTAATATCCTGAAACCGATAAAACTGTTTACTAATTGTTGTAATATTTACTTCTGTGTCCTTTTTAGTTGTTTGTAAATATTCTAGTATTCCTATGATTATCGGATTTTGACTAAATCAACCGCTAAAATATAATACGTTCTAAATATTTCAGGTATTGAACCATGCCCGAAGTTATTTTAAGGGACCGGGGATAGCTTTAAAATCGCGGGGACCTAGCGGTCAGTTAGCGGAGAACGTCCATGTGTAAATGTTGTGAAATCTGATATACCACAAAGAGCGACATTTTTACAATGCGACGGCTCTGATGGGATTTTTGAAGTGACTTGTGGTAATCAATCGAAATGATGAAATAATGAGGTCTGTAATAGATATTATTTCTTGAGTAGCTTTGCAGTGGACGTTGTATGCAGTTCGATGGTGCAGCTGAGTTGGACACTGTTTTATTGTTAATATTGATTGTAGAGAGCTTTTGCTGTTTTGATCATTGCTCATTGTTTATTGTTGAGTTGGTGCCCAACCAGGTCCCGCTGATAGTACTATCGTGCCTGGGCCTAGTGGACATCCGGCTGGATGGCCGTTAACCCTTGACCTGATAAGCACCTAGCTTATCAATGATTGAGGAAGCGCACCTGAATAGCCTGGGATATTAATTTCCAACAAATGCCTTGTAATTTCAGTCTTCTTCGGAGGCAGCAACCGTAGATGCAAATCACACTGACATTAGTTGGTCTAGTTAGTATTCGGCTAATAGGCACTAGATGCGGTAAGCATCCTTATTACAGAATTTTACAGGTAAATTATGGGCGGTGACGTTCTACTACAGGCCATATGGGAGCGCAGCGGGGACCACAAAACCCCCTGTAAGTACAATCACTTCGAACACGTACTGCTAAATGTCGTGATGCTTGTTCACTCTTGTTTGCATACCTGATTGTGGAATTTGGTTGTTTTTCATTTGCGAGCGAGTGTTTGTGATCATGTCACAGGAAATGGCCTGCCGATCGCCTCTGGTTCACAACCCTTATACCAAAGGGGCGTTACGGAATTTTTGGTGAGTCGCCAGCCTAGAAATTTATGCATGAGGACCGATCTAAATCTAGAAAAAAATAAATTAGTCCCGAACCCCGAATCTATGTGCCTACGTAAAACATAATTTTGGATATTTATAAAAAGGAAATCACTGAAATTAATTACAAATAGTTATTAAGGTACCAAGGGCATTATGAGTAAAATAAGAGCCCAAGATTGTTAGTGTACTAACCGAGGGCTTTGGCCCGAGGTGTGTACAACAATCGCGGGCTCTTAGCTCATAATGCCAGTGGTGCCTTCAAGGTTTTATGTCCTACCAATTTTCGTACCTAATTCATATGCATATTCAACTCATATAATTACTATGATATAGTATTTAAGATTGATCTAGTTAGCTGATCTAAGTTAGATTTGTGACATTAGCTGAGCTGTTATTAATTTTCATTGTGACAGTGGTGCATAATAAAGTTGTATCCATGGAAACAAATACTGTTAATTTTTCATAATAACCCTAGTGTTCTTATGAAGAAAATAATTGCCCTGGAGCGTTATTTTGTATCTAAGATACCTTAAAATAGAGTCATTAATTTCAATTAATGTACTGGTAGGACATAAACGAATTAATCATGACACTTTGTATTTGCAACTGGCACATTCGCTAATTATTACTTAGTACAATATTTTAGAGATTTTGTGGTGATTATATAGCAGCTGACAGCTTGTTTGGTGCATAAAATTTAAACACTTGACGCATTTTTTATGTACACGTGCAGCATATTTGGAAATTATAATTACTATTTATTTGTAAATATTTATTATCGGCTTCGTCGCCCATCTCGCGCAATCGACTTTAGGAAGCAATCTTAATGCTATTTGCACTCGCTGTTGTAATAGCAAGGCTTAAACATGAGTATAAATAGAACTCGCTCTAACTTTTCAGGTTACAAACATGTTTTTCTAATAAGTGTAATTGTTCAGCTAATGAATACAAGACGACTCTGTAATTGCCCAATTGTCTGGTAAATAGAAACGAATGTCTTGTCCTCAATAGGCTATTTCCATTTAATGTAGAATTTAATCTAACAAAAATAATATAAAATTATTAATTACAGATTTTTTAGCCAATTTTACTTAACACACATATTTTTGGCGAAAGCTGTGCAATTTGTATATTTACTTTTTATATAAGTACCAGATTTCAACACGACTTTTTCCATATTTTAGAGAATTTCAGGAATTTGAGTTAATTTTAACTCTGAATATATCATATGCATTTACACTTAAATGTCAAAGAAAATGTGGCAAACGAAAGTTCTAATGCAAAATAGATTATTCAATATATTTTGTAGAGGAAACTTTCATACTCAACATTCCCCTTTTCGGTTAACCTTAAACTTGCAACACCCCCGCCAATATGAAGAATTTGAGCGTGGAATTCTAATTCATAATCATATGCAGTAACTGCATTTGGGAGCTGAAAAGGTCGATGGAGGCGTTGTTTTGAAATACAAAATTTGAAAAGCTAATTATTGTAAAATTCAAAATAATTGCAGGCACGCAGCCGCAACGAGGCTAAGAACTTTTAATATTTTAATTTTACTGAGCCATGGGAAGACAATCTTGGTAAAATTGTAGCCCAAGCCAGAATTCACACCTTACGCCACATTTTATGGACCTTTCATAAGCAAACGACCTTAGATTCGGCCTTTATTTCCAGTTACGGGCTGGACGGCCCACGAAAACACACTTCGATTAGATGTTCCTGCAGGTCGAACTTGTGGCAGGACCGTCGTACTGGAATGTCCGAAATCGATAAGCCCACAATACCAGCGTCAGCAGTTGATATTATCAGTCGAACTTGAAGATCCTGACGTAGCACTAAAAATAACGCCGGTAATGAATTGGCCACGATTTCCAGATTAAGTTCCACGCTATGCACTTGCACTCGTTGTGATGCGATTAAATGGAAATTTCCGTAATTATGAGAGCCGGAAGAAATTTGCTAGCACATTAGGGTACCAACTTTTCGGGAGTAACACGATAGAAAACCAGAAATCGAATATATATTTTAGTTTCCGAGCTACTGTTGATCAATATTTTAACATCTCAACGTTTCGCTCACTAGCATAATGGACAAAACGCATTTGACTTAACTCTTTTGCTTCTCACTCCCGATCAGAGAAGGCAAAGCGTTGATTTCTTCTATCTCAGCAATGACACGGTCCAATCCCGGAAGTCGTTCATTATATAATCAAAATAACCGTAAAAGTTTTCGAATTTAAAATGATCACAACTCGTTTGTTTCTCGAAATATAAAAAAAACAAAGATAGAGATTCCAATGCATCTTTTTACGTATGGTTTATATTTGTTCAATATAATACAAAAGTTTGAATTAGAAATGCAAGTCGTAGTTGGTTTTGACATCTCTACTTTTCAATTTCGTGGCCCGCTGTATATGCTCTAAGCAAAACAATATTCGCTCTTTGGCCCCTTTCAACATGTCAATTTTTTTGTATTTATTACAAGCTTTTCTGGTTTACATTAAACTCGCATGCTTTTTTAATATTATCATCTCATCCAAGCACGCACTGAAAAAAACCTTTGACTTGAAATACAGTATGACAATAAATATAGGATACCGAAGTTTGCAAACTTAATTTGTTGTGGTTAACATCTATCACTTTAATACTTCCAGTTTTGATGTCTATTGTATTGTTGTATGGCATGTTCCACGTGACCACCACCCCTTTGCAAGCATAGTTCCCTTCCAAGCATTCTTGAAGATTGCTTACATAGGTAATTTCTAAATAGAGGTTGACGTAAATTTTGGAAGAACTGTACGATCGCCCTCTCAATTCCGCAGTTCCGACTGACTGGGGGATTTTCATTGAAAATTTTGTTTTCCATCGTTCCCATTCTCTAGAAAGAAATTTAACGTACTTGATACTTGGTCCGTAATTTCTGCCTTGTACGTATGAACGGTTATAGAGGTTGCAAACAAAATGACTGCTCGGTAGTAAGCATCTTTTTTAACACGGTTATTGCATACTTTTATCGAGAAGGTGTCGACAAAAGATCGGAGTGACATTTGCAGCAATTGTCATTTAAATTGCAACTGATACGACGCTCTTAATTTTGGTATCCTATATTTATTGTCATATTGTACTACGGACTTATTTTACTTCGTAAGATACATCTCAGTTTTACGAATACGACCAAACCTAGTTTTATTTTTCGTTTTACTCATTTCTTGTATTTGATCTGCTTATAATTACCCCAGATACGTATTTAAATGAAAACCCCGATAATTATAAGTTAAATTACAAGATTTACTTTCTGCATGCTAAAGCGTTAAATACAGCACATAATTTTTGAGACTCGTTATGAATATAACAAACACAAAGGATACTCCTCGGCTGCTCTGTGCAGTGTGCACTACACAACTTAAATAAAAGGTTCAGGGTTCAGTCTCTATCAGGGCCTTTAAGTACACTTATGTGGTCTCGCGAAGGAGTGTAAGAGAAAATTACTACTTGTAGCAAAACTCATATGTCAATTAATTAGACAAAAAGATTTTTTCGTATTGCCGATGATTTTTTGCGAACTCGTAATCACAGCCCAATATGTTAGATCAGTTACGTTGGCCGTTAAATGGCCGTTTGTGTTGTGGTCCAGACTTCTAGAATAAACCAGGAACAGCGGCTTACTACAGGACCTCGCCAAAAATTTCAGATTTATCTTGAATGCAAGCAGACACTTGTATTCGGGATAGATTTCAGCTTTTTGGCGAGTGCAGTTAGGACGACTGGACTGCTGTCTAGGAACATTGCTTTGGAGGCAGTAAAGTAAACCAGCTTCGCGGGTAATCTTGAGTTGGAGTTGATCGATATGTGCTTATTATTGCTTTTAAATTGTCGGCAAATGCGCGGAAACCTGCAGAACAAAGCAACTGCTCACTACAACTTTAACGGCATACTTAGCAAATCAAGTATAGACAGAGTGCGAACTCTAGATCTTCGAGAAACGGCAACAAATTATAGTTACATTTACAAAACGCAGAAGAGAATGGCATAACCACGTAACTAAGGCCGATCAAGAAAGAATAATAGAAATAGGACTAGACCTAAGACCGTAGGGAAAAAAGAGATTTAGAAGTGCTCGACAGAGATCCGCCAATTGTTGGATATCCACATCAGTAGATACACATTAGAGCGTGTATATTACAGGCCTAAAGAAAATACGAAGAAGAAAATCTTCAGGTTAGCACTCGCATCCATTTGTTTTCGTTGAATCGTTTTCCTCATGGACGTGCACGATGATTTAATTAAGTTTGCTTGTTTACTTGCATGGGAGGCAGTAACGTAGATCAGATTCGCAGGTAATCTTAAGTTAGAGTTGATCGATATGTGATTATTTGCTTAAGTAATTGCAGGCAGTAACGTAAACTTGTCTTAACATATGACTTTAATCGGCGGCTATACTACCTTTTGTACTCGTATAACCACAACAGAAAAG
Source organism: Agriotes lineatus (assembly GCA_940337035.1). Classification (NCBI taxonomy): domain Eukaryota; kingdom Metazoa; phylum Arthropoda; class Insecta; order Coleoptera; family Elateridae; genus Agriotes; species Agriotes lineatus. Next base: position 151,873 of record CALNHX010000276.1, read on the forward strand.
CAAAATACCGGATATATTCAAAATAAAAAATCCCATTTATTTACTTAGGAGTTGTCATCTAAGGTACAAACAAACACAAACAAATTCCTATTTGGTAATTGTCGTGCACTATGTTTTGTTTATGCGATCAAAAAGTTGTATAATTTATGGAGCAGCAGTAAAATTACAAAAAAACATGGGAAACGTTGATCTTTTCTTTAAAACAAACGCCTAAAGGCAAAGGGAATAGATAAAGAAGAAGTAGAAGAAGTGACATTTCTTGTTTCATTGAGTAAGGTGTCTACAGATCAAAGTGGTTCTAAGACGCTTATAAATTTCTCTTCTTATGCCCTCTCCCCTAGCGAGAATTCCATACCTTCCAAAGTTTTGAATTTTTCGTTAGCTCTCACAAGCATTCCTACGGAAGAAATTATTAGTTCGGTATAATCTTGTCCGCTTCTAAATTGTCAGATGTTTAACGATCATCTGAACTTCCAAAGAGGAACATTACCAAAGACCAAAGGATTGCTATTAACAGTTTACGTTCCAATTCCGGCATTTCGATTCTGTCTGATAAATATAATACAGCGTACACCACTAACTTTAAATCTTTACTCCAAAGTTCTCCTTACGCTCCAACTCCCGACCCAACTTCCAAAATCGAACGGGAGGTCACTTCTCTTATTAAATTTTCAGATCTTTCTACTGGTATTCAACGAAGGTTGATTCCTCGCGCTTCAAAGCCCCCTTACCTCTATGGTATTTTCAAAATTCACAAACAGGATATTTCCTTCAGACCCATTGTTGGCCGCTGAAAGCTTGAAGTAGCGATGAAATAGTCTGGCAGCAATCGTACAGAACGCATTGTTGTTTGGGTCATTGCTCATAGTCTTATCACTGTGTTGTTACCCAATCGGTACCGCCTCAGTGTACTATATGCCTGGCCTAGCGATCATACGGCGAGATGATCACTAGACATCGGATTTTAGGAAAAATGCCTTTTCTTTAAATTTACAGGCAGAAATAAATTGCCACCAAAGTGCAAATTACAAAGAAACCATAATTTTGAGCCCTAGTTATTTTTGCCTAAATGTTCTATCTTTGTATTTTAAGGAAAAATGCCGTTTTTAGCATTTAATTGCCTTTTTATAGTTTAGGTGCCTATATTTTGGCCTAAAATGCTTCATTTCTTGATTATTAATTTTTTGTGAGATCTTTTTGATTTAAATTTACCGCTGAGTCGATAACGTAACTAATCGAATCGATTCCATACCCGATGACCACCCTAGCGCCCGAGCCTATAACCGAGCCAGTGCGCGTGCGTTAGTTTAGCTTCTATTTGTTATAAAATTTGATAGTACAATAATGCCGAAACAGGTGAAATCGTCGCTTTCCTCGAAAATTGAGGGTTGGATCAAAAGTAAATCCTATTTTAAAGCAGATGGAGAATTCTTGTTTTGCTCGGCTTGTAGTAAAAATGTATGTTGCATTGAGGTTAGGTATACATTGTCAAAATATTACGTCAATGTTGGCCAATAATTTAGTTTTTTTTAGATATCATGCACTAAAAAGTGTCATATACAACAACACGAAAATACATATTTTTACTTTAAGTTGATTTCTGGCAGTTTAACGTTTGTGTTATTTATTTGTTAAAAATACATTTTGCCTTTTTTGTCTATTTCTTGTTTTTACGTCCTTTTTATATCAATTTTTTGGCTTAAAGGCCTACCTATTTTAGAGGTTTTTAGTGCCTAAAAGTGCTACCTTTAATGATCAGTAACCCTTGACCTGATAAGTAATTATGAGTAATCCAAAAAGCGCATTTAGATAGCCTGGGAGGTTCATTTCCCACAAAAACTTTGTGATTTCGGCCTTCTGAGGGACGCGGTAACCGTAGATGCAGATGGCACTGACATGAGTTGTAGCCCATTAGTCTAGTTACCACTCGGCTAATAGGTACTAGATGCCGTAAGCATCCGTATTGCAGGGTTTTACAGGTACATCATTCGCGATGCACCTGAAGAGAATACCCTTGCCGAGACGTTCTAGTCGAAGCTACGTGGGATCACAACGGGGGCCGCAAAACCCTCTGTGAGTACAATAATCCTGAACACGTACTGCTAAATGTCGTAATGCTTATTTATCCTTGTTTGCATACCTGATTGTGGAATTTGACTTTTGTATTTACGAGCATGCCGCATGAAAGGGCTCGCTGATCGCTTCGTTTTCCCCCGGTGTCGTGTTTTTGATCCACAACCATTAGACCGAATTGGCGTTATTTCGGAATTTTTGGTAAGTCGCCAGCCTGTAAATTTATGCATGGGGGCAGATCTAAATCCAGTGAAAAAATAAATTAGCTGTCAACTCCCAATCTATGTCCCTACAAACAACATCAAAAACCAACACAACGTTAGCCCTTATTCAGTAATTGGCTGTATAAGTATGATTATTTTTTTCGTAGAGATTTCAACCAATCAGAAGGCTGGATTTAGTTAAGTTATATTGTATAATTTCGATTATACAAAATCGATTATACTATAGTAACTTCACTAGGCAACGCAATACATAACTTTTGTCAACTTGTTTTCATGGAGATGACTTTCAGCTAGGTTAATACAAACAAATCGAGCTGCCAATAAAATATTTATTTGTCCCTAATACTAAATTTACTCAAAAAATAATCAAATCGAATACAATGCGTACTTCGAACAGGTTATACGTCCCAAACTTCCTGCACAATAACAAATCGTGTCAGTTTGATAGAATAATCCTCCCGCTAACGCGGTCGGACTATTTAACCTGTCAAACTGACACTTTTTTATTATTGTGCAACAAGTTATCGACATATAACCCGATAATATCGAAGTACTGATAGTATTACTTCTGATTATTTTTTGTAGCGATCTCAACCAATCAGAAGGCTATTGTATAATTTCGATTATACAAAATCGATTATACTATAGTAACTTCACTAGGCAACGCAATACATAACTTTTGTCAACTTGATGTGGAGAAATGGAGAATATATAACGCAAAGAAAAAAAGAAATAATATAACCATAAAAGGAGTCCAAATACGCGAAAATTACCCCAAAGCTGCAGTAAAAGAATTTATAGAGATAAATCTAGGAAAAACTGCGGAGATCGAATCAGCATAGGTATGTCATAAAACCATAAAATAAAGAGTCTTTTGTGGTAGCAAAGTTTAAGGAATGCGAAGATAAAGTAGACGTAATGAGAAATAAGAATAAGTTTAAAGGATCAAGAATATTTATAGATAATGATTTGACACAAAAGGAAAGTAGAATACAGAAATACATAAGAGACATAGCAAAGAAGCAAAGAACTGAAGGCAAACAAGTGCAAGTTTATTACAATAAATTGATAATAAATGGTGAAACATGGTTATGGAATGATAGGCTGGAAAAATTGGGCAATGAGCCAAAAAACCAGCCAATGCCCCAAAAAATATAAATACGGGCTGTGGGGCAAGTGGAATAAGCCCACCACCTGCACCAAAAGAAATTGACCAGGCTTTAAAAGATGCAAACATGCAACGAAAATGGCAATGGAAAATAGGATTATGGAATGTACAATCAGTGACCGGCAAGGAAATTGAACTCGCAAAAGAGTTCCAGAAAATAAATACTAGAATTTTAGCAATTACAGAAACAAAAAAGAAAGGAAACGGAAATGTAGAAATTGAAGGAAACCAAATGTACTATAGTGGTGTGCCACATAATGAACGAGCAAAGGCGGGAGTAGCATGCATGATCCGAAACAAATATGTTGACAAAATAAGAGAAGTAGACTTTATTAACGAAAGAATAATGCGAATTGAAATAGAAGGAGACGACAAAGAAATATATACAATAATAATTACCTACGGCCCTTCAGAAGATGAAACAAAAGCAAATAAAGATATATTCTGGGAGGACCTTCAGGACGCAACCGATAACAGCAAAGGAAAGCTAATTATAGTGGGTGACATCAATGGAAGGACTGGGAATAACACGGAAGATGCCGGTAACACGATAGGAAGGTTCGGTGAGAATTACAAAAATAATAATGGGCAAAGATTGATAGATTTTTGCGTACAAAATGATTTAATAATAATAATTTATTGTAATAATAATAATTTATTGTGCCAATTACAGAACAGTAATTCCATTTACAATTGACACATTTAGTGGTTACTAACACATTATTTCAGCACAAGGATATACACCGATACACAAGGGTACTTAAAAGTCGAGGTGAAAAATCAATAATAGACTTTGTTTTGGTAGGAAAGGAATATAGAAGTATTGTCCAAGATGTAAGGGTTAAAAAAGGGGCTGAAATAGGAAGCGATCACTATTTGGTAGTCGCTAAACTGCTAGGAAAGAAAAAGTAAAGCAGCAAATGAAAGACAAAGGAACGAAACATCATAGTATAAAAACCTACAACTTACAAGAAGAAGAAACACGGGTTAACTACAGGAAACGAATAGAAGAAGAAATAAACAAAATCTCGCATTTTCTTGAAATAGCGCAAGTAGAGGAAATGTGGAATAAAATTAAAGAAATAATAATACAAAGTGCTACAGAAGTATGTGGAATATCAAATTGTGAAAAGAAAATCAAGCAAACATCCTGGTGGGATGAAAACATAAAGAGAGAGGTAAAAAAGAAAAAAAAATTGTGGAAAAACTATTTAAATAAAAAAAAGTGACAACAGCTATACTGAATACAAAACACAAAGAAAACTAGTGAAAGAAATAGTGGCAACAGCCAAAAGAGCAGCATGGGAACAGTTTGGAAGAAAAATGGAGGAAGACGGAAAAGGAAATGCAAAAATGCTTTTTAAAGTCGTAAAGGGATTACGCAAGCAAAAAAAAAAGATCCAAGAAAAGGAATAAGGGACAATACCGGACAAATGTTAACTACTGGAGAAGAAAGATTAAACAGATGTTCGAATATTTTATAAACCTACTAGACGCAACAATAGAACAAAAAAATATAAAAACGCGAACAAAAGTAAACACTACAGCAAATAATTCGAGTACGGCAGAAAGCCAGGACATAACAATAGATGAAGTAAAGGACGCAATAAAGAATTTAAAGACTGGGAAGGCAGCAGGAAAAGATGGGATAAATGCAGAAATGGTGAAACACATGGGAAACAGAGGACATGAGATCATACATAAATTAATAGTAAAAATATGGCAATCAAAGAAAATACCACAAGATTGGAGCACTGCAATAATAGTACCCATACACAAAAAAGGGGATCGCAGTTTATGCGATAATTATAGAGGAATTGCTTTGATGAGTGTGCTAAGTAAAATATATGAGACAATTTTGGAAAAAATATTACGAGAAGAGGTGGAAGATGCTATTAATGACAACCAATGCGGTTTTAGAGCTGGACCAAGTACGCAAGATCTTATTTTCAGCATGAGGCAATTAAGCGAAAAGAAACTAAACCACAACGGACATCTCTATGCTTGTTTCATCGACATGGAAAAAACTTATGACAGCGTGCAGAGGAATGTAATATGGGAAGAACTGGAAGAAAGAAATGTAATCGAACAACTCAGAGAAGCAATAAAAAGTATGTATGCCAGTACAAAGAATGTAGTAAGAATAGAAAACCAATGCACAAAGGAATTCATAACAACAAAAGGCGTTAGACAGGGAGGGGTAATCAGTGCACTATTATTCATTTTAGTCATGGATCGGATAGCAAGAAAATGCGGTGAAATGATAAAGGGTATTCGATTAGGAGTGAGACGGCTAGAAACTGTTAAGGTGGCGGAATTTATATATGCAGACGGTCTAATAATTTTAGCTGAAAATGAAAAATCATTACAAACAAACATACGAATATGGAGCGAAGAGACAAAATACCGGAATGAGAATCAATATTAAAAAAACAGAAGTAATGAAAATAGCAAAGGACGAACAAGAACTTAGTGTGAGATTAGATAACAGTCTGATAAAACAGGTGAACAACTTTAAATACCTAGGATCTATGATTAATAACACGGGAAACATCGAACCCGAAATAAACAACAGAATTTGAAGTGCAGCTGCTTTGTATAACGCAATAAAAACAGTCCTCCTTAGTAAGAGAGAAGTATCAAAGCATACAAAGATCAAAATATATAAATCCGTTTTTATACCAACCTTAACGTACGGGCGTGAGTCTTGGGTGTTAACAGCTAAACAAAGATCTAAATTGCAAGCATGTGAGATGCGAATCCTAAGAAGAATAGAAGGAGTTACAAGAAAGGACAGAATCAAAAACGAAGACATTAGAAAACCTTAAAAGTAAGATCACTGTTTACCTATATAGAGAAAACACAATTACGCAGGTTTGGACACCTTGTAAGGATGAAGGACGATAGAATTGTAAAGAAAATATGGGAAATGGGTACGGACAACAAAAGAAGCAGAGGAAGACGGCCATGGACAGGAAGCTATGGAAACAATTTTGTGAAGATCAACCCTAAAATAGCACCCTCGACACCGAAAGGTAGAAGAGGACCGGATTATGTATATGTATGTATGTATGTATATTGTATAATTTCGATTATACAAAATCGATTATACTATAGTAACTTCACTAGGCAACGCAATACATAACTTTTGTCAACTTGATGTTGTTTTCATGAAGATGACTTTCAGCTATAGGTTAATACAAACAAATCGAGCTGCCAATAAAATATTTATTTGTCCCTAATACTAAATTTACTCAAAAAATAATCAAATCGAATACAATGCGTACTTCGAACAGGTTATACGTCCCAAACTTCCTGCACAATAACAAATCGTGTCAGTTTGACAGAATAATCCTCCCGCTAACGCGGTCGGACTATTTAACCTGTCAAACTGACACTTTTTTATTATTGTGCAACAAGTTATCGACATATAACCCGATAATATCGAAGTACTTATAGTATTACTCCTAATTATTTCAAAAGCTACAAAATGTGTCATTTGAAGGTATCAAACCCAACTACGACTTGCACCAAGAAACTTAATAAATACAAGCAATGCGTCAGTTTTGATTGAACTGAAATGTTAACATTTTGATTTTTCGGTTGTAGCTGGAAAAGAAATATTCGATTTTTGTTTTTACCATTGTACGTTCTCGAAAATATGAAAATAACTATCTTACGGCTGTAATAATAACAGATATTGTTCTTACTCTCGTCGCTAATGCAACACCCTATACGTGAATTCAAGTTATGCGTTCAAAGTTCAGATTCGGCCCCGATCGGGGCAGCGATGTCTCGGATGCTGCTTTTACACAATTATGATAATGAGACTACTCGAGACAATGCAAATCGTTCCATTATTTGCAGCGTGGCGTATGGGATGCGCCGCTCACGTTTGGTATTTTCGTTCGGTTCTCGAATGCCAGCATAATCGGAACCTTTCACTCTTTGTATGTCGTGGTACCGACTGGTACTAGAAGTGGCAGCGGTATTTGTTGCAAGTAGAAAATGACATATTTAGACCTTAACATGCTCGTTAGCGCTCGTTAAATTTCAACGACATTGCGGAGGACAATCCTGCTCGTAGTGGGCCAGGGGCACCACTTTTCATTATTTCAAGAGAAACCGATCAAAATTTTCGTGGAATTTCAAAAAGTGTAGACATAGGCAGAAACTTTCACTAAGAATTGTATAAGAAAGTCAAAGTTGGCACCTTCGAAAGCAAGAAGTTTCAAACTTCGACAAAAACTGTAAATGTTAGGTAATTTAAGCCGTAAGTTGACGCCCATGTGCGACAGGCAGGGCTCCGACCTTTGACCCGTTACATTACGCACCTCGGCACACACGAATGTGGCATTCTGGTTGAGTCTAATTAAAATTTAACCTGCTTTCGGAGGGACGCGTTTTGGTTCCTAATCATTCGTCGTAAGAGCAGCTTTTTCCACTTTTCGGGCGCCGAGAACACACTGGTACTGGATTTTTATTGAGAAATGAGCCGCATGAGTTGCGGCCAAAAACCTTGACAAAGTGGCAATTAAATCGATGTAAACAACGGACTGCTCTTCCTACTCGATTCATTCAATATGGCAATAAAATATGGCATCCTTCGCATTGCTCGAGGAAGGTACTGATGCAATGTTTGGTTGGCGGTTTTAATCTATGACGTTCAATGGCTACGCAACATTTAATTTCAATTAAAGCTTAACTTGGTGTTTACTAGATTTTAGATTCAGATACAAAAGTTAGTTTAATATAGTTTTAGTAATTCTGTGTATATCTGAATTGCTAGTTTAAACCAACTTCCTCCTCTTCGTTATTTAATATTATACGTATAACCCATCAAAAGTTTACACAATAAACTTTACCATAAATTTCAAACGAGATTTTATGGTAGGTCAAAGAATAATTATTAAGTCAGTTAATAATAACTAAGTTTTCCACAAATTAATCAAAATGATTATGAAACTTATACAAAGGGTTGTAGTTCCCAAAACAACCATGTCTCGGACAATCTGAAGCAATCTTTCGTAATTCCATGAAATCAAAAAAAAATCTGTAAAGAATTTTACACGGAACTTCCCTCGCAAAAATTTTGAAACTAAAAATTCTGAAAATGTCAAAGGAAAAAAAATTTTTTTATTGTATTTTTCCTGTATACACTTTGTGGCTAAAACAGGCTACTGGCCTATAATAAGAGGAAGTAGAAGAGCCCTGTATGTGTTGGATCCAAAATATGCCCTTTTTCGTTAAGGGCAAAAGGTAAAACCTGAGCTACCTGCAAAATATTTCTTGCCTTTGACTAATAGCTCTTGAGTTAAAGCAAAAATTGGCAGAATTTTATGTTTTAAGGTGCTCATCCTGTACATACTCGTGCTAGGTAGTAGCGATGTTCCGAATACTCGTATTTGTATTCGTATTCGCGAGTATTCGCTATATTTTCAATATTTGTATTCGTAATCGTATTCGCCAAAATTAACACGAATATTATACGAGTATTTGAAATTAAAATTATAGAAATATAGATAAGAATTTCAATAAAAATATAAAACAGGTATTCATACATTAAATAAAACATTTTTTTAAAAATATTAACCATTCTATAACATTAAATAAAAAACAAAACTATTTTCCATACTATTTTTAAAATTTGCAGCGCGTACGAAAACGATGTTGATGTTGATATTATTCACTCAAGGTCATGTATTCGTATTCGTATTCGCATTCGCGAATATTCATAAGAGTATTTGTATTCGGTATTCGTATTCGCGAATACGAATTTTTGTATATTCGGAACATCCCTACTAGGTAGGCATATAATCCGAATGCAAGATATCGTCTTCCTCCAACATATAGTTTTGAGCTATACCGCCAACAAACGGACAGACAGACGGACAGACAGGCATACTGAATTCAGAAAGCCTGTCATCTAGGGACCCTGAAATGTAAAGATCTGAATAAATGTCAGAAGTAAAATTGAAGTGACTAAATGTCAAACTATATAAAAGAAATGGGAAATCCCTCAAATTACGTCAAAAACACACCCAGAACAAAATTCCAAATGTTCTTTGGAAAAGTGTGCGTGACTGGACAAGATAGGATTCGTAATATCTACAATAATCTACATAAATATGTACATAGAATATCGAAACAGATGATATTCTAGAAAATTTAAAAATCAAAGAGAAACTGACGTCCATTTATGTCAGACAAAAATAAGACAAAATTAGATGTCAAAAATAAAAATAGATAATAATGAAAAATAACAGTCATGTACATGTACACATTTTGACAAGAAGAAAGAGGTAGTAAACCAAAATTGCAGATAACTGTCTAAGTGCAAAAAAAATACATGAATCAGAAATGTACAAATTTCTATAAAATTGTAAAAATAGATGTGTAATGTAATGTAATGTAAGACTTCTTTATTTCGAATCTATACATATACAAAAAACAACATACAAATCAACATTACGTCAACTAACACAATTATCTGATCTGTGTCAACAATTTTGTTAACAATTTTCTTATTATTTTTCTTAATGGTTTTAGTTGATTCTGGTAATTTACTGAAATTTCTCATACACATATATGTAAAATACGTTTAACAACAAGATTTAGTAAAAGTCTTTCACACAAATGAGCCCTAAATTCCAATAAAATATTGATATCGGTAAGCCGGTGGTCCGCAGCTCAATTTCATTTAAAATTAAACAGTTTTAGAATTCTCGAGTTTTTCATTTCTAACGTGTAAAACAGGTTTCTACAATCTAGGCTCCTCCTAGTAATTGAATCTCTGCAGCAGCTCCTTAAACGTACTATAGTAACAACTTTTCTCTGTTAACGTGAGCGTAAAAGTGTGATGCACTATATCTTGATATCGAGCGTTGTAGCTATGCTTAACTGTTGCAGTTATAAACGTTTTCGTTTTCAAACGCCATAAAAGTGACAACTTACTTGACAGTATTAAGATTTTCGACTCAGAATTAATCAAAGAATCGCTCTACCTAAGGATTTATAAACCACCTGAGCGGCTATGACTTTCTTTGTGAATCTCTGAAAATGCTTGATTTCAAAAGATGCAAAACTGCACTGCAGTTTACAAATGAAACTGATACAGGATATTATTAAAAACTCTATTAAAATAATATTCATAATAATACAGCTGAGCAGCTCAGCCTGGTAGCTCTGACTGCAAAACGGTTTTTCAAAAGAATTCCTAGAAATTATACCTGCGAGTAAGATTCAGCGAAACAATTTCACAGAGGAAATAGTTATTTACTATACAAGTGGGATAAGAGTATCATTAATATACGTGTGTGTAGGTTATAAACGAGTGCGTAGCACGAGTTATGTAAGCACATACGTATATCAATGATGCATTATCACACATGTATTGTACAAAATTTTATCTACGACTGCCTAAAATTGAGAAAAGTGCATTAAGAGAAATGTCAGATCTGGCATTTTCAAAAATATTTTAATAGGACAATGTCATTCTGCCATTCATTTGACACTAATTTCGTTAGGTAACGAAGCCATTACACCACTCAGTTACAGTTACAATACATTGGTTACGCGCGTTGAAGGCCTTACTGCACTACTGGCGGTGAGATAATAGAACAAGTGATGAAGAAATTTAGTAGAGGAAGTTAAAGTAAACGTCGTCACAGCAGAAACAATCTCCGGAAGCTTAAGGGACATACTATGGAGAAACAAATATACAAAGTAAGGATTTACAAAATCTACATAAGTTTCAGAAAATAGCAATGTAAAGACCATGTAGACAGGATTGACCCAGATGGAATTGCAAAGTGGGCTAGAGATTAAAAAAGCTAACAAATTAGAAAACCTCCAGGTCGACCCCCTAATAGATGGAAATGGAGCTAGCTAGACGTCGAAACGTCGAAAGAGATAGGAAGAATGTTTACAATGGGCAAGTAGTACGTTTTAGCCTAGAAATTAAATTAACCAAAGTTTTACCTCTGCACAAATGCCAAGAAACAAATAAACGAGCAATTCTAAAAAATACAGAATGTATACAAAAATCTACTTTAATGCAAAAATGTAACTTTTTCCACTGGGTAAAATAAGTCTTTTGCACAATAGTGGAAGAAGTGTATATGTAACAAATTTATTTATGTTGTAATATTTACGTTTGTGTTCTTTGAAAATATCCTATCATTTTATTTGTATTCGTATAATTATGGGCTTTAGTCTAAACCAACCACTGAAATATGTAAGTTTCTAAATTTAGCACAGAATCTAAACTAGTCCAAAGCTAATTGAATTGAATTATGTAAGTTATATGGATTATAACTTATAATAGAGCGGATGAACCGATGAGGTCTGTAAAAAGGAATTCTAGTGCTTGAGTAGCTTTGCAAATGTAGTTATTGTATAGCGGAATCGAACATTCGTGTATTGTTCGTACTGATGCTGATTGTTGACAGCCTTATTAATTGGGTCATTGTTCATTGTTATGGTTGGCCTGGGGTCTAAACGAACAGCAGATAGCGCTATCGAGTCTTGGATCCGTGACCATTCGGCGAGATGGCCCACGATCCTTGACCTGTTAAGCACCTTGCTTATTAGTGATCCCAGTGAGCGCGATTGGGTGGCTCGGGAAGCCCGTCTCCCAAAGATGCCTTGTGACCCGTGTCTCTCGCGGGTGGATGCGGCCACCGCGATTGCGGGTCACATTGACATGGGTTCGACCCATTGATGCAGTTAACGTTGGGTTAATGCATACTGGATGCGGTAAGCATCCGTATTTGCAGGCACATCATCGAAGGTGCACCGAAGAATATACCTGATGATGTGTTAGTCGAGATGCGACCTGGGAAAGCCGCGGGGGGCAATGAAACCCCCTGTAAGTATTATGTAATGAGCACATTACTGCTAAAAACTGAATGTTTGTTGTTTTTCTTGCATGACTGTTTGTGGAATTGGCTGAGTTTGTGTTCGCGGTCGGGCTTGTGTGACCACCTGCTATATGAAAGGACTCGCCGTTCGCCTTGCACCCCCAGTATCATGTTTCTGATTTACAACCTCAGACCGCAGGGGCGTCTTGTAAATTTATGCATGTGAACCGATCTGAATCCAGGAAAAAAATAAATTAGCCGGGGAACCGAAAATATGTGCCAACATTTAGCATGACAGAAGCAACTAATTTTACTATCGCAACTAAGTAACAGACAATATGTTTGAAAATTAAATATAAGCTATTCAAGCTTACACAGTTAATTTATTTTAATGCGCAATGTGATATTTCCGTTTCCATTAGTACTTGATTGTTACTATTGGTTTCTAAGGGTACGCCAAGCCATGTGTAAATGCGTTTATTTTAAAATGCAATATATGAACTGTAATTTTATTGAAAAAGAAGCATCAGAAAGAACAATAGGGTATGCAATAACCCACATACTTGCTGCAAACTGAAGTCTATACCATTTAATTAACAGAATTCCTTCCTCCGTAGAATATATGTATTATGTTTTTACATACTCAGTAACGTTTCCATATTGCATTTTTAAATAAACGCATTTACACATTGCGCGTTATAATAAACTCCCTGTATAAGATGTGTGTTTCAGTTTTTTAATTAATTAATAGTTTGCAGCACTGTTTTCGATCTGTCAAATAGAAAAGTATTGTCAGTGTCACATCAATTCAATAATTAATTGTTGCACTGAATTCAAACAGAAGCGATTCAGTTTACAATAAGATATTTGTGGCTAAGACATATCCAAAATAATTGTGAGTAGCTTATATTTGAGTCATGATGTCAAAAAATAAACACTAATGTTGAGTTTTTTTTTTCAAACGTTCTACACTAAAGCAGAAAAATCTCATGAGCGTCATAAGTGTGTGATAATGATATACTTTCCCCACTTGCACAATAGGGATTCAAACATTTTTGTAAAATTTTGTCACACATGTAAAGTACTTAAAAGAGGCCATTCAATAGTGTAAAGTATAAAAAGAAAGTGACAGCTCTTAAGTAAAAGGAGCGAAAGATTAACGTCTCATCAATCCAGAAGAAAGTACAAGACAACAAATAATAGTTAGAGCAGAACATGAAAGTAAAACCGACGACAACAAATCATGAGGAAGAGTTGTGTTTCGACATATTTACATTTCTGCAACATCAAATATGAAAATCGGCAGACAATAAAAGCGTCTGCAACAACTAACAATCTGATTTATTAAGAGGAAAGGAAACGCTTATGCACACGATTCCTAAGCGTGCCTTAGTGCCTCTCAGCAAATCATAAATTCGCTGGATCGTGAGAATCGGGCAAATTGCTTAAATTCCATAACAACTTACTTCAGTTATTGCTCTGAAACGCTAGGATAAATGCATAAGGAGGCAATTTCGAGGAAATCGCGTAACTGGGCAGACAATCGCTCCTAATTACCGACCTTAATCGAACTAACTTGAGCGCTCAATGAGACAGGAAATTTAATATAACCCTACATATCCGATTCAATAAAGAGCTATTGTCATCTACTGTCATTGTAGTTGGCGTTTTTCTAGTAAAGACATTACAGGATTTTTATAAAACGGAAAAGTTAAGTACAAATCATCGTGAAATTAAATCTGTATACAAGAGGAAACTCACTATTTATAGCAAGTGATACAATGCCAATCGATAAAAAACAGGTCAAGGATAATGTCTACCTGAGCATGGGGCATTACAAATAAACACCAACAAACGTATTGATTTTCATGCTGTTACATATAGAAACTGTTCATGGTTTCATTAGCAGATTAGACTAAATTGCAAATTTTTTACACATACTACAAACTTTATTGAACTGGATTCTGTGAGATTTGTAAAAACGGAAAACTAATTTTTATTAAATTTGAAACTACGACTTGTTTAAGAGGGAGTTATTTTGACTATTTAATGTTACTAGACAATAAGCTTCACATGTTTCTCTTTATAAACCATATACCATTTTTATTTGGTTTTTGGTTCTAATAATAACAACACAAACAAATCGCTCCTAAAATGACAGGTTTGGGGTAAATGAGATTGGCGCAAAAAAATTATATGCCGTTATAGTATGTTGAATTTTTCTTTGCTGCGAGTTTATCTTGTACTGGGTTTTAAAAGCTTCCGGTATCAACGTTCAACAACAACCATCAAGCATTTCGCTGTTCGAGCCTGTTTGGCCCTGGTAACGTTTGTCAATAGTGAAAATATCTTAATGAAATCGTTCTCACTGAGATCGCCAAGATTCAGCGGAAAAGAGTTAAAGTGGGAATGTAGGAAATATACTTTAATGCTCAGGTTACAGCCTAGTGCTTGATAACTCCTAAGAAGTTTATTGACAATTTATTTCTAGTTTTTATATTTCCTAGAAAGTTTTGTATCACTGCCTTAAAAGCATTCCAAGCTGAACGTTCTAAGTCACTTAATGTTGTATATTGTGTTAACGATTAATTTAAGGTCTTAAAAAATCCTTCTTTAAGTTTTGCCTCTGTAATATTGTAAAATATTTGTTTGAGATTGTGAAATCCTTGCCCTTTTTTATCCATTGCTTTCTCAAAGTTTTCCATCAAATCCAGTTTTATAACGCTGGCAGAAATATTTTAGCAGGCTAGCCTCCGATGTATTGTGTTTTTTTTGCCCAGAAATATACTGTTTTATAGCTGACCACTGTTTAACAACGTACTGTGATGCTACATTCATATAAATACTAAATAAAATCGTAAGAGGTAAAAAAACCTATAATTTTATATGTTTTAATGTAATTGCAGTGATATAATTTTAATTTAAGTTTTTATTTTGTTGTGATTCTAGTAATTGTGACGTTTATTTTATTATAAGTTTTATTGAAATTTTCTACTAGTTGTGAAAGTAAAATTGTTTGTACATGTACTCAATTCTATTGGCAGAATAGAACTGAAACAAACTGAGTAAATATCAATTTGTCATACGATTTTACACACAATGCCCTACACGAGCACACGTCTCACAATCGCTAATGAAAACCAAGAGAAAACGGAGTACGGAGGCTAAAATTCACATATAAAGTTGATTACGCTAGGAACCGACAACCGCACAGCAGGACTTATGTGTTCGAATGATCGTACTACACTTATTAACACATTAAAATGGACTCAGTAAAAGTCCGGAGAGGCGTAGACAAAGGCGTAGCTTGTACCCGAAGCTCTTTACTTCAGCCTGTTTTCCCCCCGTCCTGCTTTCTAGGGATTCGGGAGATACTGCAGCCTGAAAGACTTATTGTGCACACCTATGAGAAGTAGTTTCGCAACTCTTCTTACAAGGTCCGATTATTAATTCTTGCTGTGGTTCTGTCCTAGGCTGTAATTCCATCACCTTTCATGTTGAGTGCAAATCCAATCACTTATGTAGCAACAGATAGCGCATTTTGGTGTTTCTAAGGATGATTTTAGGCCCAAGTAAGGCTCAGTTGATTGTTTCCAGGCTAGTTCTTCCGATTTTTGTATTGCCGTTTATGCCATAATGATCTGATACTCAGAATACGACATTCCGTTCTACCAAGTCATTAAGTTCATTTAGTTATTCCCATACCAGTCTGATGTCTTACTACTTGAGAGAGCTTTCAGATCCGCCTAGCTGTCCAATATTGTGTAGATCCGTTAAGTTTATAAGACCCCCCTTTATTTTTCCCGCTGTATTACCATTTGAAATACGGAGCCGCCCTTACCCAGTGAGAAGCTGAGCTTCTCCTGTGGTCTTTCGCCATAAAATCCTGATTCGGCACGAATCTCAGTCTTGTAACCGTTCATGTACCAGACTAGACTTGCAGGAAAAATATCCTGTTTAGGTTCTTTCTACTTTTCACGATCCAGAATTATCACCTCGAAGAGTGATCCTACGAAATATTTTGGAGCCCTTTCAAGTAGATGGCCCTCTATTCTACCAGCTACACTCGTATATTTTGTACCTGTACGACAGTTGAAACCTTGCATCTCCGTGTACTATACGCAGATGGGGGGGGGGGGGGCACTTTTAAGAAGAAAAGGGTATGTAAATCGACCGGAAAAGACTTTACTCAGATTTGCAGATGATATTGTTCTAGTAACAACAAAAGTAAACGAAACTTTAAGGATTCAGGTTCTTTTTTGGTTATTTCGCCACTCAATTAAAAATATTAAATATCCAACGTTTGGAGGGACATGAAAAATATGACGCCACAGAAGGTTTCAGAGATTAACTTCAGGAATGTTTGAACAGCTGAAGAAATAGTTTTAAAATTGAACGAAACCAAGACGTAGAATGAGTAAAATGAAAATCGGAAGAGATCCATATTACGGAACTGGGAAGGAAAATTGGGTAGGCATGGGCAGTTTTTGATAGACTAAGAAATATTTTGCGTCTTGTCAATGTCCTGATAACGAAAAGTGTCCAATGTGTCCTACAAGTGCTAACATATAGAGCCGAAATAATAACATTGATAAAAACGAGCTAGCTAAATATTAAACTTAAGGACAAAACGGAGTAGATTAGAAATCAGACAAGGCTAAAACACGTTATGGAACTACTCCAGGAGAAAAAGCCTTTTTTGGGAAAAGTACGGCCACAAAAAGGTGGCAAGCTAATTTTTGGTATCGTTGTTAAGAGTGTCATTGTATACAACATACTAAAAGTAGTCGAGAATCCAGGTGGAGCGTTGCCCCCTGGAAGGGTTTACAGATCCCCTAGAATTTTTTTTTCAGTTTTCTTCACAAATATGGCTTCCATCGGAAAAATAGTTATGTGGGTTTTAGTACGTTGTATTTGTTACTGGCAGTTTATATAATGACTAGGCATTTTATATAATACCTAGGGATTATACACTGTGGTTTTCTCGTTATCTCGTTACAACACCTATTACGTTTAGCGTTTTTTCATTTTAAACACTCATAAAAAACGCTGGAGGTAATATGAGTTGTAACAGTGTATATTATGACTGCATGGTTGCAGGTAATATGTATAACTGGAGGTATGTTAAATAAACCGGCATCACTGATTCTCAACTCTAGGCAATATGTAGTTCTAGTTTGTTTAGGTTAGTTGCAGCGTTCGATAGTGTGTGTGTTATATGCGTCCTTACATGAGTTGGCCTGTCTCTGGTGATGTTCACCGGGCGTTGCCTGGTGCCAGTGATGAGTTCGCCTGCATTAAATACCTATATAATTAAACCTATTGGATAATGAGTGCTAACTTTTATTTTAAACAATACATTTCATAAAATACCTACATCTCATTAGGGATTATATATTTTTATGATATCGTACCTCAAGACTAATAATTAATTTATAAAAGTTAATCATGCCTAAAGATTAATTATGTAATGTGAGAAAGTATCTAATTATTAAAATATTATATTTTATAAAACGTGAATTTAAATATTAAAAAAGCTGGCTAACTATTTGAAATTTATTTAATAAATTTCAGATTTAATTCAAATCCGGTAAAGCAATTAATATTCTTAGAAAAAGTTTCTAACATATGAATTAAAATATTATATTTGGAGAAATCAAGATGGTTATTTGTTAGTATCAGAGAACAATTCATAATTGAAATTAGATAACAAGTAGAACAGACTATAAGATAGTTTGAATAAATGTGAATATTTAAAAAAGTCACATAAAATGCCCAATTTATATAAATAAATTCTAATGTAACTTATTCAGGAGTTTTAATTTAGAAAAAATATGTGTAGAGATTACTATGGTGAATTTTAATTAAAAAATAACGAATTTTTAATAAAAAGTTGGAACATAAAATTTTGTAGTAAGCATAAATTTGGATTAAAACCCTATTAAAAATTGAAATTTTAATTAAAATGATATAAAAGGGCATAAGTCACTAATACAGTAATAAATGAATGCAAAGTAAGAAATTTAAAACGAACTATAAGTAGAGTTGCGAATGGACCGCTGGACGGGGAATAAAAATATGGTATAACAAGAAAAAGTGAACGGCTACGATCAGCAAGGTATTCTTTACGGATTGGTGAGATCTGCGGAGGATTTGGATGAGTTGCATTGGAGTCACTATCGGGGTACACACATCTACACCTGGCTGTTGGAGGAAAGCTGTCTTCTTGTGTTGATGTGTGAATCTGCATCCGTATTCCATTCATCGTGGCAGTTTGGGTTACTGGCTGTTCTTCGTCGCAGATTTAATTAAGTTGCAGATTTAGGATCTTTGTTGGAACTGCAAATGAAGCAATTAGTAACAGCGGTTGTTATACAAGGTCAATAGAAGCATTACGTACCTGGCCATACCTGGATACAGGAGTAAGGATGTACTTGATTGAAGGCGAACATCTGATTGGAGCACTTAAGTTAAAGTAATTACAAGTTCATGTAAAAAATAAACAATAATAAGTTTCAATAGTGAGCAAATAAGATATTTACAAGAAATACTTACTATTATCAACATTTAAAACGATATTAGTTGCAAAAGATATGAGTTCAGTTAACCTTTTATGTGAATAATTTGACTTTGACAGTTATAGAAGTGTTATTTGATATAATTCTCATACCACCAATTAACCATGAACTATAATAATTTTAATAATCAAGACGATAGTAAAGATTAATAAATGGAAATAATTAATCATACTTTACAAAGCGTGAACCTAACCTGATCTAAGAGTAAATGTTGTACCGGAGCTAGTAAAAAAAATAAACTCAATAGTAAATAATTTAATTGAGGGCATATTTTTACATAAATTAATCTAAACAAAAATGTATCTATTTAAAATCTAATATACTAATAACATAGCACTGAGGTTATAACAATATAATCCCTTAGGCATTATATAATATGACTGAATTATACAAGTTGCCTGTATTATATATCATGCGTTCAACAAGAAATTACATAAGGGGTACCACCACTGTTGTTCGTACTTTTCCTGACCTAAATGAAGGGAATAATATTCATATTCTTCTCTGACACACGGCGAATAAAATCACATTTGCATCGTGCTGTCTAGAATTCGCAATTCGAAAAGATTTGCAATTATGCATATGAAGTTGGAAATAAAACTACACTGTAATGGAATTGTGATCGAAACGGTATTAATTTAGACTTGTTGACCATACAAATTTGGTTTGTTCCCTGGAGAATTAAATAAACAACGCATCAATCAATCCGTTCAACTGTTTGCGAATTATTTAATTTATGAGCTGGAACAGGCCGCCATAAATCGTTAAATAGTATTGACAATTTAACTGGTATCATTGTCAACCAATGGCATTCTGCAATTTAAAAATAAACTACCAATCGAACGATTATTATGTTAGTGACAATATTTCGAGGAGCTTTCTTTCAGCGACAATTTTTTCTGTAACGATTTGTTAATGAAAAGTAACTTGGATTTTAATTTGTTGTAATATTAACTTTTGTGTTCTTTGAGTTGTTTGAAGATATCCAATCATTTTATTTGAATTCGTATAATTATAAGCTTTAGTTTATACCAAATACTGAAATATGATACTTCCTCAATTTAGCACAGAATCGAAACGAGCCCAAAGCTAAAATTAATGACCGTGGGTTGTCTTCAATGGTAATGGGCTTTTGAGAGCAGTTAGCCGAGAATGTCCATATGGGAATGTTGTGAAGCCCGAGACGACTGGGGGTGGCATTTTGTACAATACAAGGGCTCGAATGTGTTTTGGCTGTCTGTGGGCGAGGTTGTACGCGTGTGAACGCGAAAGCTAATCAACCGCGGGTGTAGTTTTACCGCGATTATGTGTTTTTGAAGTGATTGAATTGTGTAAGTTATATGGAGTATAACTTATAAGTATAAGTGGGCAGATGAAGCGATGAGGTCTGTAAAAAGGAATACTAGTGCTTGCGTAGCTTTGCAAACGTAGTTAATTGAACAGCGGAGTCGAACATTCGTTATTGTTCGTACTAAGGTTGATTGTAGATAGATTTTTTAATTGGGTCGTTGTTCATTGTTATCGTTGGCCTGAGGTCAACGCGCCGCAGAGAGCGCTCTCGTGCTTGGATGAGTGTCCATTCGGCGAGATGGTCCATGATCCTTAACCTGTTAAGCACCTTGCTTATCAGTGATCCCAGTGTGCGCGACTGTGTGGCTCGGGAAGCCCAAAGATGCCTTGGGCCTGTGCCTTCTGTGGCCCATGCGGCCACCGCCATTGCGGCTTAGATTGACATGGGTTGCAGTTAACGTTCGGTTAAGGCGTACTAAATGCGGTAAGCATCCGTGTTTTCAGGATTATTACAAGCACATCATTGGAGGTGCACCGAAGAATATACCTGACGATATCTTCTTCGAGATGCTACGTGAGAACGCCGCGGGGGGCCATACAACCCCCTGTAAGTATTATGTAATGAGCACATTACTGCTAAAAGCTGAATGTTTGTTGTTTTGCTTGAACGACTGAATGTGGAATTGGCTGAGTTTGTGTTCGCGGTCGGGCGTGTGTGACCACCTGCTACATGAAAGGACTCGCCGTTCGCCTTGCACCCCCAGTATCATGTTTCTGATTTACAACCCCAGACCGCTGGGGCGTTATGTAATTTCGGGTAAGTCGCCAGTTCTTGTAGATTTATGCATGTGAACCGATCTGAATCCAGGGAAAAATAAATTAGCTCGGGGCACCGAAAATATGTGCCAACAAATTTTACAAAAGTTTTGTTTGTTTGTGAAAATGTTGCTAGTTTTGTGTTTTTATAATTTTTTTTAGTTTACGAGTATTTTTATTGACAATTTTCAATAATTTAAAAGTAAAATTGTCAAGACGAATAGGACTCTAGGTCAAAATATTGCCGTCAATTTTGGCTCTTCAGATTGTCTCGCTGCTGTTCCTTTAGAAAATAACTCGTGCAAGCACTCGTCGTTATTTTCGTCGCCACAGAAGCTCGTATCTGAATCGCAAAAATTAATGCTGATACTAGGTACCTACACCTTTCGATCTTTGAATCAGTTTTGCAAAATAATGTACTGGCATTACTTATCTATTTCAATTACTTCTTTACTTAATGTTAAAATGTTTCCCGTAGGAAAGCAGTCTTTGAGATCACTTCAATTTTAATACCACGTTTACTGACACATCTCGCTCTCTCTACAACTAATATGTGTCATATTTTATATACAATAGATTAGAACCGCTAACATACTTCACGAAACCTATCACAACTGACTTAATTCTCACACTAAACAGACCATAAATAGCGAATGAGAATTGAAACAGTAAACAGGCTAGTCACGAATGCATCAAGCATTCATGGGCTTCTATTTTTAGTGCTACCAGATTCAGCCCATATTAGCGACACCTCTAATTAAAAATATTAGAAATAGAAATAACCGATTTGGATTTCCAATTACCTATTAATAATGCAACGCTAGTCCTAGACAGCAGAACCGCCCGACTCAGTAACCAAACGTTTCGATCATCACTAGAAGCGTCAGAATCGCAATCATTTGTCAAAAGAAATTTTCCACGGACGTTTTCGAAACCGATGTTCCGACACAATCGATAACCGACCCTCATTAACGATTGATGCAGAGGCGTCATCAAATATTTAATTCCTAAAATCGCCCATTTCCCGCGGCAGGAAAAACCTGCCTCCGCTTAAAGAAAGGTCGATTAGATAAACGTTCTGCAAACATGTTCCGATGGAAACCCTAAAGCTCTCCGGAAAAGCGCCCAAAATTAAAACACGACGCTGATTCGGAGTCACAATTAAACGGCCCGGGTGCCCCTGCAATGGCTTCTGGCCGGGCAAATGAAAAATGACGTCACGTACGACCCTTGCACGTGTTTCTGCTCTATTTGCGGATCTGCAAACACGAGCGACGTGTTGCGTCATTCGGGAATACGGCGCTACCCTAAGTGCCGGTTTCTATTTACGGGGGAAGCCAACAGAATCTTCTACTGGGAAGCCTCTTTAGAAAATCAGGTTAGGTGCAGGTTCGTACCTAAGGGAAGGCCGCGTGGGGTTCTATCCCCCGACAAAATTTATGTATTATCCAAATTGATTTCTAGAAAATTCTGATCCTAGAAATGCGTTCTATTTATGCCCACTGGTATAGCTAAAATATTTGAAACCGACCTCTTTAAAAAGCGTGAAAAGTCCTAATTTTAACACTCATTTGTTTCTCTACTTAATACTGAACATGTTATTTTTCGTCAGTATCTTTCAGCGCTTTTTCATTTATAAACAAACTACATACAATTTAAGAAATTAGTTTTTTCTATAGCACATGTTAAAGTGTGCTTTTATCATCTCAAAACAAAAGGTCAAGTTTTACTTTAACAGCAAGGGTAGATAAAGTAGCACTTTAACATCAAGGATAGATAAAGTAATTTAATTTTTTAACTTTTGTTTAAATTAAATATGACAGCTTCGTATTATCGTAGCAACCCAATCTAGCTATTGACATTTTGAAATGTGATTGACTGTCATTATTTTCTTTTGAAATTGTTAAAGTTCTTGCTATAGAAAAAAATATTGTATTATACACGACGATAAAGTTATTTTTATCCACTCTTGAATCATTAACGTCTCGACTTCGTCTCGACGTTAAACGATTCACTCGTGGATAAAATTTAACTTGATCGTCTTGTATAATAAATTACTATTTTTAGTAATGAACAAAATTTTCACTTGCCTCAACATGCCCAAAATAGTCGAAGGGAGGGAGTAATAATCGTATCATATTTATTTAACATAGCTAATACATAAACATCACAAGTTTTTTTATTATAAACACACAAAAAATACATGCAATAGGTTTTATGCTCAAATGTTACATATTGAAATGAATGGACGTATTATTATTTTTTTATATTAATTTTTATTTTTGTAGCCACTCAAAAATTGCTCGTTAAATATTACGTACAAATTTAATTGAATAACCAAGTATTCTGCCCTTTTGTTTAATCGTTAAATCTTTACTTCAATTGCCTATCTCAGTACAAAATATCAGGGTTAGGTTTTAACACTTGGGTAAAATAATAATTTTATTAAATTGTTATTAGATCCAATGCAAACTTGGTTAAATATTATTCTTACATTATCTTTAGTGAAGCTGTTTAATCAGGTAAGTCTTATCTCTTTGTATGTATTAATTTGCATGTGATAAAAGAATGTTTATTTCAGGTACCCGTGTATTCGTTCACCACATCAACGCCGCATCACATCTCTTCTTTCCCAGAGGCTACTTCCAATTCCATCGTTAGGCTATGAAGTTTGGAAACCAAGAACCGCTACGTACTCCAAACTCAGGATTAACTGCCGACCAAAGATTGCTGCAACTGTATCACCTTCAGCTACATGACTTTTCCCTTCTTAGTATTGTTACTTCCACTGACCCAGGAACCAGTCAACGTCTTACTCAGTCCACATCTTCAGCTAGAGACACCATTCGCACAACACAATTTAACTAGATTGCTGAGTTTTACTAATTTAATATATACAAAACCAGCACAACATAATTTTTTTACTTGTTTTTATATTATTATTTATAACTATTCTCGATTATCTAGTAGCTGATATTTCATTTGCGTTACATTCACTTAATACTAGACTCCATTTTAGATTTTGTAAATGTCAACAAATTTGGCAGTTGTTCACTTTCAACACATTTTAATGATTCCTTTCAGTTCGTGCTTTTAATCGTCATTTCATGTATTTATTGTTTTATTTATTATTTACAATTATACATTCTTTATGTGATTCATGCCCAACTCTTTAAATTGTGCTCACATTCATGTAATTATCATCATGCGTTATGCGACTAATCTTACCTTTTTAAACATTTTGTAATTCAATATGTATTTTAGCATGTATTAGCATTATTTAGCATTACTTTTTAAGGTCATTTCACAGTAAACTTTAGTTTAATTATATTGCGTTAGCATAACGATTATTATTAAATGTGACACTGTCTTGTAATGATCTAATAGCAATTATTAACATTACATTTCCGTTTCTAACCAGTTATTCGTACCAAACCACCAGGAGGATTATGAAAGAAGTTCATTTGGGTGGGAAAGCAGACAGTTCTATCATCCTACTCTCTTCGTACAGCAATGATCGCTATCTGATCAAATAAATTTCTTTCTACCTTGACAAAAAACTCTATCTTTTCAGCTTAACACTATTTGTTCTTCAGCATTTCTTTGTGTGGAAACTTGAAAAACTTTTATGGTTTTGAAGCCTCGGACAGGTGTTACTCTTGAACATTTTATAAGCTCCTTCTTCTTCTATTTCTTGGTGTTTGGCTTACTCTCTGACAACTTTTGTGGTTAGGATAGTTTCAGTAAAGAATCTTATCATAGCTATTTCTTGGAACCGATGCATGCATTCATCGGTGATCAGCTTTTTTATAGCTGAAACATATATTCATCTTTTAGCATTCTAGGCAAAACAGATCTGTATCGAGAACAAAGTGTCTTGAAGAAGAATTACAGATTGTTCTTTCACGAAACATATGCAGGAATGCTGCCCTCATTATCATACTTAAAATAGTATTTTTCAACTGATGCAGGTCTTTTGCTAAACTTGTTTGTTCCGCTAACTCCCAGTGTATTTTTATTTATTGTTTCTTCAATCGCTTGGTCTACAGTGATTATACCAAATGGGTGTCTTTTCCCAATCTGCATTGAGAAGCCTTCTTCAATAAAAGAGGTGTATATTGAAAGGTGGTCAGCTTCAAGTCAACATATTAATATAATTGACACTAAGATAACGTTCATAGTTTAAGTGATCATATGCAAAGTACCAAGTTATTATCTTTCTGACAGTATATATAGTATAAAATTTACCTCTCTATTTTCCCGAACCAGAAAAAGAAGTATGTCTACCATCTTATGAACAACAGTCATAACAATGTTAAACTTTCGCTTTCTTCAGATGTTGCAAGACTTTTGAAATCTATAGCATACTTGAGAAAATTTAGTGCTTGGCAGGATATCTTCATAATTTTCTGTTTTTGTTCTTCCTAAGATCCGAACTTCAACAGTATAGAATCTTTTCATGTTCTTCATTTTTCCACAGAAGAAAGTCATCCCAAAGTGTTCTTATAAGTGCCGCTTACACCAAATTGTGCACGCGAAGTGCTTTGTTGTAGTGCGTACTTTGCATGATGCTTGAAAGAAATCCTTCAGCTGCTACTCCCACTTCCAGTAGGAGGTGTTCCAGTCCAACGCCACAGAATCTTTTCCCAATTATTACCAATGAATTATTAATAGTCTGCCAAAGCAAAGTCGAAACAAAAATAAAATACAAAATTACATGGAACTTCCCTTGTAAGTGCGGTTCGCTCCAATCGCTGCATATTTCTATCCGCGGTGAGTGCAGCCCGCATCAATTACTACATTTTTCTGTTCTTTTAAGATGTTCACCATGTATCTATCTGTTAGGTCCAAAATATGCCTATCTTCGTCAAGGATAAAAGAGTGGGCTATATGCAAAATATTACTTCTATCCAACCAGTAGTTCTTAAGTTAAAGCAAAAATAGGCAACATTTTTGTTTCTTAAGGTGCTCACTCTGTATACCGGGTGTTTGTAGATCACTAGACAGTTCGTAAACTTTGTTAATAAT
Organism: Agriotes lineatus; assembly: GCA_940337035.1. NCBI lineage: Eukaryota > Metazoa > Arthropoda > Insecta > Coleoptera > Elateridae > Agriotes > Agriotes lineatus. The sequence continues at coordinate 177,911 of CALNHX010000276.1, forward strand.
AGATATATCGAAAAAAACTTTTTAAATTTCCTATGGCAGTATACAACCTATAAATTAACGTAAAGCAATTGAAGCCATAGCCTGCTATTTTGAAGTAGTGATATACGACTTTGGTTTTTGAAATATTTGAAATCAGCGCAAAAACCTTTATGGTAGCATGCGTAAACAAAATCATTGAAAGTATTTGTTTAATTAGAAAAATATTTACTTGAAGTAGGCCGTGCTTTACGCAAGAACATTGGCAATCGAACAAGAACTTCAAAACAAATTCCACTTGGCTCTACAAGTTTCTCATCACCAAATTATTGCAACAAACGTACTAAAACAATTGAAAACCATGTTTTTTAAATGGAAGAATATTAGTTTTGAATTGTTTTTTCCGTATTTTTGATTTTTCAAACGCTACTTTTAAACGAAAGAGAGAATATCATACTGTTCCATTAAAAAAACATCGTTTTCAAGTGTTTTAGTACGTTTTGTGCCATAATTCGGCCATGAACAATATTTATAGAGCCAAGCCAAATTTGCTCGATTGTTAGTGATTTTGCACAAGTCACGGCCTACTTTAGGTAAATAACAAAATTTAATAAAAAAAATGAATTCCAAAATGTTAGTTTAAGCATTCTATCATAAAACCTTTTTAACGCTGATTTCAAATATCTAAAAATATACATATTGTTCTATTTAATAAAGCAAAGTCGTGTATCACTGCGTAAAAATAGGAGGCCGTGGCTTAAATTGGTTTACGCCAATTTGTAGGTTGTATACTGTCATTTAAAGCAAAAGAAGTTCTTTAGGATATCTCCCTTATTAACAAAGTTACGAACTCTCTAGCGATCCACAAACATCCTGTATATTTGATCGAAAGCCGGTTTCGAGGTAGACATCTAATCGGGATGCACAATATCACCTTCATAAAAACAAATTGAGCTTTATAGGCAACAGACAGACAGACAGACAGACGAACGGACAGATGAATTTGGGAAAACTTGTTTTTCGTCATCTAGGGACTCTAAAACTTGAAGATTTAGAGAAATGTCGGAAGTGATTGTTTTTACGATAACACTTCCTTCGTCTTTTAGACGAGTGAAGTAAAAATTATAGTATGTCAAAAATTTGTGTAGTTGAAAGCAGAGAAACAGAGATCTCAATAACTGGCAAAAGAGATCGTATAAACAGAAAAAAGAGTAAAATGATATGGCATATAGGAAAATACATGGAATTACAGAATATACTACATTGAATTCCACAAAAATAGGCTTACATCTCGAAAATGTATTGTTTGGTATTTAGCTTTTAATCATATTAGTTTAGTTTATTTCATTAGTAATTCTTAACACAAGTAAATAGCTGTACATAAATTTAGTGTAGTTTGTAATTCTACCTAGCGGTAAGTTTACCCACTATTGGTGGAACGTCAAGTTATGGGGCTTACTGTCCCCTCTCCTGCCACCCCTAAATCTTGGGTCGGTGGCCCACATTGAAAAGAGATGAACCTAAGACGAGTTGGTGAACGGTCGGTCAACTGATCCCGTTTTTTGTTGTTTTTGTGTAATCGCTCGTGTTTATCGTTTTGTGCTCCTGGAGTCACGGGTCAATCGACGTGCCACCCCACATGAGCCATCCTGTATGTCCCTCCAAGGTAAGTCCCTGTACGAATTTCTACCTTGCGTGGGTATTATCGAGTCTTATGCTCTCCGTTTAGGTAGAATTAATTTAGATATTAATTGCCCTGGAGACAGATACATTTCTGGTCCTTCGAGCCGGATCTAATCAATTGAGATTATCCGTTTTTTGTGTAGTAGAAACGCGTGAAATTTGTCGAATTTTCCAAATTTTGATATCGTTTATTTTCCAAATTCAAAGCTCCAGCGCAGGTACAGCTATTTACGAGTTATTATTGATTTAACTTTATTGATTCTTGTATATTGCGTATATCGTTACGTTTCACCGTCCCACATAGTAATTTTATACCTAATTTGGTCCGCATCTTTGCATCCATTGTCGCTCGTTCTCGGAATTTACTAGTTTGGTTGCGCCGGGCATATGGTCAACAAGTGACCATCCTAGAACGGTGGGTTTTATTGCTTTTGCCTTTATTGCTGTGGCACTGCAGGCGGCTGCCGATCCTCAAAGTTTTGGATTTTGAATATAGCCCTTTGTCGCAGTTTCCGCCGACGCATACCAATAAATCATGGCCAATCAGCTTAAAATGAACTTGGCACTCCGCAGTACTTTAATTAATCAATTATTGGAAATCCGTGACCTAGCTTCTTCATCTCAGGAAGAAACCGCGTTACGTCCGTTATTCAAACGGCGACTTGACAGGGCAAAGTCGATTTACGATGAATTTCAACCCTTGCATCGCGCAATTATTCAAAATATATCCACTCAAGCTAATCCGGACCTAGCATCCGAAGAGGCCATTAGGAAACAATTTGATGATGCCTTTAATAGTATTGAAGCTATTTATTTTTCTTTGTTTCCTGATAATGAATCGTCCCCGAGTTTTAGCAATCTTAATGGCAATTCTTCGAATCGTAGCTTCAATCATTCTAATAACGTCCGTTTGCCGAAACTGGAACTCCCGATTTATTCCGGCGAGTATAGTCAATGGACCGGTTTTATCGAATTATTTCGAAGTGCCATACATACTAGATCTGATTTGTCTGACATTCAAAAACTGCAATACCTTTTGAGTTGTTTACAAAATGAGCCATTAAATCTTATTAAGTCGTTGCCTTTGTCAGGAGATAATTATAAAATCGCGTACGATACACTCGTCGACCGCTACGATGATAAGCGTAGATTAGCTAATCACTATTGGACATCAATTAATAATTTTCCAAAATTAAAAGCAGAATTCGCGAAAGACCTGCGAAAACTCTTTGACCACGTTAAAGAGAATCGTTTGGCCCTTAAGGCTCTAAACATTGCTAATTCGTTAGAGGACTTTATGTGGTTTAGCATCCTTTTAGATAAACTTGATACAGATACGCGAAAATTATTTGAATCGGAGATTAGGTCTAAGGCATCGGATATTCCAACGCTAAAACAATTAGAAGATTTTATTGAAAGTCAATGTCGCGTCCTGGAAAGTGTTGATAACTCAGCTAACAAAGGGTTCAAACACCTGTTTGCAAAGCCGTCTACTAAATCGGCGTTCTTAGTAAATAAATCCTCGCAGAATAAATTAACTTGAGGTAGCGAAAACACTTCGAAATGCCTAATTTGTCAGCTGGCACATACCGTTTATGCGTGCCCTGTGTTTGCGTCAAAAACGCCACACGAGCGATTTGAAATGGTCAAGTCGCATCGTCTTTGTTTGAATTGTTTGCGCTCTAATCACATTAGTAGTCATTGTTCGTCCAAGTCGGTATGTAGAAACTGTCGCAATAAACACCACACGATGCTCCATTTTCCGGCAAGATCCCAAAGTTCGGCAAATTCTGAGGTCGGTGTACCTGTTCAACATTCGGAGGTGGAAACGAGCCTAACCGCTTGTGCGAGCATATTGTCGTGCGAAACAGTCTTACTTTCTACGGCTATTGTCGAAATTCAAGACGCGTTCGGTAATTTTCAGAAGTTACGCTGTCTTATTGACAATTGTTCACAGGGTAGCTTTATCACGCAAAAGGGTTTAAGGCGCTTGGGATTAACACTTACACCTTTTAAAACCGTTATTCAGGGTATTGGTTCAGAAACCTCTGAAAAGGCCTTGCTTTCTGCAGGCTTTGCAACATGTTGTCTTCGTCCTTATTACAGCAATAAGCCGGTGCCTGTATTTAGCATAAAGGCCCATGTAATCCCTCAAATTGCCGGAAATATACCGGCGAGTTCCATCGACCCTTCTAAATGGAATCATATTTCTGGCTTAGTATTAGCTGATCCCGAATTTTATCGGGCCCGTCAAGTAGACTTATTGCTAGGTGCCGATATATATGCACACGTGATTAAACCTGGCGCAATTTTGAGTACGTCCCAAAATGAACCCGCAGCACTTAACACGGTCTTCGGTTGGGTTGTTAATGGATGCGTTGGTCCCGCGTCGAACGCAGTTGCTAAAGCTTATCTGACATCGGTCGAAATTCCAACCCTCGATGACACATTGAAAGCGTTTTGGCGAACAGAAGAACCCCCGCAGATATCTACGGTCGACGCCGCGGATGCCATTTGCGAGTCGTTATATTCATCTACGGTATCCCGTGATAGTACTGGTCGATATGTCGTTTCGTTGCCGTTCAAGGTGCAAAATCCAAAATTTCCCAATTCGCGCGATATCGCCTTAAGGCGGCTACAATTGCTCGAAAATCGCCTTATGCACAATCCTTCTTTGAGAAGGGAATACGTCAACTTTATGGACGAATACATTAATACAGGGCATATGGTCCTCGCATCGGCAGATCCTCGTCTCGATAAATGTTATTACATTCCACACCATTGCGTGACGAATTCAAAATTCCGTGTAGTTTTTGATGCCAGTTCGAGAGCTTCAAATGGCTTATCGCTAAACGACACATTGTATTCTGGGCCAAAATTGCAGCAAGACATAGTCTCTGTGTTATTAAACTTTCGCGCTCATAATGTAGTAATAACTAGCGACATTAAGCACATGTTTCGCCAAATAATCGTCTCGACTACAGACTGTGATTTTCAACGTATTCTATGGCGCTCTTCCATAGATCAGCCTGTAAAAGAATATATCTTGAATAGGGTCGCATATGGAGTTACTTCATCGCCGTTTCTCGCAATTAGAACACTTATTCAATTAGCTGATGACGAGCAACACCGGTTTCCTCAAGCATCTTCGGTCGTCCGAAGAGATATCTATGTCGACGATATCGCCACTGGATGTTCCTCCGTGGCTGAGGCCTTAATCCTACAGGATCAACTGATAAAATTGTTGCGTTGTGGCGGATTTGAATTAAGGAAATGGGCTAGTAATTCTCCAGCGTTAACCAACCACCTAGACCCCACGCATCTGGTAGAGAATATGGTATCTTTCGATTCCGGTGAACCTTGCTCTCCTTTGAAGATCCTTGGCTTACAATGGTCGCCATCAAGTGACAGTTTTAGATTCAAGGTTGAACCTATTGATCGTCCCTGTTCCAAAAGGCACATCCTATCGGATGTCGCAAGGGTCTTCGATCCCATCGGTTTCTTAGCGCCGTTAACGTTCTTTTCGAAGCGGCTTATACAACACTTATGGTGTCTAGGATTAGGATGGGATGAATTGCCTCCCTCGGAAATAATTGATCGTTGGGAATTATATAAGTCGCAATTAGTGGATATAGCTCATATCAAAATTCATCGCCAATTAATTCCTGCGAATTATGTCAACTGTGATTTGCACGGGTTTTCTGACAGTTCCGAGGCCGGTTTTGCAGCGATAGTGTACCTTCGATTTGTAATCGGTCCGAATGAATCAGTAGTGAAGTTTATGATGGCTAAAACCAAAGTTGCCCCCTTACAACGGCGACCAATTCCTCAATTGGAATTATGTGGGGCGCAATTGCTAGCCAAACTTATTTATTTTATTTGCTCGTCCTACTCGTTGTTTGTTAGCTTCGCCGCAATTTATGCGTGGACTGATTCTACAATAGTTTTATCATGGCTTCATTCGTCTCCGCATCGGTGGAAAACATTTGTTAGCAATCGCGTTAGCTACATTCAAGAACGCGTACCAGCATCTTGTTGGCGCCATGTTCCTTCCGCTGATAATCCCGCGGATTGCGCATCCAGGGGACTTCTTCCTCGGGAATTGCTGAACCACCCCTTATGGTGGAGCGGCCCTTCTTGGCTTTCAAAAACCTCTGACGAATGGCCTACCCTAAACGATCAAAACTCCTTGGACATGGAATCAGTTTTACGCGAAGAACGCAAACTTGTGTTGATGGCAACAACCGTGAACGATGAACCATTTAATCCATTTAATTGCGATCAATTATTGTCTCGATTTTCATCGTTATGGAAAATAAAAAGGATCATTTCCTGTTACATGCGGATCGTGCACAACTGCCGCAACGCTATTACACGGCGATTCGGGTCCATCAATGTAGGTGAACAACAAAGGGCCCTAAATCTATTAATTAAACATGTTCAGCACCTATCGTTTGGTGATGATATTCGAAGATTGAAGTCAAATCAGCAATGCTCCAAGCCAATTAGAACATTCGCTCCATTTCTTGATTGCGAAGGAATTGTCAAGGTGGGCGGTCGTTTAGCTCATGCTAATATCTCTTATGGCAGTACACACCCCTCTATTGCCCTTTGCCCTCCCAGTAACCATCACCGATCTCGGATAGAAAAATGCATGGCCTTTTTGGTGGGCGGAATGTTTGGTATTTAGCTTTTAATCATATTAGTTTAGTTTATTTCATTAGTAATTCTTAACACAAGTAAATAGCTGTACATAAATTTAGTGTAGTTTGTAATTCTACCTAGCGGTAAGTTTACCCACTATTGGTGGAACGTCAAGTTATGGGGCTTACTGTCCCCTCTCCTGCCACCCCTAAATCTTGGGTCGGTGGCCCACATTGAAAAGAGATGAACCTAAGACGAGTTGGTGAACGGTCGGTCAACTGATCCCGTTTTTTGTTGTTTTTGTGTAATCGCTCGTGTTTATCGTTTTGTGCTCCTGGAGTCACGGGTCAATCGACGTGCCACCCCACATGAGCCATCCTGTATGTCCCTCCAAGGTAAGTCCCTGTACGAATTTCTACCTTGCGTGGGTATTATCGAGTCTTATGCTCTCCGTTTAGGTAGAATTAATTTAGATATTAATTGCCCTGGAGACAGATACATGTATAGTTCTATGCAAACATGTTACTAGAGATCATTTGTAGGAAATACAACATATACATTTTCGATAATATTAATTTAAAATACAAATACGAATTTGAGTAGCCTGGTTTTCGATAAAAAATTAATTATTAATAAAACTTTTAAATTTGACCTCAATCTTGACTCCAAAATAGAACAAATCGGTATATGCCGAAAGCGTGATATTAAGTCACAGTAGAAGTACGTGTGATAAGTGAGGAGTCTTAGGTGATCTCGAAAACTAAGCTCTGCCTTTATATACGGTGCCACTGAATGGAAGGGACATTCCCTCTTCTATTGCGTACAATAGAATTGTCAAGTTCTATTGTAGCACAAGAGGTTGAAATCGTCGCGTCTGTCGAAAAGAACTTTCCCTTTTCGAGCGTTTATGGCTGTATTGTTGGCAGGGCTGACTTTCCCTTTTCGTCTGGTTTATTCTTATTTGGGACGAAAAGGGTTTGTTGGCCGATAGTCCTGGTTTATGACATAACCCCGGCTGTGCTGCAATTGCATCGTGAACGTTTAGACAAGTTAGTTTTGATTGTTCAACTCGACGACACAAATCACATTTGACATTACAGATGTTTCGTATTTCAGGCGTACAATTGATACTTTCCCAAAACTGACACAACGCGAACTCCACTTATTTATTAGTTGATTTAGCACTATAATTTAAGTCACATTTTTGTTTATGGCATTCCCTTGCACGACAGGCGTTTTCAGACCATTCATCACCGCCACGCTATAGAGTGTTCAAAAAATGGTGACTGTTTTTCATAATTACTATTTTTTATCACATCACTACAGCTTAGCCTCTCCTGATTCATAATCTTGAGTGCCTTGTCAGTTAATCCGTTAATTTCATTTTGCATTTTCTTTACTGTTGCTTCTAACTACTCCACGTCATTCTTTCATTTTCCATTTATGCTGTGTTTATCTTTCTCGTACTTCCTAAAATGGTTTTGCATTAAACCCATCCTTCTGTAAAGCGTTATTAATCACATCTAGACAATTTTCACCGTACTTTAGTTAATTTTTTAAATTAAAAGCTCGAATCTTCTTTTCTCTGCACATTTTGCACATACACATTTTTTGCAACAGTCACATGGAACACATGTTTCGCCCAGTGTTTATATTTTCAGATATAACAATTCATTTTCTGTTTGTTTACATTACATACCCTGCCTATTTTTACCAAACTATTATTACGAAGGTTTATTGATTTATAAGTAACTTCTTATTTTAATTCTCTCCAGATTTATTATTCTCTATTAATAATAACTGCATTCAATTTGCTCAATTAATAGATTAATATAACAATTTAATTTCACAAGCTTAAGCAAAAAATGCACACTCTTTCGGTATTGAGTTACTTGCATGAGAATATTCGTAGCATATACTTTCAGCTAACTAGTATCAACATTTCAGTATAGATCCATAATTCAATTTTCTAAAGGATATTCAATTACTGGATTTCCATGGATACGTAGAGAGAAAATAATTTTGATATTTATTTTATTCGATAAAATATAACCAACATGGTAGAAATCCACTGCGCTTATTTACTATTAACTAACAGTTTTGATAGTGTGATGCCTCAATATTGAAAATGTCTAAAGGAAAATGCCTCTACTCCTAGAATAATTGTTTATGTAGAATATTTGTAGGAATTAATAAGCCAATCGGTAATACGAAGGCAAGGCCAATAAAGCAATGAAAATGTATAAAGAATTCGAAATCCGAACTTAATTATGGCAATGATATATACAGTATGATCGAAAACTTCTATCCTCTAGAGGACTGTGGAATTATTTTGTTGGCAGCAGTGGTAGTAAAAGTCATATTGGCATGTCATATCTGTCAGTTTAAGGTTATATCAAGAATGCCATTTTAACAAATACAAACATTTTCGTTGAATACATTAAACATTTTAGTAACAGAAATAACTACAGCTGTTCAAAATGATTTCTTGCATTTTCCATACACAGCACCACCTAGTGTTCCGTATAAAAGATCCTGTAAAAGTTAAGTTTTATCTGTAAAAATTGTATAGGTTATATTATTAAGTACCTTTACTCATCACTGCCAACATAATTCAATTTTTTTTAAATCTACAGCCCTCTAGAGGTTAAAAGTTTTCGATCATACGATACGTTAAAGCTGTTCAGTACTTGTATGAAGGCAGCAGGCTTTCCTAAGAATTATAAAGAACGAGATAGGTGTTTTCACTTGCATCAACTCTATAGAAGATTTATTTAACTTAAAAAAGTGCCCTAAAAGATTCTTGTAGGGTACACTAAGTCCTAATGCACCCTGAGTAAATAGTGGACTGTATAAAAACTTTTAAAATACTTTATTTTACCAAAAATAACAGTAACTCGTTGCCGACATAAACAGGTCGTCCGCCATGTTAGCGTCACTTCCGGTCTCGTTCTTGCAGTGTCTATTGCGCGCACTCCGACTAGACAGTTCTACTTTTTCCACAGAGATGGCGCACCTAGTAACTAAAAACTGAATTAGCAACACAATTATCGCCGCATACGGAACATGCCGCCGGCCTTGGAATGCACTAGCATTTCAAAAAATAACATAAAACAAAAATGTCAGATTAACAGAAAAACAGAATACCGTCAAATTGGTAGCACACACAGATTGCGAACAGAACGTTTCACCACACTGCCGTTGCTGAGTTGCACAGTCACGACCCTGGTAATACTGTCCTTTCCTGCATGAAGCTCTTTTACACGAGCGGTAATCCAGTGAAAAGGTGGTACCTTATCATCCTTGATAAGTACTAAGCTGCCACTGGTCAATAGCTCCGAAGAATTTTTGTGCCATTTGAGTTGGGCTTGTAGTTCTGTAATATATTCACTGCTCCAACGTCGCCAAAAATGTTGTACAATTTGTTGTAGTCGGTTGAAATGATTAAGTCGGTTAGTCGGAATTTCATTAAAATCGAGTTCAGGTAAGGAGGTTAAAGATGTTCCTATAAGGAAATGTGCAGGGGTCAATGGGGTATGATCGTGAGGACTTGAGGATAAGGGACTGATTGGCCTTGAATTTACTACTGCCTCTATCTGATTTAGTACTGTAAAGAACTCTTCGAAGTGCAGAGAGTTTAAACCAATCACCAGTTTTATATGGTATTTTATGCTTTTTACACCTGCCTCCCAGAGGCCACCAAAATTAGGTGATTTAGCCGGTATGAATTTCCAATTGATACCCTCATTAGTTAAAAATGTTTCAATTGTACATGAATGCTCTTTGATAAGTCTCAAAATTTCTGTGTTTGCGCCCACAAAACAGGTGCCATTGTCACTAAAAATACACTCGGGTTTTCCTCGTCGAGCCATGAATCTTTTTAAACATGCTATAAATGCTTGATTTGTTAAATCAGTCACCAGGTCCAAATGAACGGCTCTGGTGGACATACAAATGAAAATGCAAATCCATGCCTTGGTTGTTACTGGTTTTCTTGTTTTTCGGTCTTTTAGCAAAAAAGGTCCGGCATAATCGCAACCTGTGTTTGCGAAGGAAAATGACTGATTCACCCGTTCAGGCGGTAGGTTTCCCATTGAAATTTCATAAAACTTAGGTTTTACCTTGAAACAGGTAACACATTTGTTAACTAGCAACCGACATAAATTACGACCACAAATTGGCCAATAATGTTCTCTTATTGAATACAAGAGTTGTTGTGGCCCGCAATGTAATAGTCTTTTATGCTCGGAAATTAAAATTATTTCAGTAAGTGGGTGCTTATTATGCAATATAATTTGATGTTTCTTGTCGTAAGGAATAGGGGCTTCGAGTAAACGACCGCCTACTCTTATTAAACCACCGGAATGTAAAAAAGGCTTCAGCATTAAAGTACTGCTTGACTTGTCCACCTGACTGCCTGCCGCGAGGCACTTGAATTCGTGACTAAAAGATTGTAATTGAGCAATTTTTAATAAAGTTATCATAGCCGGTTCTAATTCTTTAGTACTCAATTGTCCTATTCGTTTAGAGTTAGGGTTCTTAATGTTAAAAATAAAACGATTGATATATGCAGCTACGCGTTTTAATTTACCTAAATTTGAAATTCTACAAAAAAGATCAAAGTCTTGAAATACTGATAGATTTGCCACAATACGTTGTTCAGGAATAGACTCGGAATCAAGAATTGGAGTAGTAGACGGCCACTCTGAAATGTCATTTTCAAGCCATGTGGGCCCGTTCCACCACAACATATTTGTCAACAGGTTGGCTGCTGATATACCACGTGAAATGCAATCCGCTGGATTTTCTTTAGAAGCAATAATATGCCAGTCTTGGCAATCAGTTAAGGTTTGTATAACACTAACCCTATTTGCGACGAACGTTTTCCATCTTTCAGGACCGCCGTTTATCCAATAATACGTAATTAATGAATCTGTTCAGAAAAAACATTTTTCAAACTTCATTTTCAAGGAACTTTGTACACGCTTAGATAATTTTGCACCCAATGCCGCCGCGCACAGCTCTAATCTTGGTAATGTGACTTGTTTTATTGGAGCAACCTTACTCTTTGCACAAAGCAAGTTGCACGAAATTTTACCTTTTGCGATACTTCGAACATAACACGTTGCACCATAACCTTTTTCTGATGCATCTACAAATGTATGAAGTTCGAAATTATTTGCCGTAGAGTCCAAAACATGACGATTTATTTTTATGTCGTGTATGTTTTTTAAGTCTGAGAAATTCTAACCATTTTTTTGCCAGCGAATCTGAGACAGGTTGATCCCAACAAACTTTCTCGCGCCACAATAGTTGTAGTATTATTTTAGCTGTCATTATCACAGGGCCAAGAAGACCTAAAGGGTCAAATAATTTGCCAATCGTCGATAAAATAGCCCGTTTAGTCATAACTTGTTCATACCTAAACTCACTTGTGCAATATTGAATCATATCCGAATTTGCGTTCCAAAATATACCGAGTGTTTTATTTGACTCATTTTCTCCGAGATGCAGGATATTACTTTCTGAATTTGAATTAATTGTGAATTTTTCACAAAGCTCTGGGCGATTCGATAACCATTTTCTAAGTTCGAATCCTGCTGTAGCCAATATATTAGTAATGTCTCTTTGTAATTGCAAAATTTCTGTTTCAGAATTAGAACCTGCTAAGAGATCATCAACGTAAAAACTATCAGTGATAATCTCACATGCCAAAGGATAATTGTCCTTATTAAAAATAGCCAATTCAAGCAAACAACGGGTAGCTAAAAACGGTGATGCCGCAACCCCATATGTTACAGTTAATAGCTCATAGCATTGCAACTCGTCAAATGAATCCGATCGCCAAAAAATTCGATGAAATCGTGTATCATCTTGGTTTAAATGAATCTGCCGATACATCTTAGTAATATCAGCATTTATCACGAAGGTATACTGCCGAAATCTCAATAGAATATCAAACAGTTCGCTTTGTACTGTCGGTCCAGCCTTATGCATGTCATTCAGTGATACGCCACTGTTCCCTTTCGCGCTCGCATCAAAAACGACCCTAAGTTTTGTTGTCAGACTTGCTTCTTTGAGTACTGCATGATGGGGTATATAATACACTCCAAAGTCACTAAGCTCGTCTACACTATGGGATAATTTTCGCATATGGCCTAAACTTTCATATTCTGTCATAAATTCCGAGTATTGATTTTTCAACTCTTTATTTTTGTCTAGCCTTTTTTCTAGCAAATGAAATCGTCGAATCGCGCCGTCCTTCGAATCACATAACTTATTTTTATCCATATCAAAAGGTATTTTTACTACAAAACGCCCGGTAGTACTATCTCTTTCCGTGTTTTGTATAAAATGTGTTTCACAAAAATTGTCAATTTTCGGTATATCATCGCACTCTTCTATACGCCAAAATTTCTCGAGACTTTCAACCTCGGTATCAACGCAGTGATGACATGAAATTGTTTTTAATGTGCTATTATTATTAGCAAAAGGATAATTTAATTCTCCGCCTAACACCCAGCCTAATTCAGTGTTTTGTATAACTAAGCCGCCTTGAAGTTTTACTTGGTTTTGTACTAACAAATTATAAAATAAACCAACTCCAAAAAGAATATCAATGTCCGATTTTTGATTAAAATTAGGATCTGCCAACACAACCCCCGTGGGTAAGTTTAAATTTTTAATACCAAAAGAGTAACTAGGCATTGGTTGCGTGACTTTCGGCAAAATAAAAAAGGATGCTTCTTTGGAATATTCAGAAATTCGTGAACTAAAGGTAAAAGTCGTTTTGTAATTAGCTAACAATGAATTATTGTTTCCAATACCAGAAATTGAATAATTAACACGTGTCTTATGAAAACCTAATTTATTTGCTAGCGATTCTGTCACAAAATTGCTTTGAGAGCCTGGGTCCAATAAAATTCTAGCCGAAACAAAATTTCCTTTTTTATCCATAATATCTACAATCGCTGTCGATAGTAAACAGTACGTAATAATTGTCGAATCATTCTTAGATGCTCCGCCGCCGGCCGTAAGCGCGTTTATTGTGGTTATTGTATTATCATTTTTTGTGGACATGCCCGCGCCCTCCCTGTTTACTAGATCGTCGCTGTAAGTTAACATTGAGTGCAGAGCCGGACTGTCGACTGTTTGCCTCTCAGCCGCCACAATTTCTGAGTCTTTATGTAACAAGGTGTTATGCTTTTTATTGCATACTCTACATGGTGTTTTTTCACACTGGTGCACGAAATGATTAGGATTAAAGCAATTCAAGCACAATTTAAGCCTTTTAACTTCTTTGTTTCGTTCACTAACATTTAAATTTGCAAATGCATTATATTTAAAGATAGAATGGTTCTGTTTACAGAAATAACACGTAAATCCTAAATTGAAACTACTCGTCAGTGACTGGAAAGTTTGAGTTTTAGTTTTAAAGTTGCTCCTTGTCGAAGCCTTAACGTTAATTTCAGATTTACTGGCCATATTGTTGGACTTTGAAAGTTCAAGTTTTTCAAGCATTTCACACTTTTCTTTAAGAAACAGTTTAATTTCGTCAAATGTGGGTAGTTCCCCTTTTATTTTAAAGCATTCCCAATCTCTTCTTGTCCTGTTGTCAAGTTTAGACACGATCAAATGTACTACAATCGCATCCCAGCTTTCTGTCGGTTGTCCCAAAATTTTAAGAGACCTTAAATTTTTACTAAAAACATCAAATAAGCTACGAAGTTGAATACTATTTTCTTTCGTCAACACAGGTGCATCAAATAATGCTTGAATATAATTAAAAATAATTAATCGCTTATTTTCATATCTTTCGGTCAATGTCAACCAAGCCACTGGATAATTTTCAGCTGTAACTAAAATTGATTCAATCAACTGTGATGCTTCGCCCTCGAGGCATGATTTCAAATAATAGAATTTTTGAACCTTATCTAAAGAGCCATTATTTTCAACCAGAGACGTATAAATGTCTCGAAATTCTAGCCACTTGTCTAAAACCCCTGAAAAATTGGGTAATTTCAAAACAGGCAATTTTGCACTCATTGTATATTGAGCTGGAGGCCCAAAATTACTAATGTTGCCATTAACTACGTCTGACGTCACAGAATTTATTTCACTCTGTTCAAATCTAATAATAAAAGCCAAAATTTTTTAAGCTAAATCAAAATAACATGTCTCGAAATTTTCTCTTTCTATTAACTCCCTATCCTTTTCGTCAACAGAAACCTGGTCATCTATATCTAAGTTATATTCTATCTCAGACTGTATTTTTGAAAACTCGGCAATGATTGGTTCTAACTTCTGCCATCTTAATTTTAATTTAAGAAAAGTGTCTTCGTCGAGACTATTTAAATTTAAAGAATCAAAAAAGGTCTGCAGCCTTGTCAAACTGCCTTTAATTTGGCGTCTTTTAAACTTAAGTTGCCGTAACTCAGCCATTGTTTTAAATAACAAAAACAAACAGTTTCAATTCAAGTACAACCAAACAATAAATTGGAATGGACTCACGGATTGTCTGAAATCTGCTGTTAGTGCGATCCTGCACTGGAACCTTGCCTGTTGCGGTAAACGTTGTCACCGCCAGGAAACTGCGATGTTGCCAAACACCTACGCAAACCCGCCGCGTTATTCTTGCCTGTTGCTGTGAACGTCGTCACCCCCAGGAAGCTGCGATATTGCCAAACGGCTACGCCAAACTGCCGCGTCTTTTAGTGCTGTCCTGCACCGGGACTTGCCTGCTGCGATGAACGTCGTCACCCCCAGGAAGCTGCGATATTGCCAAACGGCTACACCAAACTGCCGCGTCTTTTAGTGCTGTCCTGCACCGGGACTTGCCTGCTGCGATGAACGTCCTCACCCTCAGAAAGCTGCGATATTGTCAATCGCCTACGCAAACTGTCGCGTCTTACTGCGGACACATAACTTTGTCACACAAAACACTAGTCAATCCGGCTCGAAGGACCAAAATGTAGGGTACACTAAGTCCTAATGCACCCTGAGTAAATAGTGGACTGTATAAAAACTTTTAAAATACTTTATTTTACCAAAAATAACAGTAACTCGTTGCCGACATAAACAGGTCGTCCGCCATGTTAGCGTCACTTCCGGTCTCGTTCTTGCAGTATCTATTGCGCGCACTCCGACTAGACAGTTCTACTTTTTCCACAGAGATGGCGCACCTAGTAACTAAAAACTAGAGTCCCTGTATATAAAAGAGTTGGGACATGTAGGGTTACTTGTTTTGGATCCACAAACCATGGAGTATCTGATTTTTGCCGATTTTAAACTTTATGCATATTCCTTTCAACTAAAATAAATGAAAGATATCTGTGCTACATCACATGGTCCTTGATTTGTGGATCCAATGGCTCAACTCTTAGTACATATAGGAACTCTACTAAAAACTGAATTAGCAACACAATTATCGCCGCATACGGAACAATTCTATTAAATTGAAAAGAAGCGGAAAGCTGCCGCTGCATGATGCACAAGTGGAAACTGCCGATTGCGGCCTCCAAGAAATTGAAATCCCGTCTTATAGTCCAGATTTGACACCCAGTGATTATATTTTGTTTCCGAAACTCCGACAAGCCATTAGGCAGAGAAAATTCAGAGACTTATGGCAGCTACTGAGGATCATTTTGAAGAGAATCCAAATGAATATTTTATTAACGGATTAAAGTTGCCATTGAAACCATATAATACTTAAAAGATGAATGTTCTTTTCTGATTCAGTCTTTTGTCTTCACACCCAGTCCGAGAAAAGAAACACTCTTTGTAAAACCGTTTGATTTAGAGGTCAACCTATGGGGTGGGCTAAAGAGGGAGTTATTACTAAAATTAATTTAATGTAAGTAATAACACGTTTAATACATGTAGAACTTTCACTTTCGTTACTTGTTCTCATATATATCCAGAATTAAAAAGTTGCTAAATTGTACTTCGAAGTTGTATTTTCCCGTCTCTTGTTGTCAGTATTTGACTTTCACAATTGCAATGCACTTCTGAACTTCTTTTTCTTTTTGCTTAAAGGTAATCACAAAAATGGCTAGATGTATTATTATTTAATTTGTGAATATGTATATATTGAAGTGATACTAGCTTTTGTTATTAGACCCACTTAGAATACATTTGTTTAAGTTTGAGTTTCTATAATAATTAGCCCGGGCTATTTCCAAGGTCCTTTTCTAATTAAAATGTTTTTTGTGCCCGTAAATTATTTGCTGTTCAATTAGATCACGTTTTGTAACTAGTTCAGGTTATTTTATTGTAGATTGACTCTTATACCAGGCAGGGTCATGTATAAATTATAATTCTTTAATCTCCTTTTTCAAATTTAAATTTGACGTTTAAATATGACGTATCGTTAATATAGATCTCCACTTTATCTATTCTAAATTACATGCAATTTATTTAACCCCACTTCTACGAAAACACGCCACTGTACTTCAGCAGCAATTCACAGGTAAACGACAGATTTTCTTGGCTTCCTATAAATACTAACTTGCATTACTTTTTCAACAAGGATGTCCACCTTTCTATAGGTTTCCTTTTCGTTCAGATGAGTCCTCAGGCGGCGCCCGACGATACCTGCACAGCTAGAACGAGATTCGGTCCCTGTCCTCGCTGAAGCGGCAACTTCTTCAGGCTTAACTCTGTCTGATATCCTTGTAGTCTATAGACCTCCCTTACGTCAGCAAAGCCGCAGCACTATGAGTAGAAACGGGAGCAACAGCTTCTATGTGGTATCATCAAGGTTCTACCTTTCAAGCTGCTTCGAAGATGCACCCGTGCTTAGGGACTGCATTTGTGTGTTGGACTTTTTATATCACGATGATATTTTTTGAATTTATTTACCGTTTTTGAAGTGTCCTTTTGCCGCGCATATATTCACTCAATAAAAAGATAAATTAAAACGTTTACTATCAAAATTCTATTTAGCCTTTTTTCCCTTTTGAAAAGCACTTAATTTTTATCATCTCCAAGCCAACCAACTTAATTATTTCATATACAAACATGATAAATCACATTAACGAATTTAGTTACTTGATCAATATTATACAGAGAATTCGCTTTATTTTTAAGACTTAAATGATTGAATTATTTAGTTCACATTAAATAAAAATCAATATGTGCTGAACTGATTAGCATAAATTTATAATTAATATTTTTTAGATCAGAATGTTAGTATCATTACAATATATTAAGAAGTCTTTCGATTTTTTTTAAAAAGAAATCTTTACGCGGATTTTATTATCTACAGTTTTTCTTAAATTTTTAATTGCATAACCTCCAGCTTAGCAGTTTGTTGGTATGTCACTTTCAGCAATATGCAACAAAACAGAATCTGTACCCAGCAATAGATAAAAACATTAGCAAACTGCTTTGCAAAATTGAAAATATGGCAACATAACTCATTGTCAACGCCTACCCACACTGGAAAGTATCTATAGAAATTTTCTTCTGAACGATCAGGTTCTAGATATTATGCACGTTTTCTTATAAAAATGTACTTTAAATGTCTACGAAAGCGGACTGATATTTGAATTAGCATATTGAACAACAAGCTGCACCTTTTCGTATCAGATTGTTGCTGTTACATGGTTATTATTTTAGACCGACGCGACAATCAAATGTTTCAATTTTGGATCACCATCATCAGTTCATATTTTAAAAAAGGATCAGCACAGTTATCGGTTTTTATACAACTGTTTTGACTAGTAAGTATGGCAAATAAGGTAAGTCAATCATTTTCGCACTAGGGCTGTAATTGCTAAAATTTAACATATTATAGTTTATAATGTCTAACCCAATCCATAGATATGGCCGAGAATCGGTGGAAGGCTATAATCGAAGAAAACTGAGGAGTTCGAAATCGAGCTATCGACTAAGAAAAAAATATAGTTTATAGACAAACAATATTCAAACAGTAAGTGTTATTCATAATATTAATCTCAAGAATAAAAGACAACTACAGAGCTATCATAAGGAATATGAATTTGATAATGGTGGTCTGAAAATAAAGAAGTCGGCTTTAAAATGTGCATTTGACTATTGTTTCATTGCTGCCGACTCCTGATATTTTAGTAGCTTGAATCCGACTCCGACTCCGACAGTACTAGAATATTGATACTCCCCCCCCCCCCATTCCTTTTCATTTACCTGATAAACTTTACCGGCTCATAATGAATTGCACAAGTTTTGCGAAATGTGGTTGATTATAATAAATATCATATTTACAAATATTGCATTCACGGTTTCCAGCAACGTACTGATTTCACTTACAAATACACAGAGAGGTTTAGAAAAACGTAAATGAAGAAAAGGATAAAATTGACTTTAAGAAGAATACATTTCATGGCAAAATTTCATAAACGTGCAAATGCCATTGTTATAACAAGACAGTTTCTTACCTGCCTACTAAACTAACAGTACTAACTACATTCCGTAGTAGATTATTTTCTTAAGGGGCCATTTACTACCTGCCTACATAATACAAGTGTACTGAGTCATAGGAAATTTAAATAGTCTGACATCTGAGCAGGGTTGAGCAGATTTAAATTATTTGATTAAAATAATGAATTTAATGGAGGAATTTAATTATCAAAATCATTGATTTAAATAATATTTTTTATATTTTGCCAAATCTACAAAACAAATACGCCAAAGAAGTGCCCTTAAAATATTGCCAATTAAACAAAGATACCATGAACAGTAACAATATAACAAAATGCTGAAACTGGTTTAACTTTTAAAATACATTTTGAAACAGTTAAAACATAAAAATAAGGTGCACTATGAAAGTTAGAAATTAGACGTAATACTAATAATGGTAATAATACGTACTATGCTTGTTTTATTGTTAATCACATAAAACAGTTATTGGTAAGATATAGAAAAACCGTCTACTACGCTGTACAAGGACAAAGTCGGCATTTTTTAAATAGTTTGGTAGGAATTTCAATTTACAAGCGGTGATCACACTGATTCTAGAACACACTCTGCACACTCGTGGATGTATGAATTAACATATTATGGTAGTGCACGTGCATTTTCATAAACTAACATAAATAAAGAAAAATCGATTTTTCTTAACCCTGAGTTTGTCTGCAAATAGTCAGTACTACAGTCGTTCAAATAGTTTGATAGCTTTTGGCATTTTTATATAAAAAAATTGATAAGTGGGAGTCGGAGTCGGGTAATTTATACGGACTCCGACTCCGACTCCGACTCCACCCTAAAAGTTCCGACTCCTCGACTCCGACTCCCTACTCCGACTCCGACTCTACAGCCCTGCTCACCATTTTCAACTACTATATCCATAGATGAATATCCTGTAATCATGCTCTTCTCTTGTTGAATTAATGGTTGCACAGGTCAATGTATTTTCTGCTTTTAGTTTTTCTACCAAATTAGATACAAGATAATAATCAAAATACATTATTCTATATATTTCCCACTGACCTTCTGTAAGCTGTCAACAGCTGTCTCTAAAACTGCAGTATTGAAATTCTTCTTTAAATAGTTGATTTAGGCTCTGACGTATTTAAAAAATAATAACTTACCCTCCTTGATCTGCTAGATACGAAATCTTATAGACGTGTTTAGTGCCTTTGACTCATCTACAGATAACTCGTGGGTACCCTTCTAGTACTTCGCAATAATGTCCCATTGAATGTGTCAATTGCAGATCGAATTTTATACAGTTTATACTTAATATTATCATTTGCAGATAAGTTACTCAAAATTATATCAAATCCATCTCTTGACATAGACGAAGCTATTATGGGTACTGTCAAGTCTGTACGCTTTTCCGGTAATGGCACAATTAAAAAATAAATCAATTTTGTTCTCATCGTTTACAGTTGCATGAGACAAGTTGTAATCGGGAATAGCACTTTTTCGTGTCTATTTGTACTTGTGTTGGTTGTTTTCTTACTTTATTAGCTCTTCTCCTTTTTATGATTTTTCTAATGCACTTACTATCTTGGCCTCGTTTCTTCTTTGAGTTTTTCTAAATGATTTCCATCAGAACCACTATTCTCAGTTTATTCATAAATACTTTCTACATTCGGGCATTGATCAATATTCGTTATCAAAAACCAAGTCCTGTCGTTCTCTATTATTACTTGTTTCAAACATTTACCCGTGTTGTTTAGTTTATATAATTGTTCAAATATTGTAATAACCCTCCTTCTAATGATAAATAAATAGGGGTTTTTAAAATAAACACCTGCAAGGGAAACTACACTTTCTAATTGTCAAGTTGCAATTGAAATTCATCTGTCATACTCAGGGCAAATTAAAAGAGTGTACTAAAAATTACTAAAACTAAATGGTTTATGGCTCTTTTATTATTTTATCTCCAATACACATTCGGGCCTAGCTCGATAGAACATGAGACAATCTTGGTTCACGGGTGTGGATTCATAAATTTGAAGGAAACTTGTTATGACAAATAAATTGTATGACAAATACTCTCAAATATCTCGGGCAAATGCACAATTTCATCTGACATTTAGCTAACCTCTAAACTTGATTCAACAAACACAATGATCTGATAGTGCACAAAACAGCGTAAATTGAATTCTAAAACCACCAAAATGGCAAAGACGCGTCAGGTAAATATTAACTACTGTGACGTAGCAACTGCTAAGTTCGTTTTGTTTCTAGCTGTGACGTAGCAACCGACGGTCGACCGCTTTTTGTTTATATCCGTCTAAAAACTGAAAAATGCCGCGTCATTTCGCATTTTCAAGGGACGCTATTTAAATTGATGAAAACTGGACTGCTCTGGACCACTGGAATATGGCTCTCCACCTCGTAGACAGTCTGATCTTACTGATCCCCGCGAATTAGGGCGTTGCGGCAAAGGCTTCCTGCGAAATCCTACCTTAATCGGAAGGAAGCTTCTCAGATGCTGGATATCGCCCCCTATATGACGCCACGGGAATACTGCTCTTGTGAGTGGCTTGTTGGTCGGAATTTCTGCACATACTGGTCTCTGAAAGTCCCCCCTACACGCAGCAGGCGCTATTCTTGCTGGGCAAAGCTGCTTGCTTAAGGAAATGGACGAATTCCTCTGCTGGCTTATTTGCTTCACCTGGACCTCTTAACACCTGGAAAACTATACCCGCAGATGTACAGGACACTTGTGAATAACTTGAACCACAATTGTAACTAAGAACTGTTTTATTTACAATTTTACATGATAATTGAGGAGCTCAATGTGGCCCCAACTCACAATTTTCAAGCTTGTTTAGTCATTCAAAATAAATGACACTCAGGTTACTTAGCAACTAGATTTTCAAATTTTTATAAAGGAAATTAGGATCGATAACATGTTTAACCTGGACTATGGACTACCGCTTTGATGTCGTGTCTTTTCCTAGCCACTAATATTGTCTTTTTCTTGGAATAATTGTTACAACACATGCTCTGCTTTTAAATCACTTTTGTTTATAAAACACTGATACATTTGGAGTTTATTTAACGTCTCACTAATTGTCTTTCGATCGGTTGCGTTCCATTTTCATTGCTCTTTACAATTATTATTTTGATAGCACTGTTTCGTTTACCTTTCAGCTAATTTGCCTTTTGCTGGCTTATACAGTTTTACTACATAACGCTCATATTCTTTCTGTATTTAATAAATCATTGTGTATTATTCTATTCACATTATGTCTGACATTAATAAGCTCAATTCTGGCAGTTACAAATTAAATTGTATTAGCCCTTCCGAACATTTATCATATCTGAAACTCTGAACTCTTCTAAAACCTTTCATGATAACTTTTATCCCTCAAATGATTAGTTATTGCTGCTCACATCAAGTGCACTTATTAATGTAAAGTATTGACTATCTTCCAATATAAAATATTTAATTCTGTGCTCATGTTGACCTTATTCATTTAGTTAATTAGGCAATCCGAATTTCTATGGGCAGTGAACCATTACAATATTTCCTTCTCACTTTCGCCATCACTTTCTTCATCAATGCACAAAGAAATAATGTGTGGGATATTGATAAATCCAAAAAGTTGACTGATTGACCAGATTAGAAGCTTTTACGATACGATGAAGAGCGATATTTGCAAGCACAATGAATAGTTGGAACAATTTGTAGATACACAAGAAATGGGGAAGAAAGGCATTTTGAGCCAATGATTTTTCATTACAAAAATGGACGACAAAAACTTAAAAAAATAGGCCAGTGAATCTCCCTAAGTAGAAAATTTTTGATTACGGACCTGGGAGGTGAGTTGGCATAAAGACTAATTTATTTCCAGTCAAAGCGATTCTATTTTCTGCCCTTTCGGATGCGCCCCATCCGTCGCAGGAAGTGATCAGCATCAAAGACGCTTGTAATATTCACTTTCGTTTTATGAAGGCGGCGAGCACACCAATCGCTCTTCCAGCGGCTGCTTGATGGTTTTTCCAACAATTTCTAGCTTAGTGCTGCGTTTAGGGAATTCCGGTCGGTTCGTAGCAGCCTCTTATCTTTATGGATACTGTAGATAAACACAATTGATTTTCGCGATGGATATGACTGAGATAAATAGAAACGTTTTAAAAGAAAACCGACTGAACCTTCCGAAAATTCCTAGATCAAGTACTTTTATTGTTATTAAACTAAAGCTACAGAGCAAGTAAAATGTACTAAAAGTTTTTGACAGACCACTTTTTGAAAAAGTTGCTTAACTAATAAACACTCTTTGCGGGCGACTTAAACAGCGTTAGAAGTAACTGCGTCGTAACCAAAGCTTAAAACGGACAATAATATTGCTCCAAAAATAGACTCGACTACAATTATCCTATTAAATATGACACTTTTGTTGATAAGTCTCTGTCTCACAGCTAATTCATAAATTGCTTTAATGTTCCATTTCGCTATCTTCTTGCTTTGACAATGTCCTGTGTACGAAATCTACGCCGATATGCGCAATTTCAACTTCAACGAGAAATTATAGCAACATTCTTAACACTTCGAAGATAGTGTCGTTTTATTAACCTACTTTGAGATGAGAAGAAAAGTTAATCAGGTATTTGACGGCAAAACAATACAAAATGAAAATATCGGTAGACAAGACAAAAACCTTAGTACTACTGTGACGCTTCCGTCCGTGCAAATTATATATGTGAACATAAGCAATAGTATGTAGACGTTTTCAAATCGCTTAGCCTTCGCCGCCGTTCACTAGGTGACTCACAATAAAGCCCAGCGCTGCATGTTCGCGTAGCAAGTAGCAGCAGCGCAGACCCACTTTTATCCCCCAAGAAAAAGATTTAAGTAGAAGGAAGCTAGAACGAGTGTCTAAGGAGCATACCAGATCTGTGCAGGACAACTTGAGTCGAGGCCTTACCCGAATAAGACACCCAAAGTCCAAGAGTCATCCTGAAGTCCAGAAACCTGTAACCCAACCTGAGAAGACAACTAATTTAAGCAACATCGCGAGTTTCCGAAACGTGTAGGCTACCTATATGTAGTACATTTTTAAGCAGATTTTCACTGCAAAATAACCTCTGATTCTGATACGTTGTCCAACCAATACTCGATGGCAAACAATCCTTGTTCTTCTTTCTAGCAGATTCTGGGTGACAAAAAACCCTTGTTTAATTAATATTAATGCACTGTCATAATTGCGTTTCACAGTCGCTTCGCACAGCACACAGCATTCTACTCATCGCTTCGATCAGAAGCAGACGTAACACATAAAATAAGTAGAACTATTTGAGTGCAAGTGCAATCGATTATTTCCTGTTTTGCTTGTGTGACAATGAAAATGTTATTGTCAAACTGACACTTGGGTTAATCGACAAATACTCAGAAAAGAATTCCGACAGCTTGAAAGCAAGCGTCTCAACTAATTTGTGATTGTTTTTGTCCCCCGCTTTCATTTTGTTAAAAATCAGATTTTATTTTATAACTTAAAAAACCTTTAAACCATGGTTTTCCAAAGTGGGCGATAAAAACGCTAAACCATTTGGACGCCCAAAACTGTTTTACTGTTGAAGAAGAATTGATTCCACCAGCTGTCAGTGACTTAGTGGTGTCCTGCGTGCACTTCTACATAAGTCAGCGTTTGATGTCATCAAGAAAATTTATTAGAGCAATAATAGAGTCCAACGGTGAATTAATGAAATGACCCAGAACGTAGAAGTTTCATTATGTGATTTTTAAAAACAACCAAGTTCTCTTTACCAGAGAATGACACTTCATGATAGAAAAAAATGCCAAGGATGATTATTTACTAAGAATTTGATAACTGACATTAAAAGAGAATCGATATTTCATTTATTAGAAAGGAAGGAAAGAAAATTCCTCTGCATAATATCATGTCAGTTGCTACTAAAGATATACACCAGGGACGGTTTTTGTAAAAGTCGATGCCAAATGTGTTTGAAAGTTATGCAATTCATTTTGTTGCAAAAAAACCTTAGTGATCGTCATACATTCGTTGGTAGATTATTTGGATAGCTTTGTTTTGAAAACGACAAAGACTTGTGTCTCGTTTGCTACTCCACACAGAAGTGCATAGGCTGTCAAGGAGTTCCGGTTGAAATCGATTTTATAATCTGTTTAACTGAGTTGTAATATTTTTGAAAACGAAGATGACACATTGCAAAAAAACTTAATGAAATTCAAAAGTGGCATATCTGACTTTGAACAACCACAACTGAAGACGTGAAGAATTTTACCAGTTTCTAAATCTTTCCCCAGTTCAATATTTAGAAGCATTTTACAATCGATTTGAAGATACCCTTACAGTAAATATTCCCAATAGGAGTTTAAACCCATTCTCAAGTGCTGAACAATCATAATCCCTGGCGCTGATCTTAGACCGCTGGAAGGGATCATTTTGCGCATAACGCAAGGGAAGCCACCCGCGTCTGCAGTAAAGACAAACGATTGAAAGACATCAAGCATATCGCACGTACTGTTTGTGGCTGGTGTGGCTCACCTGTTTTCTACATTGCGATATCGAAGAGACAAGTGACATTACGATTGTAAAAACTCTTCGATTGTATCAAAACTCCGGCAGTGCCTACACCCTTGGTGTTCCGTTTTCGGTAGTTGAATTACCGTCGGTCTCCGAAGATCAATTTCTATTGGACCACTGTTACACTATCGCCCCGTATGTTTTCGTTGACTTTGGTTTATTCTCAACGGCTGATTTCCAACATTTTGAAAAAAAATCAAACCCCGGAGAGTGCCATCCATTGCCTTGCTTTCAGGATTCGATATCGTTAAATTACTGCATTAAGCTATAATTACTGCTTGTACAGTCGTGTTGATTATAGCTGTACATAATTTATGCTTTGTGAATATAAATTAATTACACAAAGTTAAAATATATATCTAGCTCTACCTAGGTGATGATACAGTATGAACCTTTGTTGAGTAATAACACAACTACCAATGAACTCACAACTATCTCTGTACAACACATTTTTGAACACGACTGTACATCATCCTTCATCTTAGGTACAATATTTACGACGCTTTTGTTTACCAATGTAATTTATACTATTTATGTGTGTTTTCACCAGTGTTCGCTTAACGAGAACTAGCTCTGAACTTTTCGTAGTCAGGGAGGTTAAGGCCATTTTAACACGCGACTGGATAGAGGCCAATCTATCATAATTACTTCCCTAGGATGTATGTCATGACGTTATTTCGCAGGGACTTCCCCGTACCATTAGAGGTGCACGGGCCAGCCTAACCTACCCCGCTAAGATGTATTCATTGTATTGTATTATGGTGTGTCAAATCTGACGGCCCCGCGAGCAAGTGCTCGACTCTCAGGCGAAGAATTTAAAAAATCGCACGCTCCCCAGCTACCACGCTAACACATGTGATGTTAACCCCTAACAAGGAAACTTTTTCTCGATTTTCGACTGGCAGGGCTAGCCTCCTATTCGACATTTGAGTAAAGAGGGCTCATAGATCCACAACTTTGTGAAACTAAACAGGCCACTTGCCTAATGTAAGAGGAAGAAGAAGTGCCAATTTACATTTTATGCACTTTTCTTTGTAAGGCAAATATGCACCTGCGTTTACTTATGGAGTAGATGGAGGTAAAGCAGATAGTTCAGCAAATAAGCCTCTAACGACGCCATCGCGACGCCTCCGGACAACTTCCGAATAAGAAACGTTGCAAACATCTTCAGGCCAAATTAAACACCGAGTGGCACCTAACAAATAAAATAATCTCTAACGTCTCTACCGAATTGAATTTTATACAAAACCACCTGCGTTTTCAGAGTAAGATCGCGTCCGTTTCTCACTATAACAAAGCGCGCGTGTTCGTTACTCTGTTACATGTCGTAATTGAATTTTCAAGAAGAATTAATTGCGTTGCCGGCAAACCAAGAATTAAAAATTGAAATTTGATATGAGAGGCAGAAAAACATCAAAACGCTAGCCAGTCTTTCTTAATTTAAAACAATGACCGTTGAACCTGCTAATATCACGGACAAAAACAACAAAGCATCGCAGGATTAAAAGCGCCTAGCAATGTTCAACTCTAGGCAAAGGCGATGCGCTAAGCGCCCATACGACACACGCGCCCGCGGCATATAGGAGAGTACACATATGAAGGTATTTCGACGCCGAGTTACGCATACAGCACCGAGTTTGGTGTCTACATACGCGGAAAAACACAGACAACACAATACCACAGCGCGACGATGAAACCACCTAAGTTAGTAAAGAAAAACAAGAATCCGCAGATAAACAGGCAGGAGTTCCCACCACGTCAATCAATAACAACGCTGAGAATTCAAAACAAAGCGACAAGCTCCTTTATATGCACAGGGGATTTTGAATGGAGATCATCGAAGAATGAACGGTCGAACCAGCTAGTTCGTCTTTTGTCTAACAGCAACCCCAGCCGCTCGATCAGCACCACCTCTGTGCGATCAGGAGATCGAAGCGCTAACCCCAGCCGCGAATCGATTCTTAGGCTCCCACTTATGTTTGCGGCCGAGAGATCCAACTTCAAACACGTCAAGCTTTTGAGCTCGCACTCCCAAATCGTGCGGCCGACAGGCTCCAGCCTCAGCGTCCCAAAAAAAACAACCACGCACTCCATACGCGCGGCTGCACCATCATCCGACGTCCACAGCGCTTCCAGACGCATACGCATACCAGATCCACCAAGTCTGCGGGAACGTTAGCTCCGCGAAAAGATTTTCGCTTCAGCCCCAGCCTCAGGTTCCAGAAACCCTAGCACGTCGCCTTCTCCAACGACGGTCCATCTGGCTTCGCCCAAAAACGCCTCAAGATTCCGGCCAGCTCCAGCTGCCTGGCGCCGAAGTGCGTTTTCACCAGCTGTCCTCTTCTCAGCTTTAAGTCAAATCCCAGGTGTGCCAAACACATTCCAGCGAGCACCCGGCCATGGACGAGCTCCGTGAAGAAGCTCGCCCTCCCCACCAACTCCTCATACACTGGCTACCCAGAGCCTCACGTTTCGCCCACGTCCTAGCCATCCACAACCAATTTAATCTTAGACTTTATTCCAATTAGTTTTTCTTGTAAATAATGTGTACGTCGTAATTTTAAACGTAGAATAAACATGAATTTACCAATCGCTGTCTTTAAAACAGCAGCTGTACTTAAACTGCTCTTCATTAACACTCTCTACTGCTGAGCTATTGGGTGAATGGTCTTAAAACGTAATTTTTGATATTACGAGTCACTTCCTCGCACACACAAGGTCGAGGACAAGTCAAGTCAAGTTCAGTAACAGGTATCAGGAGTTCTGGTTGCAAAACTAGACATCCACACTCTATCCTGGATTATGCGCCGTGGTAAAACAATTTTTGATTGCATTTCCGTCATTCATTCGTTTAGTTCAACGTGGATTTAGTGCGCTGACAAGTCTTTTAATTTGAGGAAAACTGGCCCGGAAATGTAAGTATGCTGACAAATATAGAACCTAACATAAACCAATTGGTATTAGAGATTATTGTTAATGTTATTGATTTATTTGTTATTAATTACTAATAATAGTGAGCTATTTAGTGTGTCCCTTTTATTATTTTATTTCAACAAATAGCTTTTCCGAGGGAGGCGTTGAATAAAATTAGCTTTATGAAGGAGACGGTGAGCCAAAATTGGCTGATAAACTATTTTAAACGTTTCTCTATCTGCTATACCTTCTGAGAACTTTAATAGTGTTGTAGTATTGACTTTAGCGCACTTTTACTTTATGTATGTAAATATTATAGTCTCTCATTTATTAGCATTTTCAAGATTGTAAACTTTTGAATAAATCAACAGCTTAAATAATACGTTATCAGTATCTCTAGAATCAAAAGGAGACCAAAACTATTTTAAGGGATCGAAGGTAGCTTTAAAATTTTGGGGACTTGGCGGTCAATTGGCGATTGGGAACGTGCATGTGTAGGTGTAAAATCTGATACTATAGAGGGTGGCATTTTCCAATGTGAGAGAGCGTTCGTGATATTTTTGAAGTGACTTGTGGTAATTTCGTGGATTAATCGAAATGATAAAATAACAAGGTCTGTAATAGTTATTATTGCTTGCCTAGATTTTGCAATTGACGTTGTATGCAGTTTGATGATGCAGCGGGGTTGAACACTGTTTCATTATTGATATTTATTGTAGACTGACTTGTCGTTTGAATCGTTGCTCATTGTTTTATTGTTGATTTGGTGCCCAACCGGTACCAAAGATAGCACTATCGTGTTTGGGAGTAGTGGACTTCCGGTGAGGTGACTACCAACCCTTGACCTGATAAGTATATCACTTATCAGTGATCCAAAAAGCGCACCTGGATGGCCTGGGATGCCCATTTGGTGATTTTGGTCTTCTGCAGGAGCGGCAACCGTAGATACAGAACATACTGACATGTGTTGTAGCGCATTGGTCTAGTTAGCATTCGATTAATAGGCGCTAGATCCGATAAGCATTTGCTTTACAAGTATTACAGGTATGTCATCGGCGGTACACCTGAAAAACATTCTAACCGATACTTTCTATCTGATTCTACGTGGGAATGTGGCGGGGACCACAAAAACCCTTGTAAGTTCTACCATCCCGAACACGTACTGCTAAATGTCGTAACGTTTGTTTATTCTTGTTTGGATGCTTTGACTGGTTTGTGTTGACGAAAGCATGTGTATGACCATATGCCACATGGACGGCCCACTGGTTACCTTGCTTCCTCCCGTTGTCGTGTTTCTGATCCACAACCCTTAAACCTTTTGGGTAAGCCGCCAGTCTGTAAATTTATGCATGAGTACGAATCTAAATCTAGAAAAAAATAGATTAGCCCTGAACCCCGAATGTATGTGCTTACAATAGAATAACAAAAAAAAATGTCTTTTATATAATATTTGCAGTGACTTCATTTTAAGCTACCTAGTGTGTGTTGCATTTGTAAATTTATATTGATTTAAAAGAAAGATATCTTTTTCGCAATAAAATAAAATATAGAGAAATAATTGAAACAAGTTTCCTAACCTTTTGCTCAGTTTACCCAACAAAATTGTAAAAGTTTTGCTTGTTACTTGTAAAAAATTGATCGAAGCTCGCAGGCGGTCGTGCTCGTGCGATGTCGAATTTGCGTGAAAAAATCACTTAAAATTCATTGCAGGTGGCGCAGGCTTTTCAGCCGAATTCGGGATTTAACTTATGCATGTGTGAGTCAGCAATCTTAAATTCAGGGGCGCAGTTTCGCATCAAGTATCGCGCAATTGTAATAAATAAGCTCCCTTCTTGCTTCGAAGTTTCCTGGTTATGAACCGAGCCTGTATGCGAGTGGCGAGTTAAATGAACTCCTTTGCATAGGATCAAGGAATTTTCTTGTAAGAAAGTGTGTATGTCGATGAATTAGCGGCACGCAACGCACTAAGCCACGTTTATGATTACATTATTTCCACAGGAAATATAAATAAGACCGTTCCTGGAATTTTCTGAACGTAGCAACCGTTTAATTCCGCAGAATGGTTACCGCGAAGCTGGCTTTAATAAGGTATTTGGAATTATTCCAGAACAAAATTAAATCAACCAAACGCATACGCACATACAGGGTGTTATGGAAATGAGTGCAAATCTTGTAACCAGTGATAGAGCTCACCAAAATGAACAACTATTTATCGTTTTTCATTTAATCGCATATTTTCTCAATTATTTATCTCCCCTAAATTTGACGGCCTGGTAAGCAAATCTAGGTTAAAGGTGAACGAGACAAGTGTATTAAAACTGCATAGTTCTTGCACAAAAAACATGCAGTAAATAACTTATTACCTACCCCAATTGATAAAGTACGTTGGTGACCAGATGTGAACTAAAGGTTTTATCAGTACCTACGCAGTTTTTGTTGGTTTGCATATCAAAGAAATGCTTTTGTGTTTTACGCCATTAAATTAAATATTATTCCATAAGCGGGTATGCATTTTTAGAGTAAAATTGTTTTGAATTTTAACTCTGTTTTGAGGGAGTTTTCGAAAAAATGATAAATGGAGAAGTTGTTCACTTTAGCGAGTTCTATTACGGGTTAAAATATTTGCACGCATTTCCATAACACCCTGTATTACGCTACAAATTATAAAAGTATATAGCCTCAGGATGTTTTGTTTAAATGAAAACAATAAACCTCTTTTATTCCTTTCGATTTTCAATTGAACCTAAACACCTCTTCAGCCTTTCCTGACAATCTAAATGAACCTTTCAAATCCAATTCAATTAAACGACTGCGCTTTTCCATTGTATTTAAATCCATTAGCTTTCAGATCGGTATAATTTGATGTTAACGAAAAAGAGTTGCAAACACTCTTTTTTACACCTTAAATTTTAAAGCTACCACTTGAGATTCACGTTGTCATAACACGTTTGAAACAACTCTACTAAAAGTATTTGTGCAGAGATTGTTAATATTAGTAATTCAATTAGAAATTTAAAACAGAAGTGTATATTTCGTCGTCTAATTCCAGCCAACTACAACTCGTGGTTTTTATCCGTAACTTGGTTATTAATTAATGGAAATCGAAATTGGCTTCACAACTTTCAAATTACAATGATGAATGTAAAGCTGTTATATGGGTTACTGAAAATGTGCTAATACGTATGCAGAAGCCGGCCAACTAGAAAAATAGTGATGGAAGCACTCCAAATCCCAGCAGCTGATTGACTTTCACGACTAAACAGCTTCAAATTATGAACGCATCTTAGATATTAGTGTTTGGGAGAATTAGTTTTCATTGTGACGTAACAGTGTCTGGGAATCCAAAAGTAAAAATAGAAATGTTATTCCTCGAATTGCAAGCACCCGGATGCATTTATACTATAGACAAAGTCACTACGTTCCTCTCCATAAATTGAACTGTAGTTTAAATGCGATGTATTTGGATTTATTTGATTATATCATTCATTTTGTTCTAGCAGATTTAGACTAAATATAGCAGAGAGTAAATATCTACCAAGTGTGCGCTGTAGCAGTGATACGTAAGATTTTGCCCCTTATGTGGCACTTTAAATTTAAACAAGACGTCTCGTACGCCTTAATATTTGAGTATGTATTTGCCCTTTATGTTTATCTTGATAGCTCGGTGAACACTACATTTTTTTAATGTTTTAGTTCCGGCTATCAAAGATAACTATTTGCCAAAACAGGCACTTGGTCCACCTGTAGTGTTTTTGGGTTGAAACTGACTTGAAACAACTCTCAAAGAAAGCCAATTTCTCTACACACAAACATGTATTGACTATAAAACAAACATAAACATGCATACAAAAATACAAAACAAATAAAATAAAATAGGATTAAATCCTCAAACAACCTACGTGCAATATAGCTTGGGGCTTCTCGCAGGTATGTTGCAAAACATACATAAAACAGCGTAAAATAGAACGCTAAAATAACTGTCTTTAGAAGCTCAATCAAAATAAATGTCTTCCAAAGCGCAGCATTAAAATTTCCTGACGCTGGTAACTATTTAAGTCCGACCATCTACATATTTAGGTACATTAAGCCACATAATTCGTATTTGCATTATTCGCTTACGATGTACCTTATTCCGAGCTCGCGAACACGTTTAGATTACCTGGAATTCCGTGCTGACTGCTGGATATCCTTGAAAGAAGCAGGTCCTAGCTCGTGTTATCTAATGTTGGAAGGGTGATGCGTGGAAAATTACCACACTGGTTGCTGCGGTGACGTCCCGCAACGGAACACCTTTAGAGTGCGACGTAATTAGTGTACTTACTTTATACACTCTGAATTCACTCGCCTTATGCAAATTCGCACAATGCACACAGAAGTCGTAAAAATGTGCAACCCCCAACTGAGACCAAAATCTACCAAAAAATAGCAATTTACAAAAGAATTGGAAAAATATTATGAAACGAGAAAACCCCATTTAAGACCGCAACAGCACCAGTAATTTTCTCGAAAATAATTCACATATGGCTCGGAGAAAATACATTAACCAAGCCTACCCAAACAATGTCTATTTACGACATTAGCATCGACGAGGGAAATCAGTAGCCGGTGAAAATAATTGAAAGAATTTAATCCTGTCTTTATTGAATATCCCACCTTACACACTTCCTCGGCCAATTCAAGCAACTACAAAAATATTTCTTTTGTTATCTATCAAGTTTCATGTTCATACTAAATAAGTGCGATAATCGAGATTCATACGAGGTGTTTAAAAAATTGCGAAAATTCAGAGATCGAAAACTCGATCCAGTCATGGTCAACTTGACTTTAGCTTCCATGTGAATTTTCAAAAGCTGAACTTCCGGTTAGCGTTAATAATCGGAAATACTTATAGGAGTATCGACATCTTATATATCTTATTGTAGGCTACTCTAAAATAATAAATTCTAAAACGCTTCAGTTGCTCACGCCGTCCACTTTCTGCGAATTATAGTTGGCAGGGCTTTTGCTTGTGGCTAATGATTTTATGTGAGCAGCTTTTTTAGATGAGAAATATGACAAAACTAGTTTGACCTAAATACGTACCAAACGAAAAAGACGATTACAGACAAGTCAGTTTCTATACGACAAGACAAACATTGGAGTTCCAAGAAATACCGTTTTAATTCAATGAAAAGCTCTAATGTGCCTTTATTTGGATTATTTTTAATTTCTGTAAGTATTTTTCATAATTGAATTAATAGACTAATTAATTACTGGCAGCTAATCGTTTAATGTATACTATTGTAGACAATAACAAAACCCAGATGCGAATACAATAGTTGCCTGAATATAGATTTTATTGAATCAGAAGTTATGAGAAATGGTTGCCCAATTAATTATTTAGTTGAAAAAAATTACTTTAGTTCTACAAGTTATCTAACTAAGCAAATTAATACATTAGTTGTGTTACCTATTACTTACTTACTTGGCCAATTAATTAATAAAATACTAATTGAATAATTCATTAGTTAATCGTCATTAACTGGTTATCCAATTGATAGATTATTATGAAAAAACAATACGAACTTACCAAGTAGTCAGTTAATCCATCAAAATGCAATAGTTTCGGTTAGATAGTATACCTGAAAAAAGAAGGATGTAGTTGTTATGTATTGTTTGAGGCTTTCGCGGTTCCTCGAATTATTCTCTTTAGCATAGAATTTCGGCTTAGACCGCGTAGTATTTGTATATGAACACCCAGCATTTTCTGGCTTAATGTGCCTTGCACCTTGTGAAGTCGAGCAAAAACCCGCGCGATGGTCATGTTCTTTGGTGGCTCGTGTTGTTTGAGTATCTTGAGAACGAGGATACTTAGGCAGATTTGGCCGTTTTGCTGTTTGTGCATCCATATTCACTAACGTTTCGCAAGACCTTGCAGCTTGCATCATCAGAGTGAAAGTCGCACTGAGAGCATGGCCATCGCGCGGGTTTTTGCTCGACTTCACAACCTGCAAGGCACATTAAGCCAGAAAATGCTGAGTGTTCATATACAAATACTACGCGGTCTAAGCCGAAATTCTGTGCTAAGGAGAATAATGATGTAGTTGTTATTAAGTAAATGAGATTAATTGGGTAATTGAAGTATTTTGATACAAAGATAAATTCTGCTATATAAGAATTCATCGTTAAAATGGATCAATGCCTATATCTCACATATTAAATAGATGAACCAATACTCTCATTAACTAATTAACAAATAAATGGTCCAATGAACAACTTAGCAATTACTTGATTGTTGCAAATTACTGTTTGCTAAAGATTAACCACTTACATCGTTTATGAAACGTTTGTTTAAAGATCTTTTTATAAATAAAATGTTTAAGATTAGGATTATTACTAACCATTTATTATTACAAGTGCAAAAATTATTTTCGAAATGCGTGGGGTAATGGTTTCCGAAAAGTTCAAATTGGAAGGCATTCGAAAAAGAATGATGATTCATTACAATGCAAATCTTCCTGTAAGAGAATAATTGTTGGAGAATTTAAATAGTTAGCATAACTATTTAGTATTGGATTTTTAGCCCACCACGTAGGCGACCTCAGTATGATTAAAATAATTTTAGAATTTTTCAAATTGAATTGTAAATTAATGCAGTAAAGTGTGTGCCGTTGCCGTTCGATGGCACTGAAAATTTTAAGCAGGCAGGCACAGCATATATAAGTATGCTTTATGTTCATGAACATTAAACAAGTCTACATAAATAACTCATATTATTGGTTAGGTAAAATATAAAAACGTGCAAACGTAGTCATGTGTACATACTTATTAATAGACATTTGAAATTGTTATTTACTTTGGACGAAGCTAAAAAGCTGATTGATTCAATAATGACATTTGCAGATATTTATTACCAAGACATCACAATACTGCAAACTATTTCTATTGTTAAACTTAGAGTGATGCAAATAATAAAGGGCTTGATTTATTACTGATATTGTTCTTATATACGTCATCTGTCAATTATTTAACCTCCTAAAATTAATAACTCTGTAATTCCATTTCCATTAAAATTAAATTTGTTGCATTTAATTGCACATTCCAAAGCCCGTTTATGTTATTAACCAGAGAGCATTTAACGACGTTACAAATCATTATATTATGTTATCGACATTAAATTATAAATTGACGTTTTACTTCGAAGTATTGCTTTTGACCTCGACAATCTTTACAAATTTACAATTTTTGTAGCAATCGCTCAATTAATCGGGAACAACCAAAAATTATATGAAAGGCCTCATAAAACCACATAACTGTTGTGAAGACGGAAACCACTTTAACGTCAAAGAAAAGTAGACGAATTATTAAATGTCAAGTATGTCTCACCGAATGGATGTAAACATGAAAAGTTTCTCACAGAAACAGAAGAACCAGTTTCAGAGATGTGAACCACCGATGAATAGTATTCGCCAGACAAACTCCATTTGATGACTCAATTAGAACTAAGCGATCAGATTCGATATTACGATATATCAAGAACACAATCAGAGAAACTACAATCGAGAGTACAACAATGGAAGTTGTTGGTTCCAGACAAACGTAAACTGTCGCACTATTTTTCAACCAAAGGAGCTCTTTCGTTTCTTAGTTATATCGACAATTTAATACAAGCGTTGGGCTATTAACATAACCCAGAAAAATGGCGTCTTCTCATTGATTCTTCGAAACTGAGCTTGAAAGCTGTTCTTCTGCACACGGGAAATGTTTACCCTTGAGTTCCTATTCTGAATAACATTAACTACAGAAGAAATAAATAATACATCGGCACTGATTTTAAATTTGTAGCAATTCTACTCGGTTTAGAACTTGGTTAAATGAAGTATTGTTGTTTTATTTGTGAAAGAGAAATCCTGGCAGAAAATTCACATTACGTTGTTAAACGGTTGCCATTCAGGAAATAATATATTTCTGGAGAGTCGTAACTCGAGAACTATTAGTTAGATAAAAGTGCTAATTTACCCATAGCGCAGGTATTTACACTTGATGAAAATAGGTATATTGTGGATCCCTCAAATACAGGGTTAACACCCTTACATGGTCCTATTAGTACAGTAAAATTGTCGTTTTACCTTAAAAAAATTGCCCGCGGCTATTCCTCTTGCTCAGTGGTTTAGGTAATTAGACAAGTGTAAAACCAATAAGGCGTTACCCCCCCCCCCTTGCCAAACAGCCGCCATCTGAAAACAATAAAATTTGTTCTTTCTCGCGATCCATTGGTCGCACAGAAAAAGTTAGTAAACAAAAAATGTTGGAAATAAAATTCTACACATTTTTCATCCCTGTCGCGATACCCAGAAGTTGGTATTTCAAACGGTAGAGGGCGACAAAGTTACCAAAAATCGGTTTCCGCCATTCTAGATCTGTAGGGGTGGTTTTTTCCGAAAATTTCGAATGTGAAAGTTGTAGTGCTTGAAAAATTATGCACGAATCTCTTTTAATAATGTCATTAATATAAATAGTCAATGTGACTAGGTTTTCAGAACCTACAGAAATTCTACACATTTTTGGTCATTGCCGCGATACCGAGAAATTGGTATAGGTAAAAAAATTAAAATTATGGGAAAGGAATATACGAGCTCAGAATGATATCATTTGGCTCAGATCCATAAAGGTCTTAAATTTGCTGGTGTAATATTTATTATATAATACGATAATTGCAATTGTTTGTAAATTTTGCCACAGAAATGACCAAAATTCGACAAATTGACAATAGCTTTACCACGTGCCATTTTTGCAAAAATAATACAGACACCCGATTGTCTATATGTTATTAAACAACAAACAGCTTGTTTCACTTCAACTAAAACATGCTACGGTGAACGAAATGATATTTTGATCGGTTGGGCCAAATGAAATGAATCATTAATTTATTTTAATTTTATTTTATTTTATTCCCGACTATTTTTTGTAATTTGGTATTGCTAAAGCTGTTATAATATTGCTAAAAACGTCCACAATTATGATGTAAGAATATTTTGTGGGTACAAAATAAAGATACCTGAAAAATCTTAACTGGGCCAAATCATGTGATTCTGGGCTAGTATATTGAAAGTAATTTCTTTTTGCATAAACCCTAAGATATATTGTAGTTTACTCAGACACGTTTTCTTTTTTTTGAGCTGTTCCGTCGTCTTGGTTCGGAGCCTCGGACACAATTGAGTTATTATCGACCACGATAGAAGAACTTGTTATAAACGCAATGTGAATATTCTTGGAAAAATCCGTGAATACGATTGCGAGTGCCGTTTTGTGATTGTATTCTGATTAAAAATGGACAATAGTATGAACGATAATGGTTTTCTTCATGTTAACCAAATGGCAGACATGGCATCTCGTTAGTTATAATAAGTGCGGAATATAAATAATTTACTGCTCTCTACTTCTCCACGCCGTGCGGACTTTGAAGGGCTGTCACTCGGAGACTATTTAAATCAGTACATTATTAAAAGAGATTCGTGCATATTTTTCAAGCGCTACAGCTTTCACATTCGCAATTTTCGGAGAAAACCACCGCCACAGAGCTAGAATGCGGAAACCGATTTTTGGTAACTTTGTCGTCCTCTACCTTTGAAGTACCAACTTCTCGGTATCGCGGCATGGATCAAAAAAGTGTAGAATTTTATTTCCAACATTTTTTGTTCATTGACTTTTTCTGTGCCACCAATGGATCGCGAGAAAAAACAAATTTTATTGTTTTCAAGATGGCGGCTGTTTGGCAGCCGGGGGAGTAAGGCCTTTTTGGTTTTACACTAGCCTAATGACCCTAAACCACTGGGCAAGAGGAATAGCCGCGGCCAATTTTTTTAAGGTAACGGGTTTTTTTCTGACAGTTTTACTGTACTAGATCGTCACTGCGTCGTTTATAATCCACTCGTACGAGAATATAATACGTCAACTCCCGTGCTTCAAAAATTAAAGCGCTCGGACTAGTAATCGGATTCCGCGAGTTCGAATCCCACAGGATGTACAGTTTTTTTATTTGCAAATTAATGTAATGTGTATTACTAAATGTTTCCTTTTTCTGTTTCAGGATTATTAGTAACGTTAAGATATGTATACCTATTTGCGAGCGCACTGGCGATTTTGCTAGGGAAGTTTCGTGTAAATCCTTTTACATATTTTTGTATTTGCAAATTAATGTAATGTTGCAGTGGGATTAGCAATATTCAGATATTTGTACATATTTAGTACATACGTTTGAACACTCTCGTTTCCTTTGGTATTTGCGGAATTTGTAGATTCAAAACTTCTACTTCCGAGTAAAGCCATTTCCCAATTTTATTGCACAGTAATATCTTGTAATTCGAAGTTTGGTCGAAGAGGACTGTTCGTTTGTCCGTCTGGCTGTTGGCGGTATAGCTCAAAAACTATTTCTTGGAGGAAGACATCTAACTTGCAATAGAATATACTTTCGGTCCAATATATACAGGGTGAGCACGTTAAAAATAAAATGTTTCCTATTTTTGCTATAATTTAGCTACAGATAAAGGTAACTATTCAATTCACCTGTCATCTGTCAAAAAATTACTAATGAAAATCCAGAATCTGACAGTTCTTGACCAATCAAAAAAATACCAGCGGATATATCTTCCTAGAAGGTATTCAAGTGACTATTTTAAACAAATGTAGTTTTATTAGAAAAAAAAATGTTTTTCTGTCACTATAGAAATTAAGTGGTTTTTTGCTAGATTTACTGAAAACTAATTTGAAAAAATTGCTTGGTTCATTACATAGTCCTTGGAATACCATTCTTAGTCAAAGTTAAGCAGATTATTTTTGCAGTGGTATCACTACTCATGTTCATTGCGTTTGCGATTGGGACTCGTGCTAGCGCACGCACTCGTTCTAATCGTATCAATGTCCAATGGTCATTCATGTGATACCACCACAAAAATAGTCGACATAACTTTGACTACTCACGGTATTGTAAGTCATAATTTGCAAATAACTGCGGTTTTCACTCTTGACAAAAATGGGACCCAACTTGCAGGGATCAACGCGTCCTTTATAATACATCCGAAAGCGAATACAACTGCTGCAATTAGTAATCAGTTTCCACCTAATGGAGCGCAGAGAAGCGCCAGTTCTAATCCCAGCAACGACAATGCTTTTTAAAATTTGCAAATTGATATAATTCGCGCGAGGTAAGCTCCGTGTAAACCCCTTTACAGAATTTTTAAATGACTTGTGTGCTTTAGTGACGATATTTGCCACTTGTTATTGGATCACCTATTAATGTTACACGACTGTACACAAAATTATTTAGCGTGCAAGTAACTAGTACCAGAAATGCAAGTAGTCGTGCGAAGAGTTCCGCCGAGTTGACGGCGTGCAAAAGCGACCATTTAGAACATAACCGCTTCCAGCGAGTTTGTTATGCATAAAGGCACGCGAGATGCAGAACTGCAGCGAGATTTTTCTCACGTTTGAGAGAGCGTGTCGCACACGTCCGCATTCGCATAATCACGGTGTAATGCATCGAAACATCGAAAGTATCGATCACGTTCCTCGCCGGATTCCTTGGCATTTTCCTGGGCCGGCCGGCATACAGATTGGTATGGTTTAGCTGCTTTGTTGTTATTTTGCTCGTCGAGCCGTCCGACCGGGTTTGAGCGGTGTTGCGCGCATACCTAGTTGGGGCGAGTCTTTCTAAACGCGGGCGGCGGGAGGCAGAACTGGTAGAGGAATCGAGGAATGGCCGATGGAAAGCTGATAGCTGCATCCGTGCTGGTCCTCAGGTGGTACGGGCCTTGAACCTCCGTTTCTAGGCCACGGCTCTACACTGATTCGTTTCATTTTTGAGCCATGATCGGAAATGAGGACGTAAAAATCGATTACGACCATGCTTTATCGGGGATTTAATGAATATCGATGAATATTTACCCTGCTCTTTCCTCAGTGTTGAATAATTGCAGCTCTTTTCCTATTAATCCAATTTATGTTCAATTTAAAATTGAAATTGTCTGAGGTTTATGTGATTGTTTTTTATCTTATTACAGGGTAAATACCTATATTGTAAAGGTAATGTACACAGGCTGTATGATGATCGAGTATCATCACTGGGAACTCGAACACTAGCAAAGACAAGAACTAACTTATTGAAAAAAGTTACTCATAAGGGGTGCGGCGTAATACCATTTCAATTTTTGAAATCCCATAGCTTGCTAGAAACTTGTAAGAAACTAAAATCCAACTATATCCACATTTCTGCTCTAATTATTTCTAGGAGCTAGTTTTCTGGACTTCAGCTTTAGACAGAGTTATTCAATTTCGATGATCACCACTGGGATTTCGAAAACGCTAAGAAAGACAAGGTCGGTTAAATTGGGACAAAGTTGCAAATTTTAATATTGTATAATATTAGGAAAAGAAATTGGGCCTACCCGCCTTACTATTTGAGCTATGTTAAAAAACAATCATTTTTGATTTTTAGTTTTTTGTTATACGTTGCTTATTATGTTACCTAGTACAATATTTTTTTCAAGAAGAGTTCAAATCTGACATTAGTTTTCATAATATTAGAGATATTGATCCTAACTTTCTTATATTAAATGCATATCAAGGTGGCCATGGGACTATCATTCCATTAAAAAGAACAGTGAAAAGTAATTGATATAAGGTTGCTACACTTATTTTCATCGATAGCGGAGATATACAGGGTGTCCCTAAAATAATGGGACACCGATTAGTCATAGATGTCTTACATCATAATAAATCGATTAAACCTAATATAACTTAGCACAAAGTCCCTTCAGTAAGAAGTTATAGGGCATCGAAGTTCAATTTTTAATTTTTAATTTTTTTGTTAATTTACACAAATGTATCGATTTGAATTTTGGTATACATACTTACTGTTATGTACTGCACTAACAACATTTTTTTCATAAATTAGACTTGACTGTAAGAGGCACTTTACCCATATTTGAAAACTTTTTTAACTCTAACTTCGTTATATGTAACATTTTTTGAAATTTTAGATTATCTGAAGTAGAATTAAAAAGCACAAAAATAAAGTAATCTTTTAATCTAGTAAAAAACAATGATAACACAATTAATGACATTAGTGACATAAGAATTTGTTCTTTTATGTTTAAGAAAATGCCGCTACATAACGAATTCTCCAATGCTGAAAGGTTCGTTGTCGCAGCATTTTCGTAAGCAGAAAAGACAAAAACCTAATGTCACCAACGTCATTAATTGATTTCTTGTTGTTGTTTACTAGATTACAATTATTACCCATTGTTTTTGTGATCATGGCTACTTGATAATTGCACGTCTTAATGACAACCAAAAACGTTTGATAGGCATTTTAAGGTAAACGGTTGCTCTTACGCTTATAAACTAAGAGTATATTATTTTTGTGCATTTTAATTCTCTTTCAGACAATAACCTAAAATTTTAGAAAATGTTACAGATAACGAAGTTAGAGTTAAAAAAAGTTTTGAAAGATAGGTAAAGTACCCCTTACAATCAAGTCTAGTTTCTGAAGTTTCCTATTAGTGCACTACAAAATAGTAAGCATATATACCAAAATTCAAATCGACATCTTTACATTTGCAGAAATTAACAAAGAAATAAAAAATTAAAAATTGAACTTCGAGGCTCTATAACTTCTTACTGAAGGGACTTTGTACTAAGGTATATTAGGTTTAATCGATTTATTATGACGTAAGGAATCTATGACTAATCGGTGTCCCATTATTTTAGGGACACCCTGTATATGAAAGATTTATTTTTCCCATTAAACATTCACGGCCTACTATTAAAAAACAACTTTTTCACGTAGCTGGGTTATTTACGAAAATAAGTGCAACAATCTTTATATCACTGAAATGAAGAAAATAAGCTCTTATTAATAGTATCATTACATAACCATGCTTGATATGCATTTAAACTAAAAAGTTAGGATAAATATTTGGAAAATTATTAAAGTAAATGAAAATCCAACATCAGATTTGAACTCTTCTTTCAAAAGTGTCTTAATAATGCCAAGATCGGTTTTCAGTAACATAATAACCAACGTATAATTGATATGAAACAGTCAAGCTAAAATAAGAACCACGGGGCCCGTCATCATTAATGCCGATGGACACACGCAGTTCAGTTAACATCTGCCTGCCTGCCACCCGTCTCGACACCACGCATCTTTCCCCGAGTATTGGGAAAAATATTATAAAATTTATGCGGCTAATCTATGAAGAATTGGAAAATAAGGCACGTACCAGCGACAAGAAACGAGAGACCCATAAATTATTCCAGGCCTACCGCCCGCCGTGAGGATGCAATAGGCGAACGTAAGTTCGGAAAAACGAATAAAACAAATATATCCCCCACCTAAGACACGCGTGTTTGTAATCAACAGGAAAAGAAAATTAAGCGGTTTCGAACAAAAGCAGTTCTGTCCACGAAATGACCCAACTGTCCAAGCTCGCCAACAACAACCACATAAACAAGATCAAATTCAAGCGGCACAGGGTCTCGCTATATGCGGTCGAAAATTGCTTAAAGCCGCGGTGCAACTCAAAGCGACCCGCCATAAAATGTAACCGGGCGGACAAAAGTAAGAAATTTACAGACGACGCCAACTGGACTCTATTAGATTCAAAATCTAAATGAGAATAATTAGCGGAAGCGTATTCAACACCTCCGCTTATTTAGTATCAAAATACGTGACACGATATGAGGAATTCAATGGGTTCACGTTCTAGCCTTCGAGCGCGGACTTATCGCAACCCTTATGTTAATACAAGGGAGCCTACAAATTAACAACCAACACGGGGAGTTTAGCACCAAAAACGTTCGAGTCTGGTATCAAAATAAGCATATTGTTATCAGCAATACAGTTCCGCAAAAATCAGGCCGCGTAATTAACCACGGATTTTTCCCACGCGCCTGAAAGTATGTGGTCAGCCCTCCTCCTTAACCAATAGGTACCTATCGAGGGAGCACAATACAAAGGACTGGAGCTCTTTAAATAGTAAGGCGCTTGGCAGAGAAAGATACTCATTTCCCGGATTCCAGTCCCACCAGCACTCAGTTCTCCAGCCTGAAGGAAGCCACCCAGGATCCAGCGCTCAACACCTCTTCCGGACAGTGCCATTTGAACCACTGCCGCCTCAGGACTCTCCCATTTCGACCACTGCCGCTTCAGGACTCTGGAATTTAAACCACTACCGCTTCAGGATTATTCTACTATTTGGACCACTGCTGCTTCAGAACTCTGCCATTTGGACCACTGCCGCTTCAGGACTCTGCCATCAGGACCATTGCCGCGTCAGGACTCTGCCATTGGGACCACTGCCACTTCTGGACATAGCCGTCTACAGGACCTTTCAGCAGCCACTTTTGGACATAACCGTCTACAGAACCTCCCAGCAGTCACTTCTGGACATGTCGTCCACAGGAATTTCTGGACATAGCCGTCTACAGGACCTCCCATCAGCCACTTCTGGACATTTTTTTTCCGTTGGGGAAGGAGGTGAAAATCTTCTAAAGCCACTCGGATAATCCATCCGAGCGTGTCAGATTCGACTGGGAAGGAGGCCCAGCCGCCTGCCGACTAACCCTCCCCCCTTCATTTCGCGAGCCACGTCGGGACCACCTTTCGGTATTGCTTCGGCGTAGCGAGCACCATTCCATTAATCCAACCCTTGCTGCCTCCTTTCTTCCGTCTCTTTATTGCGAATAATTTCTACCACCGCTGTCTCTATACTTCTCCATTTCTCCTAACTCTCTAACATGTGCGGTATGATGTTTTCTACCGTAAAATTTTTGCCTATGGTCCGTGCTGCTTTTTTCTCTTGCCTGGTTCCAGTTCCTACACTCTAATACGGTGTGTTGTGGTGTATCCGTCTCCCCACAGTAAACGCATTCGTCGTTGTCCGACAGTCCCATTCTGAGTAAATAGCTCTAAAAGCAGCCATGCCCGGTTAAGAATTGAGTGATGAACTACCCTACCTCTCCGTGTTTACGTGTTACCCAGGGAGTAACATTGCAGATTAACTGTTTGGTACATGGACCATACTGGCGCACCGTAGAGGATAATGGAGTGTACTACAGAGCACAGTAATCTCCTCTTTCCAGCTTTGGCTCCTCCTATATTCGG
Source organism: Agriotes lineatus (assembly GCA_940337035.1). Classification (NCBI taxonomy): domain Eukaryota; kingdom Metazoa; phylum Arthropoda; class Insecta; order Coleoptera; family Elateridae; genus Agriotes; species Agriotes lineatus. The sequence continues at coordinate 222,275 of CALNHX010000276.1, forward strand.
TAGTAATCTACTTAGGGCGACTACCGCTTTATCTGCTTTTTTCGCCGTTTGTTCGATGTCCCTGCCGAAAGTAATGCCCAGGTATTTAACGCTGTTTTGACTTCTTATGATTTTGTCTTGAGTCCTAATCTCCACCGACGTTAGGCTCCTCCTACCGACTAGGATCACCATTTCAGTTTTTTGTTTTGCAAGTTGCAGCATTTTACTTTCCATCCAGTTTTCAATTCTGGAGAGCGCCCATTGGATATTTTCCTCTATTCCTGTCTTGTCCCCACCTCTCACTACCAAAGCCAGATCGTCAGCATAGCCAATCATGGAGGCCTCTTTTAGCAGGTCCAGGCTGAATACTTCGTCGTAATATACGTTCCACAATGTGGGGCCCAAAATAGGACCCTGTGGAACGCCGCATGTCACTTCCATCTGCGGGTTATCCCCTACCCTTACAACAATGTTACACATGGTATTAATAATATTCTACATTAAATATCATTACACATTAACACGGAGGAATATATTTCCTCTAACTATATAGCTGTTGCACGATTACATTGCTACTATTTGTATTGCGTTTTGCTGAATTCAGTCTACTAACAATATTTCTTCCGTTTTCTCATAATTACTTTGCAGGGTCCTGCGTAAGCGGCCACTAATTTAAAGATTTTGCTTAGCGGATGTCGCGCTTATTTAAGTTCTGCCAATGGCTAACAGAGATTGCCTTAGGTGTCATATCGAAACTTGTCGCTAAATAATTGCGCCTCGCGGATTTTTGGAGTCATCCAGACTGTGATCTGATACGCGTACGAGCCCAATTATTGGCTTCAGAGACATTTCCCAATAAATTTCGCCAGCCAAAGGAATGGTACATGACGGAATGTTCCGTTTTAACGCCACGTGTGTTGTCCCAATTGTTGGCAGCCGCCCCAAAAACTCTCCATTCTGTAGGTGCAACAAAGGTTATTTTAAAAGTAAGATAGCTAGAGAATTGCAGCAAGGGAAGACGCGACTCTCCCGCTGAAGTTTAGCGCCAACGAAAGTAGTTAGTATCGGCAGTTGGAGCAATTTGGATGTGTGGTTTTGTGCGCGCCCAGGCGGCTACGGTCACAGAGGCTCGCAAATTTAAGCTGTGCAAAATTACCTTCCCAACTTACAAACAAATTGAGTTAGCACCAACAGTCGAGGTCACTTTTAAGTTAGTTTGAACTGTCGGGGTCCGCGAATTAAAATCCTGTTGTGCCTGGACTCCACGTTAGCCATGAGCTAAGGCAGATTTTAAGATAATTTGAATGCCGAGTGCACTATCTATTGAGTATATAAAACATTAAAAGCTACTGAGGACTGCTGTAGTTGACAATTTCCCGTGCCGTCTGCCGTCCCTAAATTAACTTTATTTGCGGAGATCCGAACTTTGTGCCCGCTGCCAGTTATTGTCGGATTAAATTCCTTCGTCAACTATTCCCGTCAATGAAAGGAAGCACATGCGTGATGTCCTTGCCATCGCTTAAGCGGATCCAACAGTTAGCTAACCCTAAACCCGGCGCATTTATTTAGTAAACGTCGTACGTCCATCGTGTGTCCTCAACGGCCCAAAGCTGGAATGATATGAACCCTATTTTTGTAGAGCATCCCATATTAAGGCAACTTCGTTTAACCACAGGTATTCAGCTATAACTTAGATAGTAAAGTGTTTATCGGAGTGCGATTATCTTAGGTGTTTATACTAAGAAACGTTTACTTCGTTGGTAACAAAGTTTTGCTTAATGTCACTGCATGCTGTTTTTCTTTTCATTTTAGTGTAATTTTGTAATAGATATCAGTTACATGTATATGTTATGCTTTGGTCGACGTTTACCGATGATGTTCTTTATTATATAAAAAGTTCGAGATGGTACACTCGGATGTTTTGATTTGTACACTCGAAGTTTATTGTTTACTCTCGAGCTGTCTTCTCGTCGTTTACATAAGCCTGTGATTATTTGATATGCATTTGCCGAATTGTTTACTTGCATTTTGAATTTTGTAACTTGTTTCAGGTATTGCCTAACTGCAGTTATATTGTAGATTGCGTGTTTAGCTTTTCCAATCATTTTTTTAAAGTGTCATAAACGTTATTTGTAAGATTTTGGGATTTTTTTAGTAACAAGGCCAATGAGCTAAGCAGTAAGGGACCTAAATAAGGGAGTGGTAAATGAAGAGATTATAAAAGAAAAGTTGCACTTTAATAGTTGAAGTAATTGAGCATTGAGTTGACAAACACGTAAGTATTTACTTTGCACTAGATCCAATACTCATCGAAATATGGGTAGCAGTTATTTCATGGTGGCGCCCTAGTATTTCACTATATTGTTCATCCAGAAACAGGATCCAACTTTACGAGTAACATGGACCTCCCCTCCCGCTAGGTAGCCGCCGACAATCGGGGGGTTTTACTACCGTTGCTGTCCAACATAGCTTAGGCCTGTGGTAAGTGCAGCCCGGTGTTCTCCTAAAGGCGTGTTTATGCCGTAACATATTTTTTACGATCGACCAGAAACTATGCAGTTTCTGGAGAATTTTTTCACCAGAAGGTAACGTTTTGCCGGTCAAGATCGGAAAACGGGCATCAGGATCCGGTAAAAGCTTTTTTGTACTCATGATTTTAAAATTTATATTTCCCAGTCATTCATGAGACGTCACTGAAACAAATAGCCGCGAAGCCAACAATCGGGCGTTCCCCGTGTCCTGAGAGAAATGGCAGCGTGCATAAATCAAACAAGTAGAGACACTCATGTCTAATGTTGAAACCTGTTTAGAATGCCTGGGACGGTGACTTAGGGGTATTTCTAAGCTTGACTACGAGATGGCAGAACAAAGTTCTACCAATCAGAACCAGTTACTGACTCTGCTACCAATCATGATGTGGTAAAGCAGTGACGCCATCTATTAGTACTAACCGAAAGTGCCCCCCATGAGCAGTTTTCAAGGCCATTAAAATCGGTATTTTGACATCAATGGAACAGACAGTGAGTGTCTCTACTTGTTTGATTTATGTACGCTGGAAATGGTCTTCTCTTTTGTTTATTTCTCTATGAAATTTTGAAACTTGGGAACGCATTTGTTTTTAAAGTTGTTTTGTTAGAACAAGTTAAAATATACGCGCGTCACAAGTAGGCAGCATTTTTAGGGATTGTTTGCTAACATTGTTTTTTGCTGAGCTGGCCTTCCGATGGTGCCCGCTTATCTTATGTAAATTCTTAAATTTACTATATGGTTTTCATTTGTAAAGTTACATCTGAAGCTAAGCACGTCGAAAAGATCGTTCTCCTGGTAGGAATTTTCCCTAGTTTTTCCAATAATTTTTAAGGGTTTCATAGAAAACTACCAAAATTGGCGATGGTCAAACACTATCTCTCTATGTGGCAAGCATGAATATAATTTTATATTTGCCTTTCATATATACCGGGTGGCCATAAATATCTGATATCACATTACCTTTGGAATCAACACCGCCTTATTAAAGGGATGAATCCAACTAAACTAAATGTCATTAATGTCATCACAACTAAAATTCCTATCTGTCAAAAATTATTACAGATTGCAATAAGTATTGAAGTTAGAACAGGAGATTTTTATAATCAAGTCGTATGCTAACCTGCAGAATCCGGGGCACATTCCCCTCCTCTTATTTGCATTTTATTACATTTCATACCAATGCTTATTATAATAATTTATGTCCTACCAGTACATTAATTGAAATTAATGACTCTATTTTAAAGTATCTTAGATACAAAATAACGCTCCAGGGCAATTATTTTCTTCATAAGAACCCTAGAGTTATTATGAAAAATTAACAGTATTTGTTTCCATGGATATGCACCACTGTCACAATGAAAATTAATGACAGCTCAGCTAATGTCACAAATCTAACTTAGATCAGCGAACTAGATCAATCTTAAATACTATATCATAGTAATTATATGAATTGAATATGAATATGAATTAGGTAAGAAAATTGGTAGGACATAAAACCTTGAAGGCACCACGGGCATTATGAGCTAAGAGCCCGCGATTGTTGTACACACCTCGGGCCAAAGGCCCTCGGTTAGTACACTAACAATCTTGGGCTCTTATTTTACTCATAATGCCCTTAGTACCTTAATAACTATAAAATATAGTGCTAACCAACATTCATAAGTAGCTAATTCCATGGCTACCGGGATCTCAGATATTTATGGCCACCCGGTACATACATCATTCGTTCCTCTTCTACATTTTGGTATAGAGGTGAAATGGGTCACAGGGTGTCAACAAGTTTCTTCGATCTCCCAAATCTTCTTTACACATCTGCCGCCGTTCATTCTTACTAGAGGTCCAAATTATAGACTTTTTGCTATTATTGCATCGAGAGCTTCTACTTTTAACGTTTTTCTAAATCGTTTCCTATTCGGCCAAGCCTTGTGACTCTCTATCTTTTTAAGAATTCTCATCTCAAGCTTGCAGTTTACCTTTTAGTTTTTGTGAAAAAAATCTACAACCCGCAGCCATAATTTAGTGCTTATAAAAATGTTACTCTATATACATCTTAATCCTTGTTTCCTCGGTAACTTCAAATTTTCCGATAAATGATTATATTGGACCCGCAAAGAACTTTGTTTACTACAGAAATTATGTTCTTCATTTATTCTCTAATTGTCCCTTACTGTTGATGATGTAGACCAGGTGTTTAAAGTTATCCACTTGCTTACTAAATCGTATTTGGTCGAACGTAATAATATGTTACGGTTGTGACCAGGTGGCCAATAATATACAATTGAGGGTCTTAGAATAAAAAGGGTATAATAAGTGCAGTTTTTTTTTCATATTTGAGTTAAGTACAGATTTGGACACCTTAAGTTCGTATCTGTTTGGTGTAAAATAAATGTAAGTGATTTTCTATAGTGACTTTATATGAGACAGTGACGACAATAGAGTGTATTCTTTTTTATTGGTCGCTCGAATCGGCTGCCATTAAGAGGCAAAATTTGTTAATGCTTTTGTTTGTTTATATCAAATTGAGGTTAGCAGGTTAGGTTTTGCGTCAATTTGTGTCAAATTCGAGGTTAACAGGTTAGATTTTGCGTCAGTTTGTGTCAAAACTGACGCAAAACCTAACGTGATAACCTCGAATTTGACATAGACTTACAGTGCCACCAACATATTATTTATACGTTGTGTAACCATGACCATTCAAAAACGTTCAATTTATTAAAGTTAGTAGGCCATTGGCCGCCATTTTGTGGCAAATTGTGCCTATTGTCGCCACTGTCTCTATCAAGGCACTGTATGATTTTCTACAGTGACTATGTACAAGACAGTGTGGCCATACGATTGTTGGCCGCCATTTTCAGGCAAATTTGAGCCTAGGGATATACAGTGCTTTTAGAAATAATCGAACGTTTTTGAGTGGTCATTATTTTGGTGCTAGTTATTTTAACTAGTTGGTGTTAGCTACACGTGCAGTGGTATGTTTGGACATTGACATTTTTCATTAGCGTTCGTTCGTCGTGCTTTAAGGTGTCGGACACAGTTTACAACCGGTTTCAGTTGTGGTAATTTACAATACAGCTAAATTCCGTCTTCCTGTTCCCTGTCTCCAAACCTCTCTGTCCTGTGCTTGGTCTCCTTCCAGGTTCCTCTCCTCCATAGCTCTCCGAATACCTTCATTTCACGGTTTGCGTGGTCTACCTTTTTTTTTCGTACCCGGCGGTGACCATTTAAAGATCTTCATAGGCCACGTCGTCTCCTCCATTCTCATTAGATGACCAAACCACTTTAACGCTTTCCGTTCAATTCTGTCCACAACTGATTCTGTTGCCTCCATTCTGGGTCTTACTTCCTCGTTCGCCACTCTATCTCGTCTCGATACCTTTGCGCTTTGTTGTCCATTTGAACTGTGTTTAGTATTCGTTTCATTTCCGCTGTTACAGTCCATACCTCACTGCCATAACATAGCACCGACACTAATATTACTTCACCTATTCTTTTTTTCTTTTTGTTAGAGATAGTGTTGTCCCATCAAAATGATTTCAAGCATCCCACTATCTTCTTACTTTGTACTACCCAAGTTCTGATCTCTTCTGTTCCCAAACCTTTTTCAGCGACTGTATTGTAACACCGAGGTATTTAAACCTTTCTACTTGTCTTACGGCGACATATTCATTTATTGACTTCATATTGCGCTTCCGAGTTGACTACTAAATACTCCGTTTTCTCTAAACTTATGCCTATTCATCGTAGCACCGATGTAATCCCTTTATCATATATTCCAAGTCAAATGTATCTTGTGCTATTACAACAATAGCACAATTCTAAATTGTCACATTAAAATACTGTGCAGAATATCAGTTTTTAGGGCAATAGATGACAAAATTTCACCCGCTTGCGACGCTAATGAATTATTTGACACTGACAATTTACAATTGTCAGATTTGAAAGGTTTTATTTTTTCCATAACCAAATAAACAGGTTCTACCAACGTCTTTGAGAACAACTTTGAAGTAACTAAATATTTTGCCTGTTAATGGCGGAAATTCGCATCGACCAATAGCGGCGAAGACATCCCAATGGCCACACTATCTTGTATATAGCCACTGTATGATTTTCTACAGTGGCTATATACAAGATAGTCACTGTATGATTTTCTAGAGATCCTGTATATAGTTTACTAAGAGTTGGGCAAACAGCCTGATTTGACATATATTTTTGATCCAAATTAGATATTTGACATACGTCGAACAAAGAGGTTATGGGAACCAACCTTGCTAACTTGCCTTTGATGGGAGAGTTTTCAGAGTATTGATCATTCTTAGGATATTTAGAACCAACTATTAGGAATATACGGCCAATTTAGTTAAGATTTAGATTTGTATTTGTGAAACTATCAGTCGTAACATGTTACAAAATATGCAAAAATGCAACTTTTATCACACATACCTTGCAAAAAGTGTTCCAAACCAATCAAAATGTATCCCGTTGTTTGCCCAACTCTTAGTAACCTATATACAGGGACTCTATGATTTTCTAGAGTCACATTTTACATTTTGGATGGCTTTGTTTAACATGGAAAGTGGCGGTTAAGAAGGTAAGCTGTAATTTCCTAACTTTTGCGGTTAGGTTTTAGGGCTCTGTTTGGTAATTGTCTATTTATGTGTTAAGATGCTCCCAATGTTCCTGACCCGTTTGATACTGACGAAGGAAGCGATTATATCCCTGACACGGACATCGATACGGAATTGAACGAAAGTATAAATGAGCGTCCCCAAAAACCAGTGAAAATCAGAAAACAAAGGCGTATTGAGAAAGAGTGGAAAGTGAACAAAAAGAAACTGCTTCGAAATTCTGGAAAGGCGTACATTGGCCACAAAAAGAAGGAGCATTTACCCCGTAGTTTGCAGGTATAACTGCAACAAAAATATATCCGAGGCAGAAAGCCACATGATTTTTGATAGGTTTTATAATTTGGCATCTTACGATCTGCAGGATTCCTTTCCTTCTTCATGCATAAAGAAAAAACCAGTCCAAAGGAAAAAAGACAGTGATAGTGGCAAACATTTTAGCACTGAAATTACACTGCTAAATAAATGGGTAGGTATGTAAAATGTTTTTTCTTAAAACCTGTGATATCAGCAATAAAAGATTTACCACCGTTTGCGCAAAAACTAATTCTGTTGGTATTTGTGAGAAGGATTGAAGGGGTACAGGACAGGGTAGGAAGATGGAATCGGCACGACGAAATCTCATTGTTGAGCACATCAAAATGTTCCCCAAGTACAGGAGTCATTACTCTAGGAAATCCAACTTCAATACCCTATATGTGCCACCAGAATTAAACATAAAGAAAATGTATCAACTTTATTCTAAATTCTCTAAAGAAAAAACTTCTCTTCCTGTTAAGGAATCCTACTACAGATTTGTTTTTAATACAGAATTTAATTTACGCTTTCATAGACCGAACTCGGATACGTGTAGCAAGTGTGATAATTTCACGAATATTATTAAACACTCCCAAAATGTAAACAACGTTCGAGAGACTACAGTGAAACAGTCGGTCCATCATCGAAAAGCAGAAAAGGCGTTAGCCGCTAAGAAAGATGACGTAAAACAATATAAAGACTCCACAGATACGTGTGTGATTTGTTTCGACCTTTAGCAGGCTTTACCAACCCCTCTTCTTACCACATCAAAAGTCTTTGGATCATGGCTGATTCATTTCATTAATAGTACCTATTCTGCCTCAAAACATGACAAAGATTATTGCCTATAGCGACTCGTATGGGGGGCAAACCAAAAATAAAAATATTGCAAAATTATTTATGTTCTCACACCGAAAGAAAACAATGTCATGGAGATCTACTATACCTTATTAGTACAAAGTGTAAATGTATTACATACTTTTACAATTATTACTGTGGTGTTTCGGAGTATGGAAATGACGCCGGACGTTCGTTAGTAGCTTGCCTAGCGGTAAGAAAGGCTGGATGCCAGTCTGAGTCTCGTTATTGCAGTGTCGGGCAGTGTTAAGAGAAGTAAGTAAGAGTTAAAGCATTGATACTCACGCCACCGCACTAACAAGGAAAAAACCTTGCGATGTCGGGCTGTGCTGTACCTAGTGAAGTAAGAAAAGCAAAGAATTTATACTCCCGCCGCCGTACTAACAAGGAAAAAACCTTGCAATGTTGGGCTGCGCTGTACCTAGTGAAATAAGAAAAGCAAAGAATTGATAATTACGGCACCGCGCCGTACTAACCAGGAAAAAAACTTGCAATGTCGGGCTGCGCTGTACCTAGTGAAGTAAGAAAAGCAAAGAATTGATACACACGCCGCCGTACTAACAAGGAAAAAACCTTGCAATGTCGGACTGCGCTGTACCTAGTGAAGTAAGCAAAGCAAAGAATTGATACTCACGCCGCCGTACTAACAAGGAAAAAACCTTGCAATATTGAGCTGCGCTGTACCTAGTGAAGTAAGAAAAGCAAAGCATTTATACTCCCGCCGCCGTACTAACAAGAAAAACCTTGCAATGTTGAGCTGCGCTGTACCTAGTGAAGTAAGAGTTAAATAAGTTATAAGCTGTTGTCTACTACAACAGCTTATAACTTATTCTCTCCGTATTACGCGTAGAACTACTACATGCACCAGACCTCGCTTTTCTTCTCTCTGCCGTTCTATTCAGATCGTTTTATCCAACTTACGAAATCCCTCCATTCCGGGACGCGGAGTGTCCAGCCAATGGCAACAAAATCTAAATTTCGTTGTCATACCGACGCGGTGTTAATTGGTAGCTGCCCTTCTAAAACCCGACGGTTTAATCCTTTTCCATCAATTTTTAAATTGCGCTTTCCTACGGCCTATTAGAACTGCCCTCAACACGTGTTTCTTTGGCTGAAATCACAACCTAATAAATTCCAAACAGCGGTCTGGGCTATTTGTTTCACAAATCCGCCTAAGCCTCTGGTCATAAATCTAATATTGTATTTTCCGCCTCTCGCACCGCGGCACTTTTAACAGCTGCAAGAGGTGTCGGGTTACAACCTATTTAAATCAAACGAAAGCTTTCGTTTAAGAGCTATAATTGTTAACTTCTACCATACATACAAATATATCTACTTAAATACGAGTTTTTATTGTCCTTCCTAGAAATAAAATAGTTAAAATAAAAATGTTTGTAAATACGCGACCCTCACTGTCTTGGTGTCTTGTTTCTAAGAACGATTCATAAACGTTTAGTGGTACACTCTGTAGTGAAAGGTTTTATTGTCTTCTGTCTTAAAAAGGAGTGATGTTACGGTAATTTGTCAATCCCCCGCTATTCTTCTCTGTTCCCATGCTGAGTTAATTATTTTGGACAGAAAAGCTATACCGGTCTGTCCCGTGCATTTTGGAAATTCTGGTTTTATCGGAATTTGCTTTTGAATTTACCCCAATTAGTGAAAAATTCAAAAATCGAAGGGTCCATAGCTATAATGAAAGATGTTTGCCACTACCATTAAAAGCCGAGAAAAAATATGTATTGGAGGTTTTCATTTGTTCTTAAAATGTGTCTAATTGCCTTTGTATTTCTACTTTGCTCTGTCTGCCATTTTATGCACTAATTAAGGGATTTGCTGTTTCTTGACAAAATGTCTCACCTTGATGGCAATTTCTTACCTCGTGTTTCTTCACGATGATGTTTTCGTGTTTGGATACCTTAACATCTGTAATTTATTCGTAAATTTAGCACGATGGGAGCGTTCTCCAAAAGCAGTTATCAACTTTGCTCTAAAAAAATTATGCAAAATTAATGCAAAGAATGTGAATAACAAGAAAATGTATTATATACTCTTGATCTATAAAGATTTACTCAACCCTCAAATATTAACATTTCTCATCGGTTATCTGCTAAAACGTGCGTGGCTCATATAGATATAGCAAAGCTTTGCACTTTCACTAAAACAGTATGATCAAAAGATAAAAATATAAAAAAGAAGCTTGAGCTTGAGGTATTCGCACTGACTAATCATAAGGAGTTTTAAAATGTAGCCATAACAGATGTGGTCGAGCAATATTCTGATCACCCACGCAACCCTTTCGGTGAGTGTTATTCTCGAAAGTCATATTCTTAATGTCACAATGCTATTACATACCAAGCGTTGTTTTTGCTTGGCGACATATTTGAAAGAACTGTTCTCAAAAAGAAATATGGGTTCTTAACGTGCTTTTATTAACTATAACTACGTGGTCTTGAAGTTTAGTTCACTTTTTAGATTTTCCCAAATCGTTGCAGTCCTTATAAAATTATCTTTGAACTATAGGGTGTACACAAATTGGCGCAAAAGCTCCAAGTAGCGATATTCCTTATACAATTCTGAGTCGAAAAGCTTAATACTAAAATGTTGAATTAGTCTTCATAAGCCCTCACGAGCGGTAGATAAAAAACATGATTTTTTCAGGTAAAGTTCCTTTTTTGTTCTAAATATGTCAAAATGTCATGGAGGAAAGTTATTCAAAATGTAAAACTATGGCCCCATGCAACATTTCAGAAATATCGGTCTACTTATAGAAAACCGTGTACACTAGACCAAGTACTTTTGTGGTAACACGGTTTCATATAAGTAAACCGATATTTCAGAAATTTTGCATGGGGCCATAATTTTACATTTTGAATAACTTTCCTCCATGACATTTTGACATATTTAGGACAAGGTACTTTACCTGAAAAGATCATGTTTTTATCTACCGCTCGTGAAGGCGTATGAAGACCAATCCAACATTTTAGTATTAAGCTTTTCGACTCCTCGACTACCTGGAGCTTTTACCCCAATTTGTATACACCCTGTATATGGCTCATACATAAAAGTTTAATTGTAGATGTAAACAGGCTGGCATTAGTAATAACATTTTACCGAGCATTATTAAATAAGTCACTTTCCATGTGTTACATTATTGGATAGCAACATCTTCAAACAAGCGACATTTTTAAGAAAGCTTGACTGCTTGACCACAGTTGAACCACAACATTACCGTTCGGCATTATTGATGACGATCGACTGCAAAACCGTACTTCTAAAAATGTTGCTTATGATGAAGAATTTTTAAACATATTATACTGTTGGTTAGCAAACGTTTTACAATCGGTAATTTAAACTTTGATAAGTGGAGGCACTATGCTGTGTTTAAAGCTTACAAAGTAATGATAATAATATAATCCGTCATGCAATTAAACCCCCAAGTTTGAAAGATGACATGTCTGGTTTTTGTTAAATTTAGACCTTTAAAATGTTAATGAATACCTCTCAATATGTCGTATCTATAAAGGCAGTTTTCGGAAAAGGCGTTTACACATACATTTGAACCGAAAACTCAACGTTAAAACGTTATCAAGTGTATTGGCTTTTAGGAAGAAACTTTCAATTCTCAACAGATAACCAATTGCTTCTATGTAAAACTGCCCTAACATTTGGATTTGCAGAATCCAGCTAGGGGTAATTGCCAGCAACTTGATCGTAGAAATACTACAATTCCAAAACAAAATGGTGCAATGTATAACCAATGTGCCTACATATGTTTCAAACTGGAATCCCTATACCAGAGGTTCCCAAAGTAGGTGCCGCGGCACCCTGGGGTGCCACGGAGAGAGATCAGGGGTGCCGCGAGGCGCCCCTGATGTCTCTACTAAAAATCAAAATTTTACATGAATACAAAAATTTTATGGAATGGAGAATCACCCGCGTGGCCGGTCCGCGCTCTGGGTACAGATTGGGTGGGAAGCACAGGTGAGGGGATGCGGAAGTAGCGCCGCGCTGGCAGCGTCCTTCCTCACCCCGCCCGCGTCGAGTCAGTACGGAATAATATTCGGGGAAGTCGGATCGTCAAAGTATCTCGCTAACGCTCCCTGCGTAGGGCAGTGCGTGAGTCTTGTTCTTATTGAAAAGATAGCTGTACCTACTCACATTTCCTAAAAATGGATAGATTTTTGATAAACAAAACCCATAGTGCAAGTACTGCTGATCATGCATCGACAAGTGGCGGGCGAGGAAAGAAGCGGAAATGCCGCAAATACGAAGACAGCTACTTGGATTTTGGATTCACTTCGATAGAAGTCAACGATGAAGAGAGACCGCAGTGTGTGCTCTGTTCAAAAGTTCTGTCATCCGAGAGCATGAACCCAAGTAAGTTGAAGCGGCACCTTGAAAAAACGCATCCCAACATGGTCGACAAACCACGTGATTTTTTCAGTAGAAAATTGAAAGATTTGCACCAACAAAAAAATGTCTTCACTAAGCTAGCGTCAGTGCCAAACAATGCCTTGCTGGCGTCATTCAAGGTGGCATATAGAGTAGCGAAGTGTAAGAAACCCCACACTATTGCCGAGGAACTGGTTTTACCGGCTGCTGTGGACATGGTTAATATAATGATCGGAGAATCTGCGGGGAAACTGCTTTCGAAGATTCCTTTGTCGAACAACACCATCAATCGAAGAATTCAGCACATGGCTCAGGATCTGAATGACCAATTGATAGAAAAAATGAAAGGAAGCGAATTTGGACTGCAACTAGATGAGGCCACGGATAGCAACAAGGATGCACATCTCCTCTGCTATGTACGTTTTCTTGATGGGAGTACCATTATTGAAGATCTTTTGTTCTGTAAAAGCATTACTGGAGGTGCACAGGCTCAAGATCTGTTCGACATCATTGACACGTTTATGACGGAAAATAATTTGAAGTGGACAAAGTGCATCGGTGTGTGCACTGATGGTGCTCGATCAATGTCTGGCTGCTACGGAGGATTACAGGCGTTGATTCGCAGCAAAGCCCCTGATGCTCTGTGGACCCATTGCATCATACACAGAGAAGCACTTGCATCGAAATCGCTGAGTCCGCCACTGAATCTCGTCCTAGAATGTGTAGTAAATGTGGTAAACTACATAAAAACTAGGCCACTTAAAGCAAGATTTTTCAAAAAACTATGCGAGGATTTGGGAGCCGAGCACACGTCCCTTTTGTACTACTGTAGCTGGCGATGGCTCTCACGTGGCAATGTACTATCTCGTACATTTGAACTGCGACAAGAAATTCACACATTCCTGGAAGAAGATGATCATGTGAACGCCAACAATTTCGTGGATGAAGACTTTCTGCTGAAACTGGCATACTTGTGCGACATATTCGAAAAACTAAATGTCTTAAATCTGTCTCTACAGGGCCATAACATGCACATAATTAAGCTTGTAGAGAAGATTTCATCATTCAGGAAAAAACTACAACTGTGGAAGAGAAAAATTAGTGATAATGGAGGCAAAGATTGCTTTCCAATATTGCAACAATACATGGCCCATAGTGGAGTTAAGGTTTCACATAACTTGCTGACCCTTTTCACAGAGCACCTATGACATTTAACTGACTGGTTTGCAAAGTACTTCCAAGATCCATTCCGTGGTCAAGCTCCACAAGATTTTACTACGCAAGAAGAAGAAAATCTAATTGACCTCTCGAGCGACAACAGCCTAAAAACAAAATACGCTTGTTCGGATTTGACGGAGTTTTGGGTATCAGTCAAAAATGAGTATCCGATTCTAAGTGCAAAAGCTGTAAGGGTCTTCATTCCCTTTGCGACTTCATATCTGTGCGAAGCTGGATTTTCAGCGGTTGCTGTTATAAAGAGCAAATATCGCTCGAAAATAAATGTGGAAAAAGAAATGGGAGTAGCTGTATCAAGCCTTATGCCACGATTCGAAAAACTGTGCAGTGAGCAGCAGGCTCACCCGTCGCACTAAACACACACACCTCAAGAGTATGTGGAAGATTTTTGTAATTATATTTCAATTTTCCTTGTATTTTCACCTATGTTTTCCTACCAATAAATGTACTTGTTTATTTTAAATACGAGTTGTATTAGTTTCTTACCTGGTTTCTTCTTCATAGTCGTACAAATATGAAATATAACTACCACAGATAGATATTATATGACTAGGGTGCCGTGAGAAATTTCAAATTTTCTAAGTGTGCCACGACTTGGAAAAGTTTGGGAACCCCTGCCCTATACCATTAACGAAGAAATACAAAAGCTCACCAGTCTCAGTGCGTATGAAAAAAATTACAGTAAATTTATGTTAAAAAGTGAAACGCTAGGGAGAGTCTGTAGCCGCAGAGGGCGTGGCGGATGGCATAGGTATATTAATAAACAAAAATCTTTCGAAATATGTGAGACATTTTGTACCAGCTTATGGGAGAGTGATGGTATTAAATTGGCATGTGGTCCAGGGAATATGAATATTATACAAGTATGCCTCTATATCTAACACAGATGATGATGGAGTAGAACAGAAATTTATAAAATAATCATAAATTGTACAGTAATAGAAGAGTTTAATGGGAAAATTGGAGAAGATAGATAACTAGACGTAGTGGATAATTTTGGAATAAAGGAAAGAAATGCTCGAGATATAAGGTTATTGGAATTTTGTCAGGAACTTGATTTAGGTGTTCTCAACACCTGCTTTAAATTACATAAAAGACGACTTTACACCTGGACATACCCAAAAAACAATATGGAGAAAACTGTAAGAAATAAAATTGATTACAACCTTGTGAATAATCGTTTTCATAATAGCATACTGAGTGCAAAGACATATCGTGGAGCGCTATTGGGTCAGACCACAATCCTGTCGTAATAAAGACTAGGGCAAAGTTTAAAAAATCGTAAAAATTAAACAGAAATAAACATCTCTATTAGAGTCAATTGAAAAATCTAAATAAATTATTAGATTTATATGCGAAGTGGACATGGAAATGAATAAAGAATAACCGTTATAGATAATGGAAGATCATTAATGAACAAATGTAACAAATCAAATAAAAAATGATAGAAAGATGCTGAACAAAAGTTAAGGACAGTGGGATGGAATAATGTAGCAATAAGAAAAGAGAGGAAACATGCATGGATAACTGACAAAATACTTCAACTTTGAAACGGGTTTTAGTATCTCTCGTCTGTGGTGCTTATTTGCATACTTGATTGTATTGGCATTTTCTACGTTTTATTATTGTAAACTAGAGTTAAGCGGTGTATTCTAGAATAACAAAAGTGCATAGAGCCGCCCCTGTGCATGCAGCACCTAAATTTCGCGTGTGTGGCGTTACATCGGCGAGCCTGCAATCGCGGAGTGTTGCGAGTATGAATTAGCCAGTTTCAGTCCAGCTCCACTTGGGGGCTGCACGTATCTGCAACTACAGAAGTGCGCTGTGCTGGAATTGCCTTAAGACAAATTAAACAAAAGCGGCGTGAGGCCTGCAGAGACTAGTTTACTTCACACTAGCTTAAAGTACATCGAATAGCGTTATAAATCAAGCGAATGCAACTTTACAATATACAAGTTGAGCATACAAATCTGTGAAACGTGAAGCGTCCGTTTTGTAGACGCCAATTCAGAAGTCCTAAAGAACCTGCCAGCAACCGAGAGTTCCACAGTATTGGGTGTGTTATCTTTCCACGCATCACGCCATTCGGGGTTTGGATGAGGCAACTTCAAGTAAAGCTAATTCAAGGCCACGCAACTGTTCCCACTTCAAGGTAAATTTGGTAGCAAAAAATTATTACAGTCAAAACGCGATAGGGCTGGTGTTTAACTGTGAGCTTTTGCAAGCGCAAAGAAATGTGTTTCATCTACGAATAATATGTGTATAAAATGGTGTCCGATTTTAACTAGGTCGGCTTTAAGGCACGCAATTATATCAACGTTATTTTTATCATATCTTTATAACGCACATGTGATAAACCCCAGATATCTCGTTCGAAGGTTTTACAGAAGTTTTCTTCGATTTTCTTTTTGTTTTTAAATGTATTTTGAAATTCATACACTTATGTAAACAAACTGGCTTTTCTTGTGCATTGTTTGAAGTTACTTTCAGCGCGGGAACACTGCAGGAGAGATCAGCTTCCTGGTTTGTGCTAAATGGTGATTTTTTATAGTCACGAACTGGGGTACTAAAACAGTTTCATGTTTACTGAGCTAGCTAATCGGACAAATAGAGCAATCATTATTCAAGTATTAAGACGTTCAAAGAGTCTCTTTCAAAATAAAAGTTACTATTTAAGGGGTTAAAAATTCCCGATTTCAAATTATAGATGAAAGGTGCAAAATAATACAGAAAAATATAAATGTGTATAAATTACTGGATTGTAGAATAATACAGAAAATTAGGAGTTTAAGAAAAATGGCTAGATCAGAAATGTAAACATACTGAAGGCCTGGAACAAAAGCACGACCAAGTCCAGAAATGAAAGAAACGATAGGAAGCTACAGAAACAAGATAGTGTTAGATTTTAAAATAGGAGCAAATCTTATGTAAGAAATATGTGTTACGGGTGAGAGCTTTAAATAGTCAAATTATCGTATCTTGCAAAAGTGCACATATTCTTAAAGCAGAAGCCACATATACTATTAAAATTACTAAGGCGGGAAAAGCTGCAGGAGGACGACACTTTAGCAACATATTTCAAACACTTGGGGACATTGCAATAGAGAGAATAACAGACTTGTGTAACAGTATATAAGTAAGGAATGTCGAAAAAAGTTACTGGTTACGCTCTATCTTCACAACCTTATTGAAAAAGAGGTCTTTGAAGGAAGAAAAAGTCATGGTTTAAGGTCAAAGAATGGGCCACTCGAAACAGAAAAATTAATGGTTATACAATAGATATGTTATATTCGGCTCTATGCGTCTTGCACTGGTCCTCAAGCAGGGAGGCTGCTATCAAAGTGAGCGTTTGTACGCTAGTCTCCCGCATACTGGCGTGTGATGGCCTAGGCAGCACTATTTACAAGGTTCCTTCAATTCTTATTACATCACAACCTCTACATTATGAACAATATTTTCAGTACACCTTAAAAATAGACATCGTCGAGTCCCGATGTGGGATCTTCTAGAATCTCCTACCGATTTAAAGAATTATCAACCTATAAGCCTTCCCAGCATTTGTACAAACTACTAATGAAAATAATAACCAAACATCTCACAAATTCGACTTTTGCCAGATCAACGAATAAGGTTACGGTTCAAACGATCATCTATTCTGTATCAAAGCTTAACTGAAAAATGTGTCGAAGGTAATTTGCCCCCGATAATCTTTCCAGATTATGAAAAATCATTCGACACAGTAAATCAAGACAAAATAATCATCATAGGGGTATTACCAAGATATTTTGATCATTTTTTGTGTAATATCATGTCGTTGCGAAGTTCAGCTTACGCTTCACTTCTGTTTGAGTAGGTTTTGGAGGGGAACAAAATCGCCCCCACACCCTCGCCATCACTTAGCCCGGTTTCTACAAGTAAAAGTACTGCGTTTTCAATTCGGAGGTTCAACAATTAGTAGAAAAGGAGTTAGTAGCTGCGAAACAGTACTTCGAAGAGAAAACTTTCAATTTACAATAATTTTATAGTAAACTGTTCTAACTCACTATTTCAGCAAACCTTGTACTTCGTATTAAAAAAAAAACACAGATTTTCGCTATTTCCATAATTTTTGTAGTACCTTTGTCAAACTTATTCTGCTTGAAATATAAATTGATGTACTACAAGAATATATAATTTTTCAAAACTGTCAGTTCCTTTGATTCTAACAATTCCAGGACTGATGATAATTCCTTGAAAAATTCGATGGACATGGCAATCCTAATCGACCATTGCCCTAATCGACCATTGCTTTATGATATTTATTTTTAGAGCTGGTTACATATACAACAACTTAAATTATAAGATATCGCCAAGAGCTCCATAATTTGAGAGTAACAATCTCGTTACTCTAAAATTCATGACTTTCCCCTATGATCAAACAGCTGAAATTCAACAGAATATCTAAATTTTCATAACTCCTAATGAGTTTGTCTGGTTTGTCGACTTCCAGCTGCCGTCCATTCTTTGTTTATCTGCGAGAAAGTTGGTAGTTTGAAGGGTGGCTGGAACGACGAAGTTGCGAAGCTACACAAAACTGAACTTTTGCCATTTAATCTACTGGAAGGAGCAAACTTCCACCGGAAGGAATTTTCATAGAGCTGTAAGCGTGTACACGTCTTTGAAAAGCAGTTCAAAGGTGGAAGTTTTTATTTGTGTCGATGCTGCAGTAACAGCAGCCGCGTTTTCTAATAATGAGAAGAAAACTTAACGATGAGTTTTGTACAATTTTAAGTACTTATCTCTTGTCAGAGACTTCCATTACGAAATGTTAATAAAAAAAACAAGATTCTCTTGGAAAATGTAATAAATAGTAAACATCAGATTTTCTAAGTGATTGCTGCGAGTTCCTTTCTAGTAGCCACAAAGTAAAAGTGGCCAAAGCCTAGAAATTGAATCCCTGAGGATTCACGCAATATATCTTCGTTTTGACAAAAAGCGCGTCTAGACAGCTTATTTTTAGGTTAATCCAACTTCGCCCCGTTTTCTATTTTAACGCCATTGTTCGCCAATCGAAACTTCAGCCCTTCCGTAGGCTTTGCATTAGGTTTTCTGTTTACGAACGATGAATATAAACGAAGTGCCCGATTTGGTTTCCCAAACTCGTAAATTTAAAATCGATGCGTCTCAAAATGCCAACCATTTGTTTACCATATGAGGGCCGTCTGGTAAGATTTTGGATTTGATGAAACATCAGAAAGCGTCAGCTGCGGTTTAGTTCAGACGTGTGATTCACATTCCATGGACACCTCATTGATTAGGCGATCGTTTGAATAATTTAAATTTTATATACTGGCAGTCATACCAGTGCCTTCTAGTCGTAAACGATGAGCAATTTAGTACGCTCATGCCGGGTAAGGGCGTAGCCAGAGTTTCAGTCAAAGGGAGCCAGCAGTTTATATACACAATTAACTATTATTGTTATTACTGTTTAATTTAATTTTTACAAATTGCAAAAAATTATAAGTTAAGACTGCAACCAGGTTTAAAAAAAACTTAAATTATAATAACCAAAAACATTTTGTATATTTTTTAAAGTTTTTGTTGTAATATTTACTTTTGTGTTCCTTGGGCTGTTTGAAAATATTCTATTATTTTATTTGTATTCGTATAATTATGGGCTTTCAACTAAACCAGTCACTGAAATAAGATACGTTCTAAATTTAGCACAGAATCGAAACGAGTCCAGACCGAGGGCTGTTTTTAAGAATCGGTCGGCGTTTTCTGCAGGTAGTTTTTAAATATCGATGGACCCTTTGCGGGATTTAGCCGAGAATGTCCATATGGGAATGTTGTGAAACCCGAGACGACTGGGGGTGGCATTTTGTACAATGCCCGGGTTCGGAGGTGTTTTCGGCAGTCTGTGGGCGATGTCGCACGCATGTGAACGCGAAAGCTAATCCACTGCGGATGTCATTCTACCGCGATTATGTGTTCTTGAAGTGATTGAATTGCGTAGGTTATATGGATTATAACTTATAAGAGAGCGGATGAAACTATGAGGTCTGTAAAAAATAATGCTAATGCTTGCGTAGCTTTGCAAATGTAGTTATTGAAGAGCGGTGTCTAACATTTGTTATTATTCGCACTGAGGCTGATTGTAGACAGCTTTATTAATTGGGTCGTTGTTCGTTGTTATCGTTGGCCAGGGGTCAACTAGCCGTAGAGAGCGCTTTCGTGCCTGGATCAGAGGTCATTCGGCGATATGGACCACGATCTTTGACCTGTTAAGCACCTTGCTTACCAGTGATCCCAGTGAGCGCGACTGCCTGGCTTGGGAAGCCCGTCTCTCAAAGATGCCTTGTGCCTGTGTCTTTTACGGTCTATGCGGCTACCGCAATTGCGGGTCACATTGATAAGGGTTCGACCCATTGATGCAGTTAACGTTCGGTTAAGGCATACTAGATGCGGTAAGCATCCGAATTTGCAGGATCACTACAGGCACATCATCGAAGGTGCACCGAAGAATATACCTGACGATGTCTTCTTCGAGATGCGACGTGGAAACGCCGCGGGGGGCCACAAAACCCCCTGTAAGTATTATGTAATGAGCACATTACTGCTGAATATTTGTCGTTTTGCTTGCATGACTGATTGTAGAATTGGCTGAGTTTGCGTTGGCGGTCGGGCGTGTGTGACTACCTGCTACATGAAAGGACTCGCCGTCGGCCTTGCACCCCAGTATCATGTTTCTGATTTACAACCGCAGGCCGCAGGGGCGTTATGGAATTTCGGATAAGTCGTCAGTTCTTGCAAATGAATGCATGAAAACCGATTTGAATCCAGGAAAATAAATTATCTCGGAGCACCGAAAATATGTGCCTACATTTACAAATGTCATGTCATGTTTTTGAACTTTTTCTCGGAACAGACCACACAAATACACATTCAAATATTGTGACTAGTAAAGTTTATTTACGTCTACATATAGATTGTTCCAGAAATATCTGTTAAGCGGCAAATGTGAGTGAGTTTTTGCTATTGCACCCTGAATATCATGGCACAAGAGTATTATATACTTTCCCATTGAACTTTGTTTTTCAAATTAAAATATTTGTATTTATTACTTTTTCACTATTTCTGAACCACCCTATTGCCACGGACACTCTTTCGAGCCATTCGTGGAAGTCACATCGTTCAGCCCATTTGCGCTTAAAAACAATTTAGGGGTGGACAAATACCCCTCCCTAACACCCCCTGGCTATGCCATTTAACGGAGATTTAAAATTTAACGCCGAACCTTTATGGCCGTTATTGTATTTAACGGTATTTGGCTGATATTGAACATATAACGGACGAGGATACATTTTGTGGCCGAGCCCGATTAGGCCGATGCTAATGAATTATCCGATTCAGTTATCTATGTAATATCGCCCGTATGTTGTTTTACAGTTTTTATAATATGTACTAAAAGTGGCAAATTTTAAGATTTTTAATGTTAATATAAATAATATAAGTAAGTGTTTCTAGTGACCGGAGTCCCCACGTAATTTGGTAGTGTAGCAACAGATGTTTACAAATTCGTTTTCAAATAAATTTAAACAATGCATATAATTTGGTAGTGTAGCAACGGTTATGATCAAGCAGACATTACTAACATAGTACAATAACATGTAGGTATTATGAAAAGTTTTTAAAAGAAAAACTAAAAGCTTGCTTTAATTAATAATCGCCTTAATTCCCTACCCCAAGTTTTAATTGCACGTACACCTTAACGGAATTAATTACTCCTCGCTCTTTATGAGCGCAGAAGCTCTCGTCTCCCAGCAGTGAACAGCCTATATGTCATTATAATAAAGTCAGCATTCTATAGTTGAAATAGATATTTATGCATTAAGGGAGATATGAATATGTTTTTTCCCTGAGGTTGACATGTGTTACAGACCGAGGGCCTTTGGCCGAGTCAACCGAAGGTAAAGAACATGAATATCTCCCGTGGTGCATACAATATTTTATCTACTAGCATATTCGTAAAAATAGTATGAAATTTCAAAATGTCATAATGACATTTAAAATTAGAATATGTAGGTAACATCAAGGATTGCCTCATTGTATGGTTGCTAAGACGTTAATTGTAGTTGCATTGTTACCATGAGTTTGAGGGAGAAATATTTTGACAAGTCCCTTGGGAGTTATGAGTAGCTTTTCATATTTTGTTTCCATGACGAAAATTTACAATATCATGTTGCTAGTAGATAAATATATTTTCCCGCTGCTGATCATGTAAGTTAGTGATACAGCCTTAGTAACAAAACATGTAAGTCGGTGATTATATTTGTTTGCTGCTTTTTCTTGACAACGGAACTTAATATTGTTATTAAGTTCCTAGGATAATAAAATTAGCAAAGCAAGATGCAGATTTAGACGTTTTGTTTATAAATTGCAAGTGTTTATGTGACATGTGATACTCACAGGTAACACGACTCACGAAAACTAATCCTGGTGACAAGTGATAAACCAAACGAGTTTTTCAAAAATCTAGGAAAATTTCAATAAGCAGCGTGAAAAATATAATAAGATAACTCGGAATGTATCGCCTATTAACATTTTCGGCAGGCAACAAGCCGCGACTTCGTCTTGGCTTGTACTTGCCTACCTCAAATGTTAATAGGGCCTTACATTCCTTGTTACTTAAATAGCTATTTATCATCTATCCTACCGTTATAATATAACACGGTTTAAGTACTGAGATCCGGAGGTAGCTATTCGATACCTTTTAAAAGATGTAAAACAATATCCAAGAAGCATGTTAATATAACATGAGTTATGTGTCAACACACTCGTTCGTATCATAATGCACCAAGCAGCTGACAGCTGCTGAAGGCGATCCAAAATGTGTCCCAAACTTATATGGAAATTATGGGCAAAAACACTGTCGCTGCATTATTAGGATATAGCAGCTTCAATGTGACGTGAATGCTAACGGCGCCGGCGTTGCAACAGAGACTAGTGCGTTTATCGTCATGTTTACAAATATAGTGCTCCCGAAATGTAATGCAATCCGAGGGTAAAGGCAGCGCCGATAGCAAATGTGGTGCAATCTTTGACATTGAAAATGAATGTATTATAGCTCCGAGCACTGTTTTGGTATTAAATTATTTCTTATAGGTATATCTGTATACAGAACAACGAGGAGCGAAGTCGTGCCTTTACAGATGTGATAATTTTCACTAGTTGGGTATATGAAATGAAGGGATATGAAAGTCGTGATCACTGCAAGCTTTACAACCCCGATATAAAAAAAATCACAGCAACGACTCAGGGTGCGATTAAAAAATCACCATATCGCACATTACTAGTTGGAGCGTGTTTATTTATTATGGGTGATTTCGGTTGTTCCATGCAATTTTATTCAAAAAGTGGCAGAAAATAGCATAGTTGTATTCTCAAAATTAATATTAAAACCCTTCGCTGAAATGTTAAAATGAAAAAAACTTGGACGGCTAACACCCGTATTCAATTTCAACATGTAAAATAAAGTTGAAACTCGCAATTTTACAAAACATTTGTCTATGGACATTTACAAATAAAGCAAATTGATTTGTGGATGTGATGCATTCATGATGTTTTAGAATGGGGTTATGTTGTTTTTCAATGTGTGGTTATGATTTTTGAAGTTTTACAATGTTGCAAGTTAAATTGTTCTTGTCTTCTGTAACATTTTCGGCATTTTGACATTAAAATTGTTACAATGCCAATAAAGCAGTTGTAAAAATGTCATAGCTTTTACATGTCACAGTGTGACTTCTAATAAAAACATATAACAGCCTATTGGAACGAGGAAACATTGTGAATAGATTATGCATGTTCGGTATTTTTCAATTTTAAATAAATTATTGTGTTTCGTTGCTTAACACTTATGTACCATTCTATGTAAAAGTATCTGGGATAGTTTGTTTTACTCTTAGTAAACATGGCAATATATTTATTTAATATCAAGGCAACCTTGTCACAACACTGTCAGTGTCAGTCAGTTGACATGGTTATTCTATATTTTGCATAAGTCAAATTCATATAGCTTAAAAATATTTAAAATCGTCCATAAGACTTGTCCCAGATGCTTTTGCATACAATGATATATTTTGTGTTGTGCTTGAATACTTGTTGTTTTGTGTATATGACGTATTTGTTTGGATTATTAAAATTAAAAATCGTTGCTATATTTGGATTAAAACATCGATCGAATGTAGGCGAGACATTATTATGTTTTGCTTAGTTAGTTACTATTAAAAATTGAGAGCCCCCCAAATACAATTATCACGAGCCGCCACCCTATACAGCTTTCTTCACTTTTAAATGTCTATAACTCAGTTGGCGGAAGATATGTTATTCGCATTCCTAAGGGAGGACGCATTTCGACAGTACCCTCATCAATGTCAAGAATTAGAAAAGGGGTAATTAACAATTTTGCAGAATATTCGCGGCAATCAGCAATTCCGCACGTCCTAACTTTGGAAATCATGTTGCCACTGAGAGAAATGGCAGACGCTCTCGAGAAACGCTAAGGAAAGGCGTAAAATTAGCAGATCTCCTTTCTTCAGCCTGTTAATGAAGTGGTTTTTGCAAGTGCTATCAATTTTCTAGTCGTCTCGACCGTGCAGCGAATGTTAATCGCCTACCTGCTGTCGCTTTTGTGCTCGGCTTTTAAAAATTTGTGATTAATTAACCGTGAGAAACTATACTGATGAAATGGTAATCTTAATTACTGCTTTCTAGTCGTGGTGAATGCGATGCACCGCTGCGAGTGCAGCGCTTGCATTTCGTATTTCAACCGGTTTAGAAAATTGAGAAAATGTATGAGTAAAATCCTTGTATAATATTAGAAATAAATAACAAATAATCGAACGCTAAATATAGAAATGTAGAACTATCTTGAACTGCATCAATATACATCAAAATTAGTTTCCAATCAACTATAATGGTCAAGAATAAAAGTAAAATTATGGGTTGCTTATGGCTACTTCGCAAAAATGTTACTGGTAATCAGATAATCTAAGCCAATAAACAAAAATTATATGCGTGTCCTCAGACTAACTCGATATTCTCGGATATTTTTCGTCGGGAGTCGGATTAATAAAATGGTTCTTGATAACTACTAAACAGAAATAAAATGGGTTCCAGTTACGTTTTGCGACAAAGCTAACTTTGATAGAACAAGAGCAGAAACACATTTCACTTTCCATTAAGTGCTTCTCGATCAATCTTAAAAAAATGAGAATGTATAATAGGTGAATCCAATAAAAGGAAATACCAGAAGCAACATTTAAATACCAAGGCTTCAAATAAGTAGAATCAAAATCAGCAGTAACATAGAATTCATAAATGCACACGAACTTGGAAACAATGATACAGTTTAGCTTCAAATTGCACTACATTACACTAGGTTCGTTAAACTCAAACTAAGTCCAAAATTTAAATTGCTACCATATGAAACTTACACTGGGTTCATTAGTTTCGAAATGAACCCAAGATATTATTATTAATATAAATACATAAATTACAAAATATTTAGTAAACAAATAAATAATATAAGAGGGTTAAACAACCAAATCAGGAATTAACTAACCATGGTGCTAGAATCAATACAGTGAAGATATTCCTAACTGATAGGAGTTTCATGAGGCACTTCAAAAAGGTATTTACTTAAGCAAGCCACGGACACGTCGTTGTCGTTAAGAGTCCACTCACGATGCAACGCGCAATTAAATAACGTAGGATTAACGATTAAAAAAACTCTTCGCCTACCGCCAGGTGTTGCGCTATAATAGAACCTATGCCGTCTACTATTTCGACAAGTACTTACAAACACTGAATGAAACCAAAAATACCCCAAACAAATGAAATCAGTAGACAAAGGTTGCCTACTAGACAGTGAATTCGATAACCAACAAAAAGTTGATTAAGAGTTTAGTTATAAATTAGAATTTACAAGATCACTTTCTGTAATCAACGCAATCCGCTGAGATAAGTGGGTACAGATCGCAGAGGGGCCTGTCGGTGGTTGCAACTGCGAGTTCGGATATTCAGTAGGTCGAATGAAGAAAATCTGTTCTCAAACTGTAGATCATCAACGTCGAAATGTACTTAAGCCGGTACAGTATGGCTTTTTCCACTTTCGCAAAATCACAGGAGTCCCTTGCGGATTACCCAAGAAAGCATTGTCCTAGCGAGCTTAGAAAGGAAACACAGTTGAAGAAAAAAGCATACAAAAATAAATTCAAGCACGTCAGACCACGTAAAACAAATGGCTTTATTGCTTACCTTAGGTCTTGATCAACCTTGAAGTGAATTTGATTGCTGGCGGAATAGCAATCAGAAGCATTAAAATTAACCTTCTAACAGGACGCTAAATCTCCAAAGTTTTAGTGGGTGACTTCTTGTTACACGCCCCCAGTCTATATGTTTAGTTAAGGAAGGGAAATGGAAACTGACCATTTATCAACAGAAAAGAAATCGAAAAAAATTGCTGAAATCTGTTGTATGCTCAAGGTTCTCAAAACAAACGGAGGGTCGATTTTAAGTTTCCCAAAATGCACCAAACAATAGCCAAACAATATAGACAACATGCTCCACACACAGGCGTTTAAAGTGCTCTAATCCCAAGAGTGCAGCACAGCTACACTTGAAAGAAAATGAGCTTGACATCTATTAGCAAAGTTAATTTCCAAAGGCGTTGGAAACATGTCACGAAACGAAAAAAAAATTTTTAGTAGTGCTTAACTAACGTTAGAATGACGAAGTAATAATTTAAAACATTTAAGGGATAATACATAAGGTACTATACCATAATTTCTGAATCCAAAAAAGATTATCGATTAAATGTTTAACTGGGGAGGAACTTATACCTAATTAAATGAATGGGTAATGAGTAATTTACTGAATTTCAAAGAATATCAGCATTATCAACAAACGCTACTCAGAAACATCGGAAGGATTTAAAACCACCATTCGCAACGAGCAGCCACGAAAAACTGTCAAATTATGTAGCCCTTTTTGAAGCTAACACAAGACCCCACGTCGTAGCGTGTGCAAGATCCAATTAAAAAGGGTGAATAGCAAATACTACAAGATCCTTACAGTGAGACATAACACATAAAACGTGTGACTTTCACGTCTTTGCTTCAGAAAACACTGAAAGAGTATCATTTCAATTCCGAAGCTGAAATGTAGTAAATTGTCACAGAATCATCAGCAACCACCTGCAAACTTTTTCCCCATTACAGAATTCATAATTTGGTGTAGCACAGGTAGAACCGCTGCTATTCAAGCTATACAGCATGGGCTATCGGACTACCATGTAAGAAGTTTATCTATGCCGCCCTGGCATATTAGAACAAGGACCTAGAAGCTGTTTAATAAAAAGGCCTGAGAATCGAAGCATATTCGACGGAATACTGTCATGTATATCCCACATCGAGAAACTTCAGAAATTAGCTGGAAACAACATAGGGGCCAGACGCTGAAACTCTACGAACAACTACATTAGCACTTGTCTATTCTTCACTTGTAAATACATTGACTATACAAGTAAACCAAGCAATGCACCTAGTTTCAGGCATAGTAAAAAGTATTTCCTTTCCTTGGCTCCCTGTACTGAGCAACATTTTCTTTTGGAAAATTGCCAGTCTTTCATTTTCTTTCTGTGACCGAAAATGTAGGCTGAGGGCTTGAAAAAGGACCCTAAATCTTTAATAATCCGGCTTCGTGTTGCAAAGTCGATTGAATGCGTCTTTGTTGTATAACACCATAAGACCGCTCCTTGTTGATATGCGTCGACTATTATTCGCCAGGAATAAAATATACTTCGAGGCCGATCAA
The DNA here is from genome assembly GCA_940337035.1 of Agriotes lineatus. Taxonomy (NCBI): domain Eukaryota; kingdom Metazoa; phylum Arthropoda; class Insecta; order Coleoptera; family Elateridae; genus Agriotes; species Agriotes lineatus. Next base: position 250,042 of record CALNHX010000276.1, read on the forward strand.
GACCTAAGGTAAGCAATAAAGCCGTTTATTTCACTTGGTCTAACGTGGTTGTACTCATTTGTAAGCGTCTTTTCTTGAGCTGTATTGGTTCCTTTCTAAGCTCGCAAGGCCAATGTTTTTTGGGTGATCAACGAAGGACTACGCCGTTGTTTCGCAAACGTTGAAGGTCACAGGAGAGACCACCAAAGCTTGTGAATCGATTCTGATGATTTGTAGTTGGAGCGGTTTTTTAATTCTACTATCGAGTACCCGAAATAACAGTTGTAACCTTCAACTCGTCTCTCTGCAATGTATACCTGCTTATACAACTGAATCACGTTGGTTGCGGGACGTTGCTCCCTGTAAATTCTTAATTAATTTTAATTTTATAGCTAGTAATCAACCTTTTGTTGGTTATTTGGCTCGTTTGATAATATACTGTCTACTAGACAGCCGTGTTTACTAGCTTCACTTGTGGAGCATAGTTTATTACGTATAGTTTTTCGTTTAAATACATTCAGATGCAGTTGAGAAAATGTTTCGAGTGACCTACAGTTCCTAAGTGTATATTTGGTTGCATACTTATTTTTCACTTTTGGGATATTTTTGAAAGGCCTTGAGTTTTAGGGGATTATAGTAAGTTTTCAAAATAAATTGGGAGTACGATTTCCGGCGGCCATTTTTATGCCTCTGGTTTTTGGTATGATTGTTTCTGGGTGATGTAGCTGATTTTCCTGGAATTTTGTCTCATGCAAATCTATGATTCCAGAATTATTATGTATATCGTCGTTCATCCGCAAGAAATTCTGTGTGAGATTGCTAGAATAAAGCCAGATCAATTACTCGAGGCCACCCTGCAACTTTGGTATGTTTTCATAGTTCCATTTGAACATCGATTTCAATATTGTGTCATTTTAGGCCTCCTTTTTAGATGTACTCGTACCATATTCTGCATGTGCTCCCCCTTCGGCTGTTATGTCACTTGCTAAAACACCGGGAGGACCAACTCCTACGCAGTTGCGAGTCTCTCAATTCGTGTGGCTGCTCTTTCGAAGCTTGGACCGCAAGGTTTTTCCCCAGTATGACAGCTTTCCGAGGCTTGGACCACACGACTTTTCCCCAGTGCAATAGTTGGAGAAAAGCCTGTTGCACATCAGGTTACACACTAGTTTGGACAGCATCCTCAGGTCCACCACCCTGTACAGCTGCTCTGACGACGCCGCTGTGCTCTGCATGCACCAAGGAGGTACTGTCCTATGCACCCACGTATCTTCTGCGTGTACATCTCGTGTTTAGCCATCTGATCTGAAATACCATTAGTGCTGCTCATATGAAATATCAAGTATTCTACCTTCGATTTGTCCCGGTGAAATCTCCAGCCAATAGTGCCGAGAAATTGAGAAAAGCGTCGCTACGATATGTTCACCTTGTGCATTTAGTTATGCGAAATAGCTTAGTTTTCACTTTATGTGTACTAAATATTTCCTAGATTCGCTACCCTGATAGCGGTTTGGTCGCGTTTAGCTCGTGAACTAAAATCATCATTTTAAAATTTAGTGCATTCAACCCGAGTATTTCCGGGAGGCTAAACATTAATACAACTCCTTTTTAACGCTGAAAATACACAGTTAAGTGTATAGCATCCTAGGCGTATGGTACCATTCGTTAGTTTGCGTTTATAAAAATTAATTGATCGTTGAAGCGATTTGATGAGACTCCTGTTTATCGATATTGCAGTACTAGATTTTTAAGTCACTATATACTTATAGTTGAGATACGTGTACTCGAGCGAATTGCGAGTTAAAATCAGTTTTGTTGTTCACTTAAAATTTATTAAAACTACAACCTTGTACATTTTATAACTAAAACTAAATCAAATCTATAATTCCAATTACAAACAAGTATCCTATCACAGATTTGTTTTGCCTTCTTTGAGTATGGTGCAGAGTTTATACGTGTACATACTGTAAATAAATAATTAGGTTAATTCAGGCTCTGGTATTTTCTTCCATTTATTATTTTTATGAAACAGCTAAATGGTTTAGGAACTTGCACGGACACCTGTAAGTTTTCTGGTTTGGATCGCCTCGAATCAGTGGCACTTTCGGATACCCCCTTCCATTCCTGCTCTAGAACTAGCTAGCAAAAATTTGCTACACTACGAGACAATTCCTGAACCGCCATGTTGTAAATTATTTAATTCTTATTTACATTATTTTTCGTGTAGCAAGTTTTTGGATTTATTCAGTGTCAAATAGTTGACGGATAAGCGCACCATCTGGCGGTAGACACAGTTTTTTAAAGTGTTAATTGTACGTTATTTAATTGTAAATGCGTTTGTATTTATCAATTTGGACCATTTATATGTTACTGCCGGTTTTGATTCTATACATTTGAACATGCCTAATTTTATTGTACCTGTCCGAGAAAGCCAAAATCGAAATTAATAGAAGAAAAAACTTGCATGGATTGCATTTGGCAAATTGAGTAAGCCACTAAAAATAAAAACATTCCTATGCACCTGTATGGTGATCAGACCTAGAGTCTCATGAAGAGTTCCATGAATTAACTAAAGGTAACACAATGTGTTAGGGAACCACAAATGCTTGACATATCCTTGAGAGACAGAAAGCAGAATCTTTACATAAGAGCTATTATGAAAGTCAAAAATGTTGCAAAAACAATTGCCGAACTTAGATGAAGCTATGCTGGACATGTCGTTAGATATTCTGATGGAACGTAGTTCAACGCTGTCTGAAAATGGAAACCATACTTGGGTATGACATCTAGGAGACGCCCACCCATGAGTTGCATCAATGATCTTAATAGAACTGCGGAATTGCTATGAACTAGAGAAGCGCAAAACAGTTTTTTTGTTAAAGCCTTGATAGTTGAATTTTACTTCTGGTATTTTTTTATTCGATCCACCCATACTTTCTCGTTTTTTACTTCCTTTTACTACTATAAAGGAAGTATTGGATTCACCCCAAAAATTCGAAATTGAGTTTTCAACAGATCTTCACATTTTAGAGTCCCCTGATCCCAAAAAACATATTTTTTTTCATTGGTCTGTCTGTCTGTCTGTGTGTCTGTCTGTGTGTCTGTCTGTCTGTGTGTCTGTCTGTGAACAGAATATCTCAAAAACGAAAAGAGGTATGGCATTGAAACTTCATATATAAGTTTTGTGTACTATGTAGATGAGACAGCAAGCTTTTGAAGAAAATCGCATAACCGGAAGTAGGTGTTTACTCTTGTGATTTTTCAGTTTTTTTCGATTTTTTCAAAACGGCTCAAACGATTTTTTTAAATTTTACATTTTTCTTACATTTTTCATGTGTATTGATGTGAGATAGGTGATTTTCCAGTTGAATACTTCTAAAGTGGGTTTATTTTGTTTTTTTTTCTATTTTTTTTATTAACTCCTATTTTAAATAAAACACCCGGTATATTATTACATTTTTGAATTCACCTTAAAATTCTAGAGAAAATTTGTCTCTTCAACTAACACTCGATTTTGTACCGTTTTTGTAGAATTTGTAATTTTTTAAAATTTTTAACAAATGGTTAAAAATTAAAAATGAAATTTTTGACTAATTATAAGATCACTGTAAAAGGAAGTTGTGTGAGTGTATCACACCAGATTTTTAAGATTAGGATTGTGCAAGTGAGAAGCTCTCAAAGGTAAGTGGAATGTGTTTAGACTGCTGGTTAGATTGAAGTTAGCGTTGTCGCTGTGTTGTGAACCTATCCTAAGAGTTGCATAGAGCGGAACACTCATAATGGGCATAATTTTAGTGGAAGAAATATCTCGATTGATACTGTTCATAAAAAGTTATAGAAAAAAAATAAGAATGGTTTAAGGACTTTTCAGTTCTTTGCATTAATATTTCAATCAAACTCATGTCATGTTTCCATCCAACTGGCCTGACATACTCGACTTGGCTTAATTTTCTGACTTTCCTTTAATACCAAATGTGTTGCTGCCTTCACAGAAGTCGCATTATGCCTTTCATATAACTTTGCGTTGGTCGCGATTGTTTAAGAGGTTTCGACAAAAATTGTAGATTTAGATCAAATGGCCCAGATGGAAAACAGTACTTCAATTATGCCGAAGTAAAATGAGTGTTAATAATTAGGAATTGCAGGTGAATCTATTGAAGATAGTCAGTAGCATTTTAGAGTTAGTAAATATTTATGCAGAGCTAATAATGGCACAATAAATTGAATATATTTAGTTGAATTTAATTTGATTTCAAAATGCACCTAATTTTATTAAATTCCAGAAAAACTTGATGATGAGTTATATAATCACTCGAAAAATTAATTTCCGCAAACATTGTGAGAAATGTGACTAGAATCAACAGGAATAATAACAAACATATATTTTACGAGGACATTAAAATGCAAATTGTATTCCACATCTTTTGAACTCAAGGCAAAATGAGTTGACCATAAATTATTTTAATTTAGTAGGAATACTAGCATGCACAATTATTTTTTACAATTGTAGATTTCAATCCAAAAAGACCTACACACACGGCTAGTGGGCGTATCGATCAATTTGCAATTTCCATTTCGAAACCGAGTCTTTGGAAGCAGTCTTCGGCTCATCCAAGTTTCCATGACATAACAACGCGGATTTTTACAAGCAGGAAACGTTACGTAAATCGCTTGACGCCCGCGGTCCTGCAAATAATTCTAGTTTTTTCGAACCAAATGCTAGATAATAACGTAATCAAAACAGAATTCAATAGAAAATCCTCCTTTTCGAATCCTAAAGCTATTGGGGGATTTACGTAGGCTCGGCTCTACCGACTTATAATAACGAGAACACCTTTTCGGCAAGGTTCAATTCCTCAAATATTTTATTTGTTAGAATTTAGTCGAAGCTCGATTAGAAATTGTACAATGGTCTCGAAACACATGCCATAAGCGCAGTACTAGTACAATTTTATATTCATTGTTTGAATTTATTGTCTCACTTTCTCTACCTTTATCTCGTTCTGTCTTGCTGGTAACATAATTTTGTAGCGAACAGCATAGCCTTGTATTGTTCGTGGGGTCTATACTAAAATCTAAAAAATAAGTGTTAGGTACCACCTTAAACCTTAAATTGAAAGTTTGTATCTTGAGAAGCAGACATTTTCACTTGTTTTAAGGTGTCCAATACGTTCTTAAACTTATAATACCCATTTCAAGACATCTTTTCAAACAGAATTAAAATCCTTTAGTCCTGTAGAATTTCAATTTCGAATTTCGTGTATGCAGTGGTTACTATTTGGAAATGGGATTAATCAGGTTAATTAGGAATTATTTCCAGCGCCAGCATTTCACTGTTTATATTTATACTTTGCACGCAACAATAGCCAGCATTTGCATCGGTATTTTATAATTGCTTTCACCGGGAATTGGGTCACACGAGCCGTAAAATAGCACTAATAGTACAGTTAGTCCTGCAAATGCCTTAGCGCAGCCTCCAAGTTAACAAAAACAAGCATTTCCCAATATTCCAAAAGCTCGAATCGTAGAACTAGAAAGGACATAAGCTACTTACACAAGGAAAATTTAGGGTGGGCGGTCGCACTCGTCAAAGTGACATTTTCGATTTGTCAAAAAGACCAAAATCTCGGGCGTCTGTCCATAGCAAACAAAAACGCAGGCAACAATCCCATAACAATGATGCGCATACACTGGCGCCCTCTCGCGGTCGCTCCGCACCCAAATGGATTTCTTGCGGTTTGCGCAAGATCATTATGCGTGCGGGACAGGTTCGCTCCTCAGGAAAGCTTTGTGTAATAGGAACAGTTACATCATCGGTCGGTATTGAGTCTTGATGACCTGCATAGTTACAAGGCGATCCAAAACAAGAGGCTCTGTCGGTGGCGACCTGTTGCAAAGTAGATTAGCTGCAATAATGTTTTGATGAATATAGTAGTTGTAAACGTAAAAACAATACGAAATTAACTACTATTTTGGTTTCATTATTGTGTTATATTTAGAGAGCGGATGCTTAAAGCATTAAGCTTATCCTGAATATTAAAAGCAGGAAAGTTATTTCTAAAAATGTTTACGAATTGCAGGAAATTGAAGTATTTTGGCACTAACTTTTTAACGCTTGTTTTGCTTTTTTTGCGTTTTTATGCATATTTCGGATGATTGTGCTTAGAAGTACTTATTTTTAGGTTTTCAGTTTTTTGCATTTATTTTCCGCGTAATTTATTTTATAATCAAATATTTCAATCTGGTTTGTTTGCGAGCGTATTTTTTGCTTGCATGCAGTCAGTGCAGTGGTTTTCTGGGATTCTTTTAAAACTTAGGTATTCCCTTGAATAATGAATTAATGAAAACACTAAATTATTTTGCAAAACTTGTTATTAAGACGATAAGAGTTTATAATAGCTATTTATGCAACAAATGCTAAAAGTTGACGTTTATGCACCAGACATGAAAATTATGAAACGAAGCCGAAGGTTGAGTTTCATAACATGTCTCGTGCATAAACGACTTTTAGCACGCCTTGCATACAATTTTTTATCTACGACCTTAATTTTACTGTTATTAATCCATAAATATCGATTTAACAAATGTTTGCATGTACGACACTTCTAATTTATGTCATAATAAACAGTAGGTCAAGCCGGCCGGGTGAATGTTTGCGAATGACAGTAGCCAAGGTCAGTTACGAAATGTAATTATTAATACTCCACATCTGACTGTATTCATTACATAACGCATTAATTATTTCAAAAACACTTTACCTGTAACGCAAGAAGCAACTAGAATAACTTTACAACTTCACTTCCAGTTCGAAATTGTAGTTGTATAACCTCACTTCACTTTTAGCACATGGGCTAAAAGTAAACAGCTGATTTCTTTAACCACGGTAAACTATAAAACGTCACTTTTAGTGAAACAAGCTAGCGCTAAAAGGCCTATTTTTAGTGGTGGTCGTAGATAAAGTTCTTTATAGTAATTTACGCATGTGTATCGTACAATACAGGGTGTTATGGAAATGAGTGCAAATATTTTAACCAGTGATAGAGTTCACCAAAATGAACAACTTTTCTATTTATCGTTTTTCATTTAATCGCATATTTTTTTAATCATTTATCTCCCCTAAATTTGACGAGCCGCTTGGAAAGCAAATCTAAGTTAAAGGTGAACAGCACAAGTATATTAAAACTGCAAAGGTCTTGCTCAAAAAAACATGCGGTCAATAACTTACCTACCTTAAGGCCCTGAACACACGGGGATTCCGTATCCGAGATTCGGTATGCGGGATACAGAATCTGGGTCTATTCAAATGCGTTGACTGAATCTCAGACGCGGGCCTTCAGTCACTTGCAGTGCCGTGCTGTTATGGACCTAGCATTGCTGTTCTTTGTTTCTGTCGAATTAGTCTAGAAGTGCTGTATTTAAAGTCAGGGATTGGGCTCTACTAAGCTAATAAATTGTTCATTGTCATATAACGTACGCTTCATGATCGTTGTATAGTAAGGAACGCCCTGCTTATTCGATTTAAATAGAAGTTGAAGAAAATCTGCTACGCCTATGATATGATATCATATGTTCAGGTTGGTAAAAGTAGGCGTGTCCAGGCCCTGGTACACGTGGACTCATATGCTCCATATGCTCCAATGGTAAATCGGTATCCGACATACAGAATGTGTCGCCGGCGGCCGATTTTCCTTATCTCTCCATTTCTGCTTATCAACCTGGAATAGCTCTGCCGCGAGAAGCCCAGAGTAGGGAATTAAGTAGTAACCATAACTATGGTCATGATTGGTCGAAGCAAAGTCATCATTACAGCCATCTGAAAATTAAATATTTTTCAAAATTGTCAATTTGACATTCGGTATGAATCCTAAAAATATAAAAAGGAAAAATGATAAATAGTGGATAAAAAAAGCTGGCATACAACGTTTATAGGAATTATATAAGACGGAATTATTGTAAAACAAGAGCAGTCACACAAACTTATATTTTTCTAGTGTAAAACTGAGTTTGAGTTCAGAGCGCCATCTACTACATTCTTATTTGAAAATTAGTATAGTCCTAGTGCTAATGTAAAAGTGGGCAAATATAAAGACAATAAACGTAAAGGTGGAGCTGCGCTATTGGAGGACAAAAAGAGAAAGCTAATGCAAGAGGAGACCGCAAAATGTGTTAAATTAAGTGAATTATTGACACAACCGCAACCACAAGAAAAAGAATAGAGACTACCACACTAAACTGATGAGCATCAGGTGTTGCAATCAACTCCCAAGTATATCGTCTTCTGATATTCAGGTACCAAGCACATCTGTCTCTCCTCCTTCTTCTGAACGTACTAGACAGCAACACTTAGGGATAACAGAGGCAAAAAGGCCGGATGACAGTTCACGGCAGCGTCGTTTGAAACTTATTACTGTAATCAAAAGATAATGAAATAAAATTATTTTTTTGCACTACTAGTCTCAGAACGCACCGTTATTGGCCTATTTTTAGGTCGTGAAGTTGATTTTCTCCACCAAGGGAGAGAAAGTAAAATAAACAATTTTCACCGTGGTAACTAATAAATTGCCAAGTTACCAAATGACTATTTTAATTTTGACGTTTTAAAGAGCTGTATTGTCAGGTTGACAGTTAAAATATTTTCGAAATTTGTTGGTAATTTGGGTATTAAGCCCTTTGGTAGTGCAAAAAATAGTATATACACCACGGTAGCGAATCGTCTTATAACCTTCGCGCTTTAGATACTTCGCGCTGCGCGCTCAGTGTCTAATATGCGCTCAGGTTATAATACTGCGCTTCGCTACCTTGATGTATAATATACTATTCTAAAACCATTTTAAACAGCCGTACAATTATGAAACGGTTCAGATTTTAACAAGAAAATTGTTTTTAGCCAGAATAACTCAAATGGTACCTGACTTACTTTCGATTCAAATACTTTTAAATTGTATTGTACAGTTTGTGAGGCTTTTGCAAAATTTACGGCAAACATGTCTATCGGTGTATAAACGAGCATGAGCAATATAAGGCAAATAAAATTCCGCGGAATCCTTTTTTATTAAAACTCCGGACAAAACTGTCAGTGATTTGCTATCTAAGAAGCAAATTAGTTTTGATCATTCTTAGGTTAAAAAGAAACGCCAAGGTATAGAAAGAATGTTAGAAACAGTAAGATTTACTGTACAGAATGTTTAAGGTTTAGCCGCATATGCTTTAGAAAGGATTCATTCTTCATTTTGACGTAACCATCTATTTTTGCTTAGTTTCTCTCTTAACGTTAGCCCTAATGATTTACCTCACCTCAGCTTTTCCTAACAACTACTCCATTAATTTTGTGTTTAAAGGATAATGTTTGTTAATCAGCTCTGGCAATTTACATGTTTTGAATATTAGTAGGTTAGGAATATGCTCATCTACCATTAGAGATTTCCAGCCAATTTATCGAAACGGGATCCGTCTTGAGCAGTATTTCTTGTCTCATATATGTGACTGTATTTGCAAGATCATTCCCGTTATTACATTATTTGGCTTATCTGATCGAATTTGCGCACGATATCTCGTATTGTTTTAGATTTCCATGCTGCTTCTGTGACTATTTCCCTCAGATAATATAAACCAATCACATCAATCAATTTTCAAAATTTGAACCAATCAGAGCTGAATACAGCGAATATTTTGCACTAGTGCAATACCCGGGTATTTGCACAAGTGCAATATCGAGTATTTGTGGGAAGAAGAACAAAGCAGCTAAATACACAAGAAGTTTCAGAAATAAAACTGAAAATTCTTTAAAAATTAATAGTGTGGTATACAAAGGATGACATTTCTTCGAGGAATAGTCTTGCAATATTCCCCGCGTGCATTCTGTATAATTCGAGTATTTCTCTCGAACGCTTCGCGTTCTCGAGAAATACTCGAATATACAGACTGCACTAGGGATATAACTACTGAGTATCTACGTATCATCTAGTCTATTTCTCGAAGCTATTCGTTTTGTTTCCGTTAGTCGTAGCGTGCTTGCTTAGTAACATCTTTCTGCAATCAGTTATTTTGTCCCACTGTGGTGGTGAAACCGCTTATAGGCCCCACTTATCGGTTTCTTTTTGTTTCAAGTGAAGGACTTCCGGCTGAAATTTTCGGAGACTTTGCCTCTCGTGCATTATGAGTGACTTGTAATTAAGCGGTCGCTTTATCTCAGTTTTTTCTCTATTCTTATTGATGGCTAGTTACATGGAATATGGAAAAAACGCCATCAGGTGGAACTAATGGAGATAGCGTTTTTCTGATGAGTTCTATCGTGAAGCACATGCTGGCAATTTTTCCACTTTTTATCCCATTTTAAATGGTTTATGATAAGCTAGTATCTCTTTATTACTCTACTCGGGACTGAAGATATGCGCTAAACCGATTGTCACCTGAAGTAAGTTTTCCCCGCATGCACTCCGCGTCTGAATGTAAAAATGTCTTATTGTTTCAAAGTTTCCTTGTACTTAATGCTCTTCTTTGTATCTATGAATTTTTCTTTATATTTATGATTTGGCATTTATGCCTTTAAGGAATGTGGCAGTCTGTATTCTGACATTACAAGTACGGAAATAGGTACATAAAAGAAGGGTGTATACGTTGGGTCACCTGTGACAGTCTTAATAAAATAATATGTTGTCCGCTATTATTTTAGAGAAATTCTTACACTTTCTACTTTTTGAAAGTCCATGAGCTTGTGAGGAACAAAGCCACTTGTAATTTCTTTAAAGCAGAAGTGAGCAGGTATGGTGTTTCTAACAGTTCGGGATCTAATATGTAAGTATTGTTCTATAATTGCGTATGTAACTTTGTTAGTTCTTTTCAATCATCACTTTAATAGCAGCTATTGTTTGTTGGTGGCAGACGCTGAAGCACGGCCTGCTACTTTTTGGTGCTATACTACAGTTACACCCCGTTCCAATTCATTGTACCAGCGGTATATCGTAGCCAATGAAAGAGCTTATTTACCAAAAGTAGAATTCAAACTGTTTTCCTTCAACTCCTTTACTTTCAACCACGATATAGTAAACAAGAGCACTAAATAACAGTGCATTATTTGTTTTCTAAAGCTACCTGGTTGTTTAGATTCATAGATTCTCAATACATTTAGTATACATAGAATGGATTATCTTGCAATTATCAAAATACAACTTTCGTCTAATGGGCAATACACCGAAATAAAATACACGACTAATCTTTGGCCAAGACCAATCTCAGGTACCTATTAAACAAACGCAGCAGTAGTAGCTAACTCTAATAAGCTGTATTTTGATGACTTACCTTAAAACCATCGGTTAGATCGTATAATCTGCAGTAGTTCAGCAAATTAACAAACATGTCACCTTATAAGGTTTACCGAAGATAGGAAAACACTTAATATGTGCAGTGCTGATCGTAATAGAACATAAAGCTAGTCAGAGATACGTATGTATAATTTATTTATAAAAATATTGTTACAAACCGGTCTTATGCAGACTGTGAGGTAACGAGCAACAAGATTTTTATTTTTTGCAGAAATGATCTCAATGTCAGTGCTCATAGGGGTGGTGTCATCTGCATACAGTATAGTGTCAATGGCATGAACTCATTGTGGAAAGAAATGTATAAATATTAAAAATAGGAGGGGACACAAAATAGATCCCTGTGAGACGCCATAGTTAATAATTTGCGACTACCATAAATGGTTATTAACAATAACAAGTTGTTTTCTGTTGTACAGATGTGATTTTATTAAATTTCGACTGTTTGGGACAAGATTATAACCGGATAACTTGTACACTAGAAGCTCGTGGTCTTTGTAAGGTCAATCAACGTGGCAAAGGAGATCTGTCCGTGTTCAAAGGTGTCAGTATTTTTTTCTGTGAAACCTATCAGAGCATCATTTGTCGATAGATTTTCCCTGAGACCAGATTGAGTATTGTGTAGTAAATTGTTATTTTCAATATATAGATTACCGGTTTTTATTAAAGGAGAAACAATAGCATCAGTCATACTTTTTACTTTGCTGAAGATGATTCCGTAAAATCTTTGCTTTTGTTGATCGCAGAGCACTCCTAAATAGGCTGTTTCAAACCCCACACTTCGCGGTTCAGAATTGTATTAACTTAATCTTCCATTAATTCCCAATTCTAAAGAGTTATAAGTTTCATATTTGTCTTTAAAAGTTCACAAATAAAATCGGTAAACCCATTCTTATATAAGAAAGTTGTCTACGAAATGTCGGCTGAACCCTAGTTACAAACAGATACGTCAGCTTTTCAATTCCAAAAATTGATTTAATAGCCAAAGCCTAAAGAGTTTCCGTGAGCCTTTTTGGTGTATCTAGATGTTATTGATACTTCGAGTCTTTAATTAAGTTAAAACGTGTGCTAATTTTTACAGTAAACATGCGGAAATTATAGTTTCTCATATATGTTGTATTAAAATAAAACGTAGAATGCCTATATTGGTCTCCATTCACAGCAATTTAATATATCTAAGCGAATTACTAAAAATGGGAAAAGAAAATCAGACCTGAAAGGTCGTGTGTTTGGGACATCTGTGAGCCGTTAACAGTTAAACGCAGACATACATTAAAAGTGGCGGAAACGGCAGTGGGGATAAATGTGAAGGATCACATCATCAAAAACGAAGACATACGAGGACAAGGATAAATAAAATTTACTGATATTGTACAAAAAACGTACATATGAAGTGGAAATGGGAGGGAAATGTGGCAAGACAGCATAACACTCTATAGACAAATAAATTGATACGTACACTGGCGACCAAAAACATCAAAACGGAATGTAGGACGATCACATAAACGATAGACAAATGACTTGAAAATGACAGCCGGACGGAAGTGGTTTCAGATGGCGTAGGGCAGGGGTAGATGGAAATCAATGGAAGAGCCCTACATCCAGGAGTGGATTGATATGGGATGAAAGGAAGAATACGTTTTATATTAAACTAGCATGTTCGTTTTTCGCGTATTCGTTCGTAAGATAAGGATAAGAAGTTCAAATTTAAAAGAAAATTAATAAGCTCTTTTCTTAACATGAAAGGTTACTTACTGCAAAATAAAACACATTTAGATGTTTCAATCTTTTATTAAATATAACACAATAATAATAATAATAATAACCCCATTATTCCCTATTGGGACACAGGGTATTCGTATATTCTTTCCAGTTGTCATTTTCCTTTGATATTTGTCTCACTTGTGCTATAGTCTTTCCTGTCTCTTGTTTTACAGTTTTACTCCACGTTTTTCGCGGGCGTCATCTGTTTCTGAAACCCTAAGGGTCCCAATCAAAACTTTTCTGCAAATTTCAGTTTCACATTTTCGCAACGTATGCCCTAATCATCCATATTTTCTTCTCCTAATTTCTATATTAATGTCCACCTGATTTGTTCGGTCCCAAAGGTCTTTGTTCGAAATAATGACTGGCCACCAAACACCTATTTACAAACACCTACAATTTCTGCTTTACCAGTTCTGTAACCGTCCACGATTCCGACCCATAAAGTAGAACAGGTTTTACCGTTACATCAAACACTCGTAAAATATAACATGCAACATTAAAATACATATGAAAATAAAAAAACAAAAACCACGTAAAAGGAATACAAATTTAAATAATTCACAAGAAAAATAAAATATATTCCAGGTGAGTTATTTAAAGCGTTACAAGGCGATATTTCGAAAACGGTTTACAATTTTTTCATGAAATTTTTGTGAGGTAAAAGGGAGATGGGGGACATATAAAAACATATTTTCGACATTTACCTCTTTTATGTGTTTTGAGGGGTGGGGGGTAACTTTGGAATTTTAAATAGGATGATGCACTTTTGTTTAGAAAATTCGTATCTACGTAAAAAACGGCGTATAGTTATCTACAAAACATTCTTTGATTTGCCCTTTCGGTTACGGAATTATGGCGACTAGATTTTGATAGAAATTAGAAAATAAATACATTTTACCAATAAGTCAAGTTCACTTATTTCAAAATTAGAATTCGTCTCCATAGAAATACGTTAGTTCTACTTAAGTAAGTTGAGAATTTTGACATTTTATCGAAAATTTCACATTTTTTTAATTTTATAACCTAATAAATCATAATTCCGTAAACAAAAGCGAATCAAAAAATCTTTTGTAGACATGCGTAGTTTGTTACGTAGATTCGAATTTTATAAACAAAAGTACATCATCCTATTTAAAATTCCAAAGTTACCCCCCACCCCTCAAAACACAGATAGGAGGTAAATGTCAAAAATATGTTTAAATATGTCCAACCCTCTCCCTATTACCTGACAAAAGTTTCATGAAAATATTGTAAACGGTTTTCGAGATATCGCCTTGTAACACTTTAAAAAACTCACCCGGTAGATATATAATTATGTAGGTGTATCACTTTAATTAAACTCTCTTTTGCTAGACTTTGCTAAAGCTAACATATCTATCAGTGAATTAAAACCAAAAGTACTGGCTCTTACTTTCTCGATACTCAGGAATTGCAAACTCTTTAGGCGTGTTTGGCTCATCTTACTTAGCAAAAAGTTTTTAATAATTTTTAATTTAGAAAAAGATCTCTCAGTGGAGGCTGTAGTGACGGGATGTAAAAAATAGGATATAAGCTGTATAAAAATCTGGAAAGCTAGCCAATGATGTGTGATTAGACAGGCATTTTTCTCCCACTTCTTTCACTGATAAGCAAAATTTAATACTAGTTGTGTACGAATATCGAAATTGTACAATTTACTTTAGTAAGCCGTCATCGAGATCAGTTTCATACGTAGTTTGAAGTAATTTGACACTCTCTATGACCTCTGTATCTGAGGCAATCGTCAGAAATTTGCGGTTTAAAACTTTGAATTTATAGTATGTTACTATGCACTATGAAATCTAAGAATCACAAACACACACTAGAGCTGGAACTTGTAATCTACAATCTACTCAAAAGGAGAAAAGACTGCGCACTCAAAAGAGCCCTGTGGCGCTCACGTATCATAGTCTGTTGCCGCTTTGAACCACTATTCTAGGAAAACTTGTATTTTCACTAAAAACTCCGCTACCGCGGCGCCTATATAGATTCGGTGCCGAGGTTCTTTGCACCCCCTGCACATATGATAGTTACGCCACTGGGGATATTTCGAAAAGCCTCTTTAATTCTGTTTTCTGTAATTCAACCAAGTGGTTGCATTATGAAATATCTTGATGACTCCACTATTTATTATTAACGTACGAGTGTACCAACAGAAGTCTCAGGGGGAAACAAATGTTTTTAATTTGCTAATAGATTCGTACACCAGGTGCAGACTTTCATTAAACTAGGCAACTGTGATGCTAATCATTTTGTTGTAATTTACGTAAGTTCGTTAATTGCGTACTGCACAAAACTGAGAACAAAGTGGGGTGGTATGTATTTATATATTTACTTAAAAGTTAGTTTTTATGCCTGGACAGCTAGACAGGGTTACAGGTAAAACCCTTGGCATGTAAAACGACTACTGGCCCTATATTTATCTGCTTATACACTTAGAACCAGTTACAGTGGATTTAACCCCAGGCGGTTAGGCAACCCACTGTATACTACTACTATACCACTCACGTTACTAGAGTATGAACTGTCATATTTATTCACTACTAGCTCAGTAAACAACTCTGAAATTATATTATTTTTAATTGATCATATTTTGCACAACTAAATAGTCATATTGCTAGTTTCTGACGAAAATTACTTTGGGCTAAACAATGTTTCTAAATAATTTTGCGAATAAATAAAATATTAATATGAATATGAATTTGAACAATATAGGTACTAACATTTGAACCGTTATTAATCCTTGTTAGCACTTATTTGAAAATATCTAATCGCAACCAACGTTAACTGTGAAAGTATTCTGATTCAAAACTTCCTTTATTTCGGTATTCTCAAACCAGGCAGTTGCACTTTATTTCGTAGTACATTTTTTAGAGTAATTACTTATATGATTTTAGTACATTCGCTTTTGTTGTTTTATCTGATTTTATTTGATCCTGGAATTAATTTATCCCTGCGTTTCTCGTTTCGGTGTGTATTATTTCTTATATCAACAATGACCGGATTTTCATAGTTCCAAAACTATAAGAGTTACATGGGTATATGAAGGTGGTCCACATTACTAAAATATTTCTGATTCTACAGGGTGACTCAAAAGTGTGGCGAACCAAACCTACTACTTTTTAAACGGTCTGCATATGGGTAGCCTAAAAGTTTTGTGTCAAAATGATAATCATGTTAATATAAAGGTGTATGGATCTAGGGTTAAACGTTTTCGAGATATTAACGATTTTATACAAAAAAAACTTAATTTCAGGCGGCAGAGCTATAAGTAACAAAACAAGTGAGTGAAAGAAAACGTTACCAAAAATTAATATTTGATATGAACTATCTTGAGAGTGTAAGATAGTGACGCTGACTATTAATGCTATACGTACAGGGTGCTCAAAATTTGTAAATGTAACCATTTAAATTTTTTAATTGAAGCACTTTGTATATTTTTGTATTTTTGGAAAACCCTTTTAATGAGCTTTCTTGTGACATATTTCACATTTCTAAATTCAACCGTTTTTTACATATTCGAGATTGAAAATAAAAAACGGTTTAAACCACCGAAGATGATTTTTATTTAAAGATATAACAAACAAACCACGTTAGAAATAATTTATACACTTGACCTCTTTCAGCACAATCTAAAGCCGGATTTAGAAAATAGGATTCCGGTTATTGTTGCTAGAAAGAATTAGAAATACGAAAAAAACGAGAAATGCAGAAGCAGAGATGTGGTAAATATAGATGCAAACACACCATTTACTTAAGAACATACGTATGTTCCAATATGTACAACATACGATTTTCATTTTGTCTCTTTTCGTATTATTGTAAATGTTTGTACAAACATCGTCTCTTTCCCTCTAAGTGGTACCTGGGCGTTACCAGGGCGGTGCATGCGCATCACAATATGAAACGTACTTCTGAACTCGCGTAACTCGTGTGTTTACAATCACCATATTTACAGTTGTCAGTTGTCATATTTGCGTTTATTTACACTGAAATTGGGCGTCGCAGAAGCTTTCTCTTTGACAAATTCGATACCAAGGGCAATTTGCACCTCAAACAATTTTTAATATCGAGCGGGCCAACGCCAACGGCCGAAGTCCGAGAATAGCGAAAGATGCGAGCGCAATCATGAAACATGAAACCAGCAAGCACGCGGGGCCGGCTGCAGAGCGATAAGACCGGATAAGAGTAACAGCCGTTCGGGCGACAAAGGGATATTTAAATGTTTATTTATAAAGTTCAATTTTACTGGGGTTCGATCGTCGTTCGGTTTTGAGTTTTTAAATTTAACGACTAGCAAGATGATATTCTTCTCGCGAGGTGGATCGTGGTTCTGAAAGACGGTTTAAAATTACCGCTCTGCTTTAGCAACCAATCAAACATTAGGTACCTCTTAGAAAAAGAGAGACTGTGGACCACCACGAATTTTAGGTGCATTTGAAAGAGACAGCTTGTTAAAAGTGTGTTTGTGCTTATATCATACATGTAGTAACACAGTTGCAGTGGCATGTTTGCATCTATATTTACCACATCTCTGTGCAGAAGTAAATTAAAGCTGAAATAAAGATTACTTTAGGGGTGTTAAATTAGATACTAGAAGAAAGCGCATTAAAAGAGCTTTTAAAAATACACAAATATACAGAACGTTTTATTTAAAAAATCGGAACAAGTAAATTTGCAAGTGTTGAGCACTCTGTATAGCGTTAATACCCATAGACCATAAGCAAAAGTATTTGAATATGTCACGAAATTAGGTATAGGCTTTCTGTGCATTCGCTTTTGTTTTTTCTCAATCTGAAGTTCTTATTTTTTCGCGTTTATGATTTGGTATATGAACATGTCCGTATTTTGTTCTCTAAACCTGGTTTTTTATTTCGTTCGAAGAGTTCGAGTTGCAATATCTTGAATTTGTAAACTTTTACTCTAATCAGGTTAAATTTAATAATAGTAGATTCTACAACAAGTTGAGCAAAGTGTAGTTTTTCCGTGCAAGGCGACGACTACGAAAAAAGACTTTTCTCGCGTGTTGCACATGCTATTTTTACGTACTGTAGGAAGATACCTAAACATGTTTATATAAAAATATCAAAAACTACGTAAAATATTGTGCATTTAAAAATTAAACTGTGCGTTGCTATGCAGAAAAGTACCACTTTACTAAACGATTTTGCATTAAGAAATGCGAGGAAAATGTACCGCTTTCCTACAGTACGTGAAAAATTTGTTTTCTCACTTACTTACCTTTAATGGGAAAGTAACAGCCATTATAGAACGTATCGCACAAGCTAAATGGAGGTAGGCAGGCCAAATAGACACAATGACCGATAATAAGTGGACCAAAATATTGATAAATGAAGACCTAGGGATAACAGAAACAAACCACCAACTATATTGAGCGATGACATACAAAAAATAACAAGTAATTGGATGCACAAAGTACAAAACACACAACACAGTGAAAGAACCTAGAGGAGGCATATATCTAGCAGGGGATGCGAACGGCTGATAGATGATCAATATGTAGTCAGAAAGCCAAGAGTTCGTTGTAATTCGAGCGAAAGTAGAATAAGAACAGTCTAAATAACATACGTATATTGATTGGTCTGTATCAATACAAATTAAAACCGGTTGAAATTAAAATTAGTTATACAAATTTATTTACACAATAGTAAATAAAAGCTGCATTCTGATTTTGGAAGTCTGGAGACTCCTGGATAGCGCTGCCTGATTTGCGGCGGCTTATAGAATTACAACTTATTAGATTAAAAATGGACGCAGTTTCACTAAATTAAGGGGCCAGTCGAAACTTTTAACTGTGAATTTGAAAGTAATTAACAAACACTCCGCTAGACGTTTCTCCCATTGTGCGGGACTGACTTGCCGCCTTGTGCTACAAGACCTGCATCTGCGTCATTCGGGTTGCTGGAAGGTGTTTTACACAAACTTTTCTGATCTGAATCCAGCCAGTGTATTCCTTAGGGCACTGTCTATTTTTGGAGTAAATTGCTTTTGGAGAACTCTCTCGTACGCCTTGTAGGCTACACATAATAGTGTTAGCCGCCTGTAATTATTACAATTGGCGAAGTCCCCTTTTTAATCTAATGATACTATAACGGCTGTCCCCCAATCTTTTGGAATTCTAGTAGTTTTCCATGCTAATTAAATTATTCTGTGTAATATTGTGAGGGTGGCGTAATTACAGACATTTTATTTTTTTATCTTATTTTTAGGAAGGACACATTTTATTTTAGGCATTTTATTTCTAGGACAATGATAACCCGAAAATAGTTCCGAGTAGACCGAGCAACGCCATGGTGATGGGGTTACGACCCCAGACGAGCAGGGGACGCCTCGGTATGGAGCAGTGAGAGCAGCCAAGACCACCAGCGACGGAGAGGACAACAACCCAGAGGCAGGGAGCAGAGCCAAGGGTAGAGGCACAGGACGGACACCGCCAGAAACAGGACAGCGGCGGCGGAACCCCTGAGCCGGACGGCAGCAGCAGGGACAACCAGGACTTGGACCATGGCGAACAGCTCAGACGGCCATAAGAGAAGCCGATTGTACCAACAGCACGGGGAGCCACACCAAGGCGCCTAGCCCGTAAGCGCTTCATACAGCGGTGGAGGGAAAAACGTCGGCGCCCACGGGCCAGTGTAGTGCAGTGAAGTGCGCGTTGTTACGGTACCCGACCCAACAATAAAAGTTTCCGTGGGGAACTCTGCGAGGCCCCACAAAAAACCTTTAGGGGAGACTGTAAGGGTCGCGTAATTACAGACATTTTATTTTTTTTAGCTATCTTATTTTTAGGAAGGACACATTTTATTTTAGGCATTTTATTTCTAGGACAATGATAACCCGTAGTTTATAGATGTATTTTATGTATGATATAAGTAAAAATTATATCACGTAACGAAAGTTTTCGTTTGTTTTTCCAGTTTGTAATTCGACTCCTTTTGCAGTTGTTGGGCGCAGCTCGGCGCGAGGATCGAAAATTTCTATATTAGATTTATGGCCAGGGGCTTAGGTGAATTTGAGGGACAAACAGCCTCCAAACCGCCAACTAAATTCGTTTGGGAATTTATTAATTTATGATTTCAGCCAATGGAAACACGTGTCCAAAGTGGTCGTGGGAAACATTTAAAACGCTACAGAAAAGGATTAAAACCGTCGTGGGTTTGGAAAGGAAACTACCAATTAACATCGCGTCACTATAGCAACGAAATTTAGATTTAGTTGTCATTGGCGGGACGCCCCGCAACGCAGGATGGAGGGGTCCTCGTAAGTTGCATAAAACACTCGGCATAAGACGGAATAAGAAATAAAAACAAGGTCTGGTGTAGTTGGTAGTTCGACGCGTAACACGGAGAACTATTAACACAGCTTCGAACTTATTTAACCCTTACTTCAATTGGTATAGCGCAACCCGACATCGCAAGGTCTTCCCTTGTTCGTACGGAGGCGTCTGTATCAATTCTTTGCTCTTCTTACTTCACTAGGTACAGCGCAGTCCGACATTGCAAGGTCTTTCTCTCCTTGTTTGTACGGAGGCGTTTGTATCAATTCTTTGCTCTTCTTACTTCACTAGGTACAGCGCAGCCCGACATTGCAAGGAGTTTCTTTCCTTTGTATCAATTCTTTGCCTTTCGCTTACTTCACCTCACACCGACAGTAATCCATAGTAACCAGACTCAGGCTGGCAAACAGCCCTTCTTGCCATTAGGCGAGATAACAACGTACGCCCGTTGTCCGATTAGGCTCCGAAACAGCGCAACAATTGTAAGAGTAATGTCTATACGAGGGGTACTTCCACCTTTAAGTTTATTCACTGCTTCTTCCACTTATATTAGTTATATCGCTTCTTCCTACCCTTTGGCTACATGCTTGTCTTGCTATATCTCATAAACTATCCCTTCGTTTTCTTTGTCCGTTCCTAACAAGTTTCTAGAGAATTCCTCTTTCCCCTACCAAAATGTCATTATCTTCGGCGATATTTTATTCTTTGAAGTCTCTTATGTTTCTTAGCGGATTTTTCTTTCTTTTCTAAGACTTTTTAATGTGCGATATAATATCTTGGTCTTAGTATTCATTCATTCATATTCATATTATTTATTGATACTTTAGCAGTGTATATACACCATCGTACAAGTCAAAACAGCTGAAACTACACGTATCCTCTTACATTCTAAAACAAACAATATACAAACAATATACAAACAAACATAAACTATCTACATTTTAGCATACCTTGGTGTCACACATATATGCCCTTATAGAATAGTAGCTCTTACTAAGGAGCACCTGTTTAATTTTTACTTTAAATTGGGCGTTCGCATATTTTACTTGTTTTTTCACATTATCTCTCTGTATTTTATATCCTTGATAGAGTTTTACCTTTCTGTTTGCTCCTAAGTATTTTCCATAGTCGCTTTATCTTTTTCATCTATGTCTGTATTTCCTTATTCCTTATTTGTGTTTTTGCTTGTTTTACAAACTTCTATCACGGTTGATATTAATATCTTTTTGAATTATAGGTTCTCCAATTTTCGTGTTAACGACTTTTCCTTATCCTTTAAAATTTCTATGGCTCTCTTTTCTTGGTGTTTCATCCTAATTTTGCCTTTTTGTAGTCTGAACACTTTGTCATAGTAGTCGCTATCCAGGTCATATCCTCTTGTCACTCTTATATCTTCCGCTTTATTGAAAACTCTTTTCTCTATCACTACTACGTCAGTTACTAATCGTTCTTTTCTACTTGATACCTCGCTACCAGTGGGGTATATAAGGATAGGCGGGTCGTCCACGAAACTTCTAAAATGGGAAATAATATGTCCACTATAATACGCAATTCGCACTGTGCTAATTAATTTTTCTAGATGGTTGAACAGCTTCTTTTAATTTTTTTTAATACAACCATTTATTAAGAATTTGTTTCCTTTCATTCACATTAAAAAATTGTTGATACTTTGGTTGTGTTTTCTTTTTTTGATCTAAAAAAATATTGAAGCAACCTATTTCTAAAATAGGTAAATATAATATAATAACTTTCCATTTTAGAGCAGTTATTCCTGAGAAATTCAGTAAAATAAATGTTAGGCACAAACTACGAACTGTTTCTAACAACAATACACTATTTATATGCGCTGGATTAAACATCAATTAATTTATGTGGCTATTTATTCACGACTTAAACATTAAGGATTTATATGGTTATATATACGGGTTCATTTATATTACGCGTCTCGAGTCTGATGAGAACTGGATGAGAACTCGATGAGAACTCGATGAGAACTGGATGAAAACTGACTTCTATTCCTGCGAACGCATATTTATATTGCCGGCTAATTCCCTCCTGGAAGCGTCGAGACCATTCCGGCAACGGTGACGTGTCGCGTGTATTGACCTCGGGCGTGACTCATATATCCGCATCGGCCCGGCTGCTTCTCGAAGTTCTGGGTCCAAGGCCGTTTCTCGAAGTTCTGGAACAATGACTCATTCGTCCGCAGCTGCCTGATCGCGAGGTCGTTACAATATTTTCTATAATATCTACTAAGCGATCTAACTTTTCATCGTTTTTTCCACTCATTCATTTATCTAAATAATTAATATAATTCCGTACTTACATAAAATCTGATACTAAAATAAAATGAAATTTTGTCTAAAAGAGCTTGCTTTTAGAACACAACATATAGAATTATGTAAGAACAACTCAATGAGCGTATCTATATTGAATATTAACAAGAAAGTGAGTGCTGCTTTGTATAAGGCCACAATTATCGAAAAGCTGTTAGCTAACGAGAAAAATTAGAATTTTGATCTCAGTAATCTATAAATTACATTGACTGTTCGTCACAAAGGTTCCAAATATATACAGGGTGTAATCATTCTAGTGTAAATAAAGCACACTTCATTAATATTTAGGTTCTAGGGAAGTCATTTGCACATCAGAGCGTATGCTTGCTTCACTGAAACAAAACAGGTGAGTCGGAAGCCACGCCACATATTTAGCAGCATTTATCTGATGCGGTCTTGCCTTTTTCGGTGTTTGTAATTTAATTTACGCTGAATTTCGTGGATGTGCAAACCATTTTGTATACATTAAATTTTAAGGTTATAGACCTGTCAAATACAAAGTGACGCATTTAGCATACTGGTTAATTTACCATACAACAAAGCCATTATAATACAAAGTTAATGATTCCACTCCCCTGAGAAACGAGATATATTTTTTTATTTATTTCATGCTTTACCGGAGCTAAGCCCTATTTAATTGCAAATAAATGAAATACGGAGAGCAATAAACCATTTATTGAAATAATAATTATTACATATTTTCATTAGCTCTGAGTTTGACATAAAAATTCAAATAATAAAAGCATTTGGTGATTTGCCCTGCTTAATTATTATTTTTATTTGTTCCTCACTTGTAAACATCAATTTATCAAGTCACTGTATTAATCAAGAAAGTTTATTTTAACAAGTTACTAACTTGTAAAATCTTTACAAGTTAACTGTCAGTTTTAAAAGCGTGCTCATAGATAAATGATAGCGTGCAAAGCCAGGGTTGTCTTCCTTAGTATGTGTCATATTGATGAATTTAATTGCTTGTCAGTTTGACATTTTGTTTTTGTTATTTACAAATGAGGAACAAATAAAATATTCAACAATACACGCAAGGTAACAGGTTTTACTGGTTCAAGAAGATGACTGGCTCGCCTGCGGCTCGCCAGTCATATCCTTCTATTCGCCAGTAAAAACCCTCTAACCAAGCTAGTAATGTTAAATACTATTATTTACTAATGCCTTTTAATAGGTAAAGGGGTTATTACAATATATTACATGTAGTTTTAAGCATGGTAAAAGAGCTAGAAAAATAAAAACTCACTCGGATTTCCATCATTGTTAGTCAGTGGAAGCCACAGAGATTAAAAATAATAAAAGTATCAGCATTTGGTTCAAAACAAATAAAATTAATAGAAATATTAGATGTGAATGTACATTCCTACAATTGTTGAAAAGTGAATTTAAAGAAACTAGAAATGAATATGTCCTCCACTTTTATTTCGTGCTATTGCTGCATTGGGTGCATTAGTAACATGAGCATCGGTTACAACAGTAGAAGCAGTGCCAAAAAAGAGACTAATAAAGATAAGCAATTGACAGGCACGAAAACGCATAATGAAATAATGTAAACTGTTGTTCTTGGGAAAGAACAGGTTCTGGATGTAAAAGGCAAGCAGTTAAAATATTCATAACGTTACGGTAAATATCTCTTTTTACGTTGTCTTAAAAAACGTTAGCAGTGTAGTTTTCCTCAGAAAGATGCAAACGTTTTGTCAAATATCGATAATAAAATGCTTTCAAACGAATTTTAAATAGAAATGTTAGAGATATCGTTATGCGCGATAAGTTGAAGTATTGGAATCAGTTACATGTTTTTACTTTAATACTCTTAGCGCAATGACATAATTTCAAATAAAACCTGCACTTTAAAGATATCAAATTTTCACGTTTTTCGTTTCTGAAAATTGTTTGAAAACGTGTTAACCACCGCTATAATTTTGTACAGCGCTATCTCTGCCACAAGAGCCACAAGCCGACAATATGTGACATGTAGACATATGGCCCGCATAAGAGGTTACATAAAACCAGATGGTTGCCGTAAGATGTAGCCGCTTGCACCAAGTGGTTTAGGTGGAGGCCAGCAACACGCGCCTCCTCGCAAACCCCTTGTTTGTCTCACTTTGGTTCCTTAGATAAGGTATGTCAAAGGAGGCCTCGAACCAATATAAGAAAGCGATTCTCAGTCAGTCTCAGCTCTATATTTAACCCGTTCTTTTCAAACTCGAGCCCAGAACCTGGCCTCTAGCCGGGAGCCACCTTGGCCCCTCGAGGGCTCAGGGCTTTCATCAGCTACCGTCTTGATTGATCCTGATAAACGAGTAACTGCCAATCTAGAACCCGAGAACACTAGCATCCAGTAACTACTACCTAAGGCGATCACATTATCGTTTCATTCTACGAACCTCTTTCAAGTAAGTCCTATTCCTCGATTCTTCCTGAGAGTTGAACAGCCTGGCAACCTAAATCTAACCTGAAACCTCCCTTGCCGCTTGGCTTAGTCGAACTACCTGTAGCATCCTTCTTTCCAGAGCTACTTACCGTTCCAAGTCTAAGGCGCACGGAAGATCGTCTTGGCTAAGCTTAGAGATTTTTTCGGAGATATCTTCACGTCCAGAGTTCAGACGCATTGATCGTGTCGATACCTGGAGGTAATTTCCTGATACTTAAGTTCTAGAATCCTAACTCAAGGCGCCCTGAAGGTCCTCTGACTTACGATTTCAACCTGCTTATTAAATACTTTTTAGCCTGCTTTCCGAACTAGTATATCTCCAGATTGATAGAAAAGTCAAGTTCCTGTAAAGAGCTCGCTCGTCGAATGTATAATTTGCAAATCCAGTGCTAACCGCAAGTTGCATAGAGCCCGACGGCCAGAAATGAGTATAAATCCACCAGGGGAAGCAATAATTTATCCCTAGGTGCCGCCGCCCGATCGCCGAAGAAGTTCGTCAAAATCGTTGCTAAATTCCTGATCCTTTCATTGTCTTAAGGTACCAATTTACACACCTTTAAGGTAATAAATTATGTGTACCCTAGGACACCTATTTACAGCTGATAAAACTGCAAGTAAACTAAAGTAAACGCATAAGCTGTAGCGCCTAATTCGGGAAGCTCCGAAGAATGCTGCCATGAGCGTTGCTGCCTCGCTGACGTTCGAGATCTTCAAATAAGAACATTTTTGCTTTTATTTTAGATTGTAAATACATTTATTTAGAAAACAGACATTCTGTATTTCGTAACATAAGTTTAGTAATAAATATTTTAAAACTTGCTACGACTCTTACCATTTCGGCAATCTTCATCACAAAATTCTCTACCAAAAAGGTTCAAATTTACAAGAAATTATTAAAACCGTTAACAAACCAAATGCTGCAAAACAGGATATTACTGAGGCTGGGGAAATATTTACTCTTGCAATATATAAAGCAGAAAAAATGAAACGTCAATAAATCATCATTGGTATGATCTGTTTAACACCTCGGTTGGGAATTCTAGTCAAACGGTTACTTTGGCAAGGCTACCCCCGACGTTTGCACTTGCAGCTTTGCAACAACATTCGCTGCGGGTTTACCACCAAATTCAGGCTTGGCATGGAATTTTAATACCTGGTTTGACTACTGAAGCACCAGCTCCCTTATCAATTTTAAAGTTAATTTCGTGTGCCTGCAAAATAGACTGCGGAAAGCGATGCGGATGTTTCAAGGTTGGTTTAAAATGTTTGGTTATGTGTATGAACTGTCACGGACAAGAATGCTTTAATGCGGAACGTACCAACGAAATTGATTTTGTGGAAGAATAAATGCCTTTAATGGATTAGGCCTCAAGGGGAAACCACATAAAAAAATTTGGTGTGATACATTCACACAACTTCCTTTTACAGTGATCTTATAATTAGTGAAAAATTTGATTTTGAATTTTTAAGCATTTGTCAAAAATTTTCAAAAATTACGAATTCTTCAAAAACGGTACAAAATAGAACGGTAGTTGAAGCGCCACATTTTCTCTAAAATTTTAAGCTGAATTAAAAAATGTAATAGTATACCGGATGTTCTATTTAAAATAGGAGAACAAATAAAACCATTTTAGAAGTATTCAACTGGAAAATCCCCTATCTCACATCAATACACATTAAAAATGTAATAAAATTGTCAAGTTTGAAAAAAATCATTAGAGCCGTTTTTGAAAAAATCGACAAAAAACTGAAAAATTACAAGAGTAAACACCTACTTCTGGTTATGCGATTTTCTTCAAAAGCTTGCTGTCGCATTTACATAGTACCCAAAACTTATATATGAAGTTTCAACGCCATACCTCTTTTAGTTTTTGAGATATTCTGTTCGCAGGCACACACACACACACACAGACACACACAGACAGACAGACAGGCCAATGAACAAAAATATGTTTTTTGGGTTCAGGGGACTCTAAAACGTAAAGATTTGTTGAAAACTCAATTTCGAATTTATGGGGTGAATCCAATACTTCCATTGTCGTAAAAGGGAGTAACAAACGCGCCGGCAAACTCTACCTTCTGGGTGGTGTGGAAACGAGTTTGGTTTAGGGATAGCTAATCATTATTTTTGGTTCTTATTAAATTCTATATAATTTAACCGTATGCTACAAAACAGAATATTACTAAGGCTGAAGAAATATTGTGTTGCTTTCCAAAAGCGTTTTCTTTACCTACCCCTAAGTTTGCGGTCGATTAACGTAAAAACCCCTTAATCATCTGCAATTAACCTATAGACATGTTTTATAGAAAATTTAATTCGGAATATTTTTCAATACCTCTATTTTTGTCATAGAACATCACATACATACAGAGCCGGATTAAGGGGGGGGCTAAGGGGGCTGCAGCCCCGGGCCACCAAATTTCAGGGGCCTCGAAAAGATTCTAACGTTATAATCTAGTGCGGTTTCTAATCATTTAGATCCCTTTGTAGCCGTTGCATAAATGGGAATGGGGCCTCTAAAAAAACTTAGCCCTGGGCCTCACATATATTTAATCCGGCTCTGCATACATACAAGATATTATAGAAAAACCAGCGCGGTGTCATTATAGGGATGAAAAAGGGATGAAGCTCGTCAGTTAGGGATGGGAACTTTTCGATCCTGTATTGCTACCCCCATTAACTGTCGATCCAGAAAATATCAGCTTATTATACATTTTTTCTTCTATGTTTGCTAATTTTCGTGTACTATGAAGGTGACTTCGAAGGAGGTTAATCTAGAAAGAAATAGAACTATAATACTTCCAGAAAGTCGATGGCAAATTATGGAGTACGAAATATTATTTATTTTATTAAAGAACACGAAAAACATGAAAATAATTCTTCACCACTGAAATTTTAAAAATAATAAAATTTAAGAATTGAAGAAACGAATTATTTTTACCACTTCATTTACTGAATGAAAGTACCTTGTATACAAAATTAAAATGTCTGTTAAGTGTTAAAACAATTAAAAGAAGAAAGTTTAGTAATTCAGGGCAATCTAATTTTAATATCATCGAGTACTTAATAATTTCAAGTAACATAGGTACTATTCCAAGAAATATATTCGTAAACGTTGACATCACGCCACTTGTAGATATTAAAATTAATCTGTTTGAATTTTCCTGTTTTGACAAACATAATCAGGAAGGCATTTAACCAATAATCAAATACTATACAACATAATAAACGATTATACGAGACGTGAGGCAATATGTTGAGTCTCGAGAATTTTCGATTAGAGAGTTGTATATAGGTAGACTGTACCATGAATGAGAAAAATAAATAAAGTAAAAAGTTATACAGGAATTTATAATTATTTTAGCTTTCTAACTTTTCATTCATGGGTTTAATATTCTTTCCTCCGTAGAATACATGATTTTTTTACTTAATCAGTGATGTTTGTATATTGCATTATAAAATAATAGTTATTTATTATACAAGTGGGATAAGAGCATCATTAATATAGTCGCTACAAGAATCTTCATGCAAAACCGGCCTTTTGGGAATTCGTTTGATAACATCGTTTCGACGGTCAACAATCTGAGACTTCGACGAGACGGTGAGACCTTTCGGCTGCATTAATCGTTAGCATCGCCGGACATCACTTGGGTATTGTGAACTACTTGTTTTTTTCTCGTTTTCAACTGAAGTAATGTAATAGCAAGAGCCATATTTGGAGCAACAAACGTGGCCTACTTTTAGATTAAATTGTCATCATTGTTGCGTCATATCATCAGAATCTGTGTGTGACTTGTTCGCCACTGTTGTTTCAATATAACCAATGTACTTTTTATATCATATCTATATCGGTGTTAAGTAAATTGTAGAATTACTAACCCCTTTTACAACTATTCGTGTCAAACATTTACCTACATACTTAAATTTTAATAGATTTGCAATTCGTCACAACTCCCTGGAATTTTTTTATTATACGTATATGTGTTTATGTATATGTGATATTCTTTCTTGGATGTATTAATTGTAAGGTGACCGACAAGGCTAGCAGGCCAATCAAGATAGGTCCCAAAGCAGCCTGAACGTCGCACAAGACCGTCGAAGTGAAGCGTCGGTCCTTTGACTTGACAGCTGTAACGGGCTAAGTCGACAATTACGACAACGCACCAGTTTGACACGGTCTTTACGAAAAGTCAAAATAAAGCTAGACGACTAGCGCGTACAATAACTCACAAAATCGGGAACGTAACTCATAGGACCCATGCCCATTACAAAAGAGTTTCCGGCTAAACTTCAGTGGAGCGAAGGGTGGTCAAACACAAGATTACACAGGCCAACGGCCTAATAAACGGTAAACAGATCTAAAATGATAAGGCGCCACCACATTTCCTACACTAGAAAAATGCATAAGCGAACCCGCTGAGAAAACGTGGAAGCGTAACGTGTTCACCTTTCGACTTTAAGCTTGGCAGTGTTCTGGTCAGCAAGCCGGTTCAGCACCATCGGACCTACCTTTCGAAAATCCACTTGAACAGCTGGCCAAACTTCTCTTACACTGTAAAATGCAATACGCACAATACATACACAATAACAAAGAAAACCACAGTTAAATAAACATAAAATGTATTGGCAAAATATTTGAATATATATGTAAATGCATATAAAAATATGAAATAGGTTACTATACGGATGTTAGGTAAATTGCGTAACGTCTTAATCTATTAAAATTATTCGGTAAACTTGACATTAACTCTTGAAATTACTGAAAAACGATATGAGCATCAAAGTATAATCAAATAGCGGTTGTGACCAATGACGGGGCTAATCATAAAGCTAAACAACAACCATGTAAACTGACGGTAAATTAATTGTAATAACCGGTAAATAACTATAATGGCTTGACAAATGCAAAAGGCACACAATAAAAGCTAAACGACCGCGACGCTACGTCAACTGTCCGATGCTTCGTCGAAACACATTGTATACGTTAAATTCAGACTGTAAAACTTAATGCAACGTACGGTATCTTTAAAGAGCTTGGCTGTGCGGCAAATTGATGTCCCATGCTACTGCACTCGGTCGCTATTCCCAGACACTGCAGAAAACATCAAATAGGGGGATGACTGCACCAACTGGCCATGGTCACGCGGGGCTCAAAAACAGCTCTCTACAACCTGGTGCTTCTTCCAACGCCGAATCTATTCTCCCAGAAAAATGGGCGCAGAGCCGCGCGATCGATAAAGTGGTGGGAGCAAAAACTGAAGCTCACTCTCTCGAGCACATGGCAGCTGTCTCTTAAATTCACGCCACGGAACGGGTCGATATTTCCAACAAGCGAATAAACTTAGCGCGCCAACAGATCAGAATCGAGATACACAAAATGAGTGCCTTCAGAAACGTTGGCTAATAACACAGCAGTGTACGTTAGAAGGCCAATGACTGCACAAAATTCGATATGTTCAAATTCAGGCGGAATAATTCGAAAAATACATATACATGGGGGGTCGTAGTTTAGGAAATAACGCTAATTAGCGGTACGTTCGTACAAAACTAAAATTGTCCTCACACAGCATCTCGCTCTAGAATACGTTGTGTTGATCCAAACCTTTAATTTTAAGAAATCTGACTTCGCTCAAAATTTCAGAATTAGATTGTAAATATTAAAGTTCGAACAGTGAAAAATGTTAACCCATTTGCCTTAACATATTATAGCCGGTTGACCCACAAGAAAATATAAGCCTTAAGGAAGTGGTTACTCTTTCATTTGAATGAATAGTGTGGTCAAATGTTATGTGCCCTGTGTACTAGGTGAAAACAAGAAAGGAAAGAGGAGCACTAAGACCTATACCCAAAGAAGACGTGCCATTGCAGCTACCTTTGATAGTGCTCTTCATTACAGTTTGGCAACACTGCGGCAAGTATGTGGAACATGGTAGTGCCAGTGGAATGTCCTATGTGTACTATGTAATGTGTAATTTTAAAAACCTAGAAACGAAATGACATTTGCACTTTCTTGAACAGGTTGGTGTAGGGTTCTCTCGATTACGTTCATATATGGCCGATTAAAACAATTCTTGAACGAATTATTACCAAAATACTTACTTCTCTTCACTAGAATTGAACCGCCAAACTCCTTTTCCACAACAATTTCTTTCGCGCGTCTTGAACTTAATATGTTTTTACGACCTAATTTGATCCATTTACGTTTTTTGTTAAATTAACAAGTATCAGTTTGTTTTAGCTCAAGACAAGAGTAAAACTTGCATTTCATTTTTTATTTTTTATGAAATAGAAATGTTTAGCTTCGAAAAAATGTTAAGTAATGGATATTGTGAAAGCTTTCAATATTTAATTGTATTTTTGTAATTAAACCAAGTGACTACCTCATGGAATATTTTTCTGGCCCCACTCTTTATTATAAATATATTGGTAGGTATGGAAATCTCCCTGGAAGTAAATGTTTTTAATTCAGTAATAGATTAGTGTGCCAAACGCATGTATGCATTAAACTAGCCCATGCATAATCATTTTGTTGTAATTTAGTTAAGTGGTGCTTTTTCTGATCGACTGCTTAATTTAATATTCCACAAAACTGAAAATGACATAGGATACGATGTATTTATATATTTATGTAAAACTCAGTTTTTACGAACTAAACAGAGTTGCAGGTTTCAGGAAAACACCTAACGTGCAAAACTACTGTCTTCATATATGAGAGTGTTCTTACATCAGTAGCAACCAACTATATTGAATTCAACCCCTAGCAGCTAGGCAGCCCACTATATCGTTTAAAAATACCAAATCAGATTAAACCCCTGCGTCGCCGCGCTTGCTGTTGTACCGAGTTGCGTTATTCTTCATTTGCATGGCTCGTTAATTAAGACCAAAATCTCTTAGTGCTCTGCGAAAAAATCTCAGTTTGTCGTTTTTGGCACCTACGAATTCAGAAAATCTCTATTTTATTATTTTATTATTGCAGTCACGCAGCACTTTGCTTTGGGTCGTTGTGGCTTAGTGGTTTGTTTGCGGTGTTTATTTATCACAAACCCCTTATTATTTTGTTCGTAAAGGTCACAAGGTTGTATTTGTATACTATAAAATCGCTTTGTGTGGCGTTTGTCAGAAACACATCCTCAATGCAAAGCCAGGCTACGGTGTAACTACTTAATAATCCTTTAAAAATTGCTCCAGATTTATTAACAGAAAATTGAAAAACAACAGTTTATTTGCTTAGAAAATCAACAATTACAGCTACATATAACTAATTTAACAAGTCACTCCATTGCGTACTTTTCAATAATTTTAATTAAATTCTTATATACAAGTTTCGGAGCATCCTTAGCCCACAAGAAATCAACGTGATTGAAAGTCTTCAACGGCACCTCGTACAGCCCTATGTTGTTGCTCACTTTCCTAGCAAGTCGGCAAACGTCCTAAAATTTCTTAGGTGGTTTATTAAATTCAAAAACCTGGATTTTACTCACGATTGGATTCGCTAGCCAGTCGTTATCGGCATATATGAAGTAAGTGGGCACATCGATGTTGCTTAAGTTGTACAGAGGTGGCGTGGGGGTGCCGTACTTTATGACATTTCCAACTTTACCATAGTCGAATTCCATGAAGTCGCCGTCGTGGTGGATTTCTTGGGCGTAGTGTATCAACGTCTTCGCCGAACTACCTGCCGGGGCATGGGCGAATATTATCGGAAGCATTTTCTGAAAAAAAATTGATCATTGAAAGGCCTCAGAAATGCTAAATCAAATTGTGGCGCTTGTTCTCTATAGAAACTAAATCTCAAAGTTACGATTAACTAACAGACTTACATCTTCCAGTTGATCTTGGTCAAACCCACAGATCGCAAAGATGACCTGCTCGCAGATATCCTTTTCTACCTTGAGCAATTCGCAGTCGTAGCTCAGAAACTTCATCAGCTTCCCGTTGGGAAGAAACTCCCTGATTCCTAAATGGTCGGCAATCCACTGAGGGCGCAAATTATTTATAAAAATAAACAAATCATCTTACGAAGGCTAACCTGCAGGTCGTTGACAAATGGCCCAAAATAGCGAATTGGGGATTTCATGTGTGTCGTGTAGGCCACTGGTGCTAATCCCGCCATCATCTTGATGGTGCTGTTGGCGAATTCTGGCAACATTGAGGCGAGTACGTAGAACATAGTGGTGCCCATGGAGTGTCCTATGTAAATTATTT
This sequence comes from Agriotes lineatus, assembly GCA_940337035.1. NCBI lineage: Eukaryota > Metazoa > Arthropoda > Insecta > Coleoptera > Elateridae > Agriotes > Agriotes lineatus. The sequence continues at coordinate 283,403 of CALNHX010000276.1, forward strand.
CGCCACGTTTGCCTGTTACATTGGAGACGTGGTTTAACGCTGCTGGTAAATCGTACACCCCCATTTCGTGAAAACTACGTTTAAAAATGTCAAAAGTAAAATATGCTGTCAAGTTAACCTTTCATTTGTAACGTTCTTTGCCTTGTGTTCATATTCAGAAATCTCAGAAACATCAGCATATAAAGAACCATTATCAGGGAGGAAGAACAGTTTATGAGGTTGAATTAACACCTCTGTTATTTTTTATAAAATGTAGCTTAATATTTTCTAAATTGCCAAAATCTTCAAAATATCGCAAAGCTACGAGAGTATACTTGAGGGTCCGCCAACTAATCTCAGTGACGACGACGTGCGGTTCTTTACAAGATAATACCGATAAATATTATGAGAGCCAACAAGCCTTTAATTACAACAAATATACTCAGATAGCTCGGAGGACTTATATACTCATATATCGCAGCAGACAATCGTAACAACATCTGAAATACAAAAGGGCTATTAGTGACGAACAGGGTGAGCGGTTTCACCAAGAAATCCTTACGATGGAACATCTTTACCAACGTCACTGCTCTATAACCCTTCAATGATGAGCGATTACTCTTGTTTTTTTAGAGATTCATAAGATATCGTATAAACTCAAAGTATCGTCATGCCATTTTGTCAAAGAAAATTGGCATTAAAGTTTGTGAATACGAAAATCAAAGACTACTGTGAATTATTGTAGTCTATTTGATAGTTTATATTTTATATGGGCTTTTTACGTCATCAAGAAAACATTAGTGAAGTCTAAGCGTTGTGTTTGGTTTGTATTTGAAATGATCAAAGTTTATCAATATCGTATTACTAGGGTAGCACCCATACATTCTAATTCTACTAGATCACCACGGAAATCAAACTTGCCCTGAGACAAACGTTTGTTGTTTTGTAATTTGACAGTTCAAATTTAGTTCTGATAATTGCAACAGTTAATTTTGAAATAAATGTTGTGCAGTATAAAATAATTTAACGAAAAACAAATGTAAGCCATGATTTAGTATGACTTTAAAGGTTCCCTATTTCCGAAAGAAAGCTTTAGACGACTTCGTGATGCATTTGGTGACGAAGCACCTTCGCAGGGGACTGTTTATAGCTGGTTTAATAAATTTAAATTTGAAAGAATTTCACTCAGCGACGATTTTCGCGACAAGCAAGAAAGACCAATTTCAGCAGTTATCGAAACAAATATAGACGATGGCGCCGTGCAAAGAATGATTCGGGAGGACAATCTAGTAACATATAGAATCATTAGGAACACGTTGGGCAGTGGCATTGCTGCAGTAAACAAGATTTTACATATTCGTTTGAATGTAAGAAAAGCCTGTTGTTGGTGGATACCACACAGTTTAACAGAAGCACAAAAACAACAGCGTTTGGAATGGTGTAAAAAAACTTTTAAGAAATATGAAGGTAGGTCTAAAGCAGTTTAGAACATCATAACTAGTGACGAAAGCTTGATATATGCATTTAATCCCGAATATAAGCGGCAGTCTGCACAATCGGTGTTTCCAACAGTTCCTAATCCAGTTACAGTGAAGCGTTCTCGAAGTGTTCGTAAGAAAATCATTGTTTACTTCTTTTCAAAATCAAGATCTATCACAACTATCGTGCTTGAAAATAAATGTATGAATTTATGTTTTGTTTTTTCTTTCGAATGCGTACATGTATAGAGTTTAAGAGCGAATATTTTGAAAACCAATATTAAAAATAATGTTTGCATGCAAAGCTTTGTTTTATTAGATTGTCGATATTTACGGTGCTACTCTACTATTGTACTTGTATTAGTGCTGCATATCTAGCAAATTGATATACCTAATAGAAAAAATACAATTTTTTCATTAAATTAGCCCTCAAAATAAGGTAAATTCGCCCATTTGCAAACCAGGTACAGCAAAAAAGTTTCAATTGGTTGAATAGGGATTGATGGTTGTTTAAGAATGATAGAGATCTAACAACAAAAACCCATTCTCCAGCTGTAAATGCTGTAAAATATATTTAGATACTTCAGAGACGTAATCTAGCACAGAAAATTCTTAAGAACCCCAAGCAAAGTCCAAATTTATAAAACAATCGTTTGACATATTAGTTTATGGAATTCCTATGGGCACAATAAAAAAACTCAGTTTGTAATTAAGTTTACGGCCAAAACTCTATTGACCATTTTTGACTGTTTTTGAAATGTTAATGGCAGTTATGTAAACAGTATAAAATATTGTTTTAGAGGAGTAGGTGCAAGTGGAAAACAATCCATATCTTCAAAGAGGCGTGGGAAATAATACTTGTTATGATTTGAATAACTACATTACATAAACAAACCTTATTGTTTGGCGTTGTTTGTATGTTGCAAAATATGCTTTGCCTGCAAGAGGTATTGACGTGCTTTTTCAGATTAAAAAGTATTCGTTGCTTTATGAAAACAATAAAAATACTCTTGGCCACGTAATTAATTAGAGTTAGAAACTGAGCTAAATATAAAACTGTACTGATAGAATCAGGGAGAAATATTTTAATGAAAATAACAAGAAAAGAGATTGGTAGCCACGTTAGAATAGTACCATGCATACCATGTAATCACTAAATGAAAATAAATATGAGCACATCATATTGTGAGAAACTCCTTGTAAAACAACAGAATCGTATACGCTTTTAGAAACAGAAAGGCACCAGACAGATACGACAAAGAACTGAAATATATGTAAATCACATTCTGAAATAGGAAGGAAGCGGGTGAATAGAAGCACTTCAGCATGGACATCGTGCGGGAAGTATAAAGAATGTGTGGATGATCTTCAATAACGCCAGTTTAGCCAAAGAAGGGAATCTGTAATACTATATCCTATAGTAAATATAAAACAGAGCAATGTTGATCATACTCTATTTTCTACAAAAAGCGAATTGTTTTATTTCTTTCAAAGCAAAATATGCAGAGTTGGCACCGATACTTGCAAGAAATATGTAAACTTTATCTTTAGTCCCTATACCTCATTCCTTATTTTCTTAACGTCAATGCCGTTTGCCCACCAAAACACCAGAAAGCTAGGCACATTACCAAGTTATACCTGAAATTCCAAAACTGGTTGCTGTCGGGGAAAAGCGAAGCGTGGCCCTTGGAGTAGGTGTTCCCCCTGGCGTTCCCTAGCCAGACGTCGTACCCCAAATCCGATAACATGAAGGCTGCAAGAAGCATACTGGGTCAGGATTAAGGCTCCACCGAAGCTTATCTACCGTACCCAGAGATTTATTCTCGGAAATGACCCAGTCTGCGCTGCTACTCAGCAGACCGTGCTGCAAGAACACGGGCTGGTTTCCGATTCGCCCCTTTCCGTTCGACGGGATGCGGTGCAGCGTCAGCAGGTAGCCATCTTTGGTTTCCACCACGTGAGACTCGGCGGCGTATCCGTGCCTACGGACTATCTGGGGCTGAAATAAAATATATTGCTGTAAATTTGATGGATTGGAGAAATGGTTTTAAGCTGAACTGATTGCAATGATACTATGGATACTGGACTATAATACGAGGTATGTATGTATGTATTATCTGTAACCTCATTTACCTTGCGGTGTTGAGGCTGGTGCTTTATGCGCTGGCATCTGGCGGTACAATACTCAACTTGCCCCGGATTCGAGATACAGAGTTGGAACGCGCCTGAGTAGAGCACAGTTAATTTGATGCCCAACTGTGAATAGTTTCACCGAGCCCGATTCCAATCGCCAAAGCTAAGGAAAAATTCCGACCTCCGCGGGATTCGAACCGAGGACTTGCTTAATGCAAGCCTGGCGCTTACCCAACTGCACCACGCGGCTTCTTTAATACGAGGGATGTTTTAAAAATAATGAGAAGGACTTAATTTAATATTATCCCCTTAAATATACGCCCCTTGAAAATGTACAGAACGTCCTAATTGGCTTTTCTGCTGTTGGTAATAATTCTGGAAATTTCTTACGGTTAGGCTGTTTGGAATCTGTGTTGTGGTTTTTGGGCGTTCTCTATTGTTCTATAATGATAAACTTTCACCTACTGCTCGATTTGAATTATACGGTCGGTGTTTAAGTACTTATATCTATTACTTATCCAGAATTTCCCTAATCAACAATGAGGTGTGGCTAACAGTCACGGACGTCTTTAAAAAGGGTTTGAGACACTGTGTTACAAATCATTTGTGAACAATTCCATATCAATAACATATATCAATGACAATGGACTTGGCTCTAGATTTACTCATTCATTGCCAGTTATTACATACTTTGCACTTGAAATTCGCTTCTGTTGTCAAGCGATCTAGCATTTTTGTTTAATGGGCAAGCGATGCTCTTTTTCTTTTTCAGACAAGTTTTGGGCACCATCTTTACACCAATTTTTCTCATACCTAACTGCTCCATCGCAATGTGACGTCTGCAATCATCCTGACTTTTAAGTTTAATCGGTTTACCATAACCCAAAAAATCTATAACCAAACGGTGTTCCATTCTTTTTGAGGAGCTTTGTATAAAACAAAGGAAAATAGTGATAAATGTATAAAAAGGGTATTACCAGAGAAAGAATAGAAAGCCCAGAAACTCTAAAAGATTATCTTAAAAGAAAAAGAGAGGAACAAATGGACAAGTGACAAGTGGACAGGAAATAGATCAGGAAGAAATATTCAAAAAATAGAACAACAAAGAGAAACTCCCCGAGGAAAAAGGAAGTCTGCAACTAGAAATTGACAAACTTAAAAAGTTGATGTTAAATATACAAAAAGATTTAAAAGTTAACACTGACGAAATAAATGAAAGCAGCTGAGAATTAGAAAAACTAAAAGAAAATCTATTAAGGAGATAAGGAAATAAAAAAGAAACCATTCGAAAAGGTGTAATGTTGGTACAAAGATAATGGAGTTGATACACAGGGAAAACAAAAAAGGGCAAAACGGTGGGATAAGATTATTATAAAGGGCTAGTATTTGGTATCATAACTTCAATTATCCGGAACCGACTAGAAGCACACATAGAAGCAGAAATAGGCGATTACCAGCAAAGATTCAGAAAAGACAGATCCACGTTAGACACCATACACATCCTAACGCAGACAATAGAAAAATGTTATGAACACAGCATCGAACTCCATATACTCTTCATCGATTTCAAGCAAGCCTTCGATAGCCTTATTAGACATAAACTCATAAAGGAAATGCAAAACATGAATATTGGGTCATCAGTAATAACGAAAGAAGCGAAGAAACTCAGGAACTATACAAGCAGGAAACAGAGCTGACTACTGCTTCAAAACCCTACTTCGTAACACTAGTCTGAGTAGAGGGACGAAAATGAGAATCTACAAGTCGGCGATCCGCCCTGTAGCAACCTATGCAAGTGAAACAATGTGTTTAACAAAGAATGATGAAGAAAAACTGCGCAGCTTTGAGGGGAAAATTATTAGAAGAATAATGGGACTCAAAAAAACTGAAGAGGGAGAATACCGTCGGCTAATGAACTTCGAAATAAGACATAGTACATTTTATCAAATCACAGAGGCTATGCTGGTTTGTACATATAAACAGGAGAGACACTGGTGTCATAATAAAAACAATAAGTGAATGGAAACCCACAATAGGCAGGCCAAGAGGTAGACCAAAGGCAAGATGGGAGGACCAGGTGAGGAACGACTTACGTACCATGGGTATTCAGGGCTGGAGGACAGATATCAAAGACAGGAAAAAATGAAGCAAGATTGTAAAAATGGCAAAGACGGAGCGAAAACTGTAAAAAGAAAAGTTCTGAGAAGACGCAGGAATATGTGGACTGATTCACCACACCAAATGAATCCACAGAGCTCCGCGGAAGGAACGGTTCCAATTCCGATAGGAATGTACAACCAGATTATATATATATATATATATATATATGTTAACGTCCAGACGAATTGTTAGCGTCCAGACGAATTCTAGCCTCCAGGCGGATTCTCAGCCCTTCGTCGGTGTAGATTTCATCACCCATGGGTTACCGGTGACATTAATTAGTCATAAACTGTCTGCAGCCGACTGCCCTTATGAGAGCAATATTGTATTATAAATTCGAATGCGTTGTGTGAGAAGGCAGATTCGACTCGTAGGCCGGCCCAAGTGCCGGTGCAGAGAGCATTGTATGACTTAAATACGGTGTAATTCACTTATTAATAAAGCTGGTGCGATACTTTGTTTTAATTGACGCTTTTATTAATCATTTTCGCTAATATCAGAAGTGGGATGCTTTAACCGCTGGTTTTCGTTGTCTGCGGGAAGTGCCGGGCTCGGGCTGAATTTCGACGAAGATGCGGACGCTAGTTGGTGCTGTGTTAAATTTCAACAGCTGGCCGAGAAATTTCGCTGGTCTTCTCGCGAACAGGTGGCTGTAGCCGGGAAAAGTTTTGAAATGCGACGCTCCAGGATGATTTGATGGCTGGAGCCTAGAAGGAAGAGATTGGAATTTAATTTAAGAAATCTGGGAAAATTTAAAAATTGATCTACAAATTGCGTTTCCTCGAAAACGTAATGCTAGTCTTAAGTTATCAGATTTTAGTAATTTTATGAAGAATTGCCACATGACCGATGCTGATAGCATATCTGTATACAATTCGGTTTTTGATTTAGATCAAAATCCGGAGAAAAGGTCGGGTCGTTAACATATTTGTTAAGATTTTAATTCTGGCCGTTCTGCTGTGTGGAATTATTTTTTTGTTAAAGCTGTTAAGGAGGCGGGGCTGTTAATGTAGCAATTCTTTAAAATAATGGCGAAAATAACTAATTAAGTTCATTGACTGCCGAACTTGTTTTAAATTTTTAGGAACTGGATAATTAAGTAAAGCTTTGTGTTTTATCAAATTTAACGAAAGCAGAGCAGAACAAAAATGATAGAACCCGTTACCTTAGTAATGTACTAAGAGTTTAGCTTCAAGCAGTAGCTATTACAGAACAAGTTGTTATATTCTATAGAAAAAGGTGTTTTTGCGTTAAATATGGACACGGCGTTATGTCCTGTTGGGCCAAAGAAAGGGTTACAAAGGGTACTAGGGCCGATGTAAATGTGTGTTCAAGGAATTTTACAACTCCTTTTACGCTTGTGTTAATTAAGAATATACTTGTGTATTGCTTAGTAGATTCCGGGGCGGATTGTTCCCTGATAACCAAAAAATAGCTAAACAGGTTGGAGCTCATGGGACTCCGTGTCATGTCGCATTGCAGGGATTAGGGTCGAGTAGTACTTTTACCTTGACGCGCACAATTTTGATTGTTTCTTTTGAGGGTGTCACGCTGGAGCTCGATTTTCATATCGTACCGAATGACGCTATATCTCGCGATTGTGTGGCTCCTAATTCACCTGAGTTTGACTTAGGATGTACTCTTCAGGGTGGCGAGCGTCAGTGCCTATTAGATCTACTTGACACACATTTGGAAATGTTCACAAATAGCAATAAAGTGCATAGTGTAACCTGCGGCGAAATGGCTATAAAGTTAACTTTTGACCGATTTGTTTCTTACCACCCATATCGCCCGTAGTAGAACGACAGCAAGTGCGAGAAATTATCAGTGAGCTACTCCAAAATAACATTATTCAAAAAAGCTCCTCTCCGTTCGCTAGCCCCGTGCTGCTTGTTAAGAAAAAAAATGGTACAAATCTCCTATGTGTTGATTTTTGTGCTCTGAATAAAATAACTGTATCAAAAGATAGGTATCCTTTACCTTTGATAGACGATCAGTTAGACCGTTTGGGCAAGGGACGATATTTTATCACTCTTGATATGGCCTCTGAGTTTTACCAGATACCCATTTCTCCTGAATCAGTTCATAAAACGGGATTTGAATGCCATTAAGCTTTCCGAACTTATTTGTTAGGCATTCGCTTCACTGTCATTACTGACTGCAATTCCATCAAAGCCAACGCGAATAAAAGACATCTTGTGCCTCCTATTGCCCGCTGGTGGGTTTACTTACAAGATTTTTCTTTTACCTTGGAATATCGAAAAGGCAAAAGGCTGCCACATTCTGATTATCTGAGTAGGGATTCTATAAAAGTTCATGTGGTTGATAGTCCCAATTTGATCGAGGACGTGCAAACCAAAGATCCTGAATCTCAAAAACTCATAAAAGAGGTGGATGATGGCACTACCGCGGCACACGATTATTCTGTGAAACATGGCATTCTTTATAAAAATATTGGGAAGAATTCATTGCCTGTTTTTATACCTATGGGAAGTCGACTTAGTATTATGCCATGATGATAACTGCCACGTCGGTTCTGACATAACCTTTGCTGCCGTCGCAGCTCAATTTTGGTTTTCACGGCCAGCTGCTTTTGTGCGAAAATACCTTAAACATTGTCGTGTTTGTGTAAGTAGCAAGCCCTTATCCGGGAAAAAGGATTGTTACCTCCACCTAATTGTGATAAAACCCCAGTGCCCTTTCATACCATACATTGCGATATTGCCGTACCAATTCCTCCTGGTTCAGATGCTTTCCGCTACGTGTTTCTACTTATGGATGCGTTTACAAAATTCTTACAATCAATTCCGATTAAAATGTTGAGGGCCAATGAAACGCTTCGAGTTTATTGTACACATCTGTGCACTTTTGGAACACTTAGTTTGGTAATCACAGACCGAGCCTCCAATTTTTGTAGCGCGTCTTTATCGAACCTATTTAAGGAATTGCATATTGAACACCACATGGTCGCTACTGGTGCGCCGCGCGCGAATGGTTAAATTGAGCGGTACGTGAGTACGATGGTAGACTTGCTAGCTATAGAAAGTAAGAAGTCAGAATGGACGAGCGCATTGCAAAAGGTGCAATTAACATAAAACACCACTGTCCAGAAAACCACTGGATTTGCCCCTCTTTATACCTGCTCCACCACCCTCTCTTCTGAAACGGAGTATTTTCTTTCCTATTGTCGATAAGGCCTACCTAGTCACGAATGGTCCGTGTTAGGGAGTTACTTAGTTGTTTGAAAGTTTGATTGATAGTGTTTTTTGCTTGATAAGTACTGCAACAAAAACACATTGTATGTGTTTGGTAGTAGGGTAGCAAGCCATAGTACCCTCTGAGCATTGCGAAATGACAAGTCGAGTGAGAGACCGCTGAGCATTTCGGAGTGACAAGGTTCATGGCCTCTGAGTACCAAGTAGCAGGGTAACAAGCATAGAGTACCCTCTGAGCACTGCCGAATGACAAGTCTAGTTAGAGACCTCTGAGCATTGCGGAGTGACAAGGTTGATGGCCTCTGAGTACCAAGTATCAGGGTAACAAGCCTAGAGAACCCTCTGAGTACTGCCGAATGACAAGTCTAGTTAGAGACCTCTGAGCATTGCGGAGTGACAAGGTTGATGGCCTCTGAGTACCAAGTAACAGGGTAACAAGCCTAGAGGAGGCTCTGAGTATTGCCGAATGACAAGTCTAATTAGAGACCTCTGAGCGTTGCGGAGTGACAAGGTTGATGGCCTCTGAGTACCAAGTAGCAGGGTAACAAGCATAGAGTACCCTCTGAGCACTGCCGAATGACAAGTCTAGGTAGAGACCTCTGAGCATTGCGGAGTGACAAGGTTGATGGCCTCTGAGTACCAAGTATAATGTTGGAAACGTGAATGTTTTGGACATATACAGGGTAAATGTTTGAGAGTTAAAAAACTGATGATTGTGATAACTGTGTCCTCTGAGCACTATGGCGACAAGACAAGTCAGTTCGACACGTGTGAATGATAAGTTCTTAAGTACCTGACATGAGTTACTAAGGTGTGTGTACGGCGAAGCACGAGCCGTACTATGTTATTTGTTTAGCAGATCTGGGTTTTTCGAGAGCGAAAAACAGTTCAGGATTGGCCGTGTTAGCATCCAGACGAATTGTTAGCGTCCAGACGAATTCTAGCCTCCAGGCGGATTCTCAACCCTTCGTCGGTGTAGATGTTATCACCCATGGGTTACCGGTGACATTAATTAGTCATAAACTGTCTGCAGCCGACTGCCCTTATGAAAGCAATATTGTATTATAAATTCGAATGCGTTGTGTGAGAAGGCAGATTCGACTCGTAGGCCGGCCCAAGTGCCGGTGCAGAGAGCATCGTATGACTTAAATACGGTGTAATTCACTTATTAATAAAGCTGGTGCGATACTTTGTTTTAATTGTCGGTTTAATTAATCATTTTCGCTAATATATATATATATATATATATATATATATATATATATATAAAGATAGTCCCTCTCACAGCTTGTGTGGTTACATACACAGTAAAATGTTATTTCTTGACTGGGATAGGGGTTGGAAAAACTCCAATCTCAGTGCTACGCACAGGTACCAAGCTTTAATGGTTAGATTGAATTAAAACCACTTGTATGTTTCGCCTGACGTTTCGTTTTTATTCAAAACATTATCAAAGGCTATGGACAAAAATTTACAATAAGCAACGTTGTTATAAAAGTTATTGAAAGTGACAGTCTTACCTAACACCTTGTGGACCAAAACACATGTTTTATTAAAAGCATGTGAAGATATTCAAATTTGAACAAATTCATAAACAGGGGCAGTAGGCCACCAAGATTACAGACCTGGGCTGCACATGATATAAATACACTTAGTCATACATCTAGTCGGTTACACATTAAAAATTACTAGCACATTTAAAATTTGATTTACAATAATTTTATTAGCTATTTGGCCAACATGGCCGTCAATTAGATCAAATCGTGATATTATTTCTAAGCAAACAGCGACAGGTGTCAGACAAATTGTTAGAACCGCGCATGCGCGGAGCGCAAGGCGTCCAAATATTACGAGGGACGTTCAAAATGGAATTGACCAATTAGCTTGTACAATGCAATCTAACATAAGACTAGTCAAAAAACGACGACAAGGGTTATGTCTGAAGGTTCTAAAAGGTGGAAACTACAAAAAGAGTCCCAATTGAGCACCCAAGTTGTAAGTCTACCATGGGAAAAAAGACAAATGAGAAAAAATGGAGGAGAAGAGACCCTAAATAGATCTAAATATAACTAAATTTATTGTGGGACCGTATTGAGTTTATTAAAAATTTATTATTAAAGAATTAGTAATAGAATTGGGGCAGTAAAAAGAAAATATTATAAGATAAAAGTAACTACCCATTGGGCTTTCTCGGTTGGAGAAATTCTAAGGAGAAATCATTGTTGGACATGGCTAACAAAAGGTGGTATGAGACACTAAGATGATCAATGTCAGTATTTGAATTTAAGGTATTATTTGTACCAAAAATGTGGCACATTTCGATGAAAGTGCGGTGACTAGAATTTGGTTCAATAGTAATAATTTTTGTATTTTCAAAATCCATACAATGACCAGTGCTGTTGACATGTCCAGCAAGAGCGCAGGCTTTGGGTTTAAGACGAGAGTCGCTTTTATGCTGAATAATTCTTGATTTCAACCTTTGAGAAGTTTGACCAATATACGTAGAAGGACAACCACTACAGTTTATCTGATAGACGGCATTAGGGGTTAGGAGAGCTGGAGTTTTATCCTTTAATTTTGAGAAACAATCTTTTATGATATGATGGTGTTTGTCCGCAATGATAATATGATCGAACTTACGAAAAACCTGTTTAATTATATGAGAAAGTCCTTGGACGTAAATGAGACTTTTGTAAAGTGGAGGTTTATCATGTATATTATTATCAGAATTTTCTGGTGGAATGATCCTACCCTTGGGGGTGGAGTATAAGATAGAATTTAATAAAGAAATAGGATAATTATTTAATTTGAGAGTATTAACTAATTAACTGCGTGAAAATCCGGATGCGAGATCGTTAAGATTCTGTGCTTGAGCCCTTTCACTACATTCAACTTATGTCGAATGTTGTGTATAGAATGGAAATTCAGATAACGGCCAGAACTGGTTGGTTTAACATACCAATCCAGTTTAATAGTGTTGGAATTCGTTCTGATGACCAGGGTGTCCAGAAAGGGGACAGACCTATCCTTTTCTCTTTCCACTGTGAATTGGATGTGAGGGTTGAAACCATTGAAAACACTCAGCACATTGGCAACGTCGTCGACCGGTACTGCACAAACCAGATCATCAACATACTGGTAAAGAAACGGAAATTGAAAAGCCAGCTTGGGGATGCTTTCCTTTATGATGGTATTGACTATGATTTCGGCCAAAATAGGGGAAAGAGTTGAGCCCATTGGGGATCCAAAGATTTGTTTATAAAAATTATTATTGAAGGAAAAATATGTTGAGTCAAAGATGAATTTGAGAAGGTTAATAAACTGTGATTTGGGTATACTAGTTAGTGGTTCTATTAAGTTCCAATTGGTTTCAACAACCTGTATAACCAAATCTACAGGGATATTGGTAAAAAGAGAGACCACATCTAGTGAAATAATCTCATAATCAGGTGGTAATGGAAAATTATTAATTTTTTCGCTGAAGGCGAAACTATCTTTGATACGAAAACTATTATATTCATTAAACGCTTGCCCTAAGATCTCTGCCAGATATTTGGACAGTTTTCTATCTGGAGATTGTGTCGAGGACACAATGGGTCGACAAGGTGTGTCGGGTTTGTGTATTTTGGGTAAACCATACAACTTAGGAGAAACCGAATTATGACAAATTAAGCGTTTATATGTGGGGTTATCTATGTAATTATTATTATGCAAATCTCTGATTAACTTATTATTCCTAGTCTCAATAGACGTTGTGGGATCCTTTTTTAAGGGTTGATAAACCTGGTTATCTTGCAAAAGGGTCTGCATTTTGGAGATGTATTCATCACGCTCTAAGGCTACAGTGACATTGCCCTTGTCTGATGGTAAAATTACAACATTTGTATTATTTTTAAGAAAGATGTTGCATTTCTTTTCAATAGAAGATAAAGGATTATTTGTATTTTTATGATTTTTAAGGAAATCTGTAATGTGGAAAGCTACTAAGGAGCGATAATTATTCCTTTCCTTATTATCCAAACTATTAATAATGTCTTCAATTTGAGCAAGATATTTATATAAGGTTGATTTATTATTCAAGCTAACAGGTAACCCAAATTTTGGTCCAAGTGCAAGGAAACGTTGTATACAATCAGGGATGACAACATTAGATATATTTTTAAACCACTTATCGGGTGTTACAATAGAATTACAATATTTAAATATTAAAAATATAGCGAATACTCGCGAATACGAATACGAATACGAGTATTCGGAACATCCCTAATGAGTAGTGATACCACCGCAAAAATAATCTGCGTAACTTTGACTAAGAATGGTATTCGACGGACTGAAACCATTTTTTTAAATTTGTTTATCCTGAAATTAAGTTGTACCTTTTCTTTTAATAAATAAATGTTGTTGTTAGTATATGTTATAACTTTTGCTTCAAAAATTGTTGATTAAAACCACTATTAAAAATTGTCAATATAGTTCATAGTTGTTGGCTCAAAGACGACAAATCTTGTATTTTTATTGGTCAGTTTTTGACACATGACAAGTGAGTTGAATAGTCACTAGGAATTTTTAAATTGTTTCAATAATACATCAATACCTATACATAATAACATTTTTTCGTCTAGGCGATTTCAATATATATAGATTTACATATTTGATTTTGAACAAAAAGTAACAGCCGATTTACTATCATTTATAGATTGCATTGGCTTCAAACAAATCATTTTGTATAAATCGAAAAATTGTTTTTCGCATATACCGCTTGCAGGTAAATTGCGATACGTGTTATTTAAATTGCATGGCTTTTGGTTATCAACAAGGTATTGCTGACACGGCTGTGTGTAAGTTTATATATTTCTTATCAGCATTTCCATTTTGTTCTGTAAACTTAAATTGCCTATATATTTTTTTAGTAGCTACTTAGGTAGGTACTTTGAATAATGTACCTTTTGCTCAGTTCTGTTCTGCGTATAGAGTTGTTTTTTAGTCTAAAATTATAAGACAATCCTATGTAATGTTTTCAAAATTAAAATGTGCTGACATTAAGATATGTTCACTGGTTGCAAATTTTTATGCTTTCAGGGGAACCATTATTGATCCTTCATGTAACTTGCTGACTGTCCCCAAAACTTGATTTTCTGATTATGTAACAAATGAGATTTATATTGAAGTTTATAATATCATACGAAAGGATCGAAAATCTAAAGGTGGAGGTGTGGGTGGCATTTTATTTATGAACATTTTTTCATATACAATTTTAACTACTTCCAACGATATTAAACAATTATAGATAAGCATCGCCCTTTAAAAATCGTAAATATGCATTGGGAGTATTATACAACCCACATGGATAACATTACTTAGCAGTTGTCAGTTTTAAAATAAATAATAATACAATACCTGGTACAGATACCATTAAAATGTGGGTGTAATCCTTGAATGAAATTTTTATTTTAAAAAACCCATTTAAATGTTTACAGAGCTTGGTGTCCGGTGAAAATCACTCGGGAATAATCCCTCCGGTCAAAACCACTCCGATCACAATCACATAAAATGTGGAGCTCAATCTGCCCCCAGCACAAATTTTACAAGCTTATTTGGTAATCTGCAACAAAAGACTGTCCCGTAACTTAGCAACTAGATTTTCATATGTTTAAAAAAAATTAGGATTGATAACATGTTTGACCTTATGGACTACAGTTTTGATGTCATGTCCTTGCCTAACTACTAAAACTGTCTTTTTCTTGAAATAAATGTCACTACACTTTTTGCTCTGTTTTTAAATCTCTTTTGTTTATAATGCACTGATATCCTTTAGCGTCTCACTAATTATCTTTCGATCGGTTGCCTTCCATTTTTCATTGCTCTATTGCAACTATTATTTTACTAGCACTGTTTCGTTTACCTTTCAGCTAATTTGCCGTTTGCTGGCTTATACACTTTTAATACATAACGTTCATATACTTAACTGTACTGTACTTAACAAATCATTCTGTATCATTTTAATCACATTACGTTTGACGTAACTAAGTTCAAATCCGCCAGTTACAAATTAAATTGCATTGGCCCTTCCGAACATTTATCATATCTGAAACTCTAAACGTAACCATTCTGAAAGCTGCCTTATCTCATGCTAACTTTTGTCTCTCAAATGATTAGTTACTGCTGCTCACATCAAGTGCACTTATTAATGTAAAGTACTGATTATCTTGCAATAAACAATAGTATATTATGATACTAGTGCATAAGTACGCCTTTAAAGCACGTGCTAACGCGTCGTGCTTTTAACGTCGCTAGTGCTAATGGCTCTTATACACGTGTATCATACGCTGTTTTTTCTACGATCGTAACAGAAATATAAAAACTTAGTTCGGTGATACTTTTTCCGTTACATTGTGTTAGATATTCCAGGTTATGTTGACACTCAAAATTACGGTAAAGCGTGTTTTATAAATTATTAAAACACGCCTCCAATGGCAACGTTTTAAAAAGACGTAATTCGAGCGTTAATATTAAGAGTGCTATAAACGTCACTTTTGAAACTAGAAACTGTGCAAAAAGTTGTCATTTTGACACGATCGTAGAAAAAATATTTAATTCGACGTTATTTATTTAGTTAATTAGGCAATCAGAATTGCCATGGGCAGTAAACCATTACAATACACATGAATAATAAAAATACAATGTTTATAACGTACAGAAGCTTTATTAGACCAATATCAGCATATTATTGAATACTTTTATCCTCTAGAAGGCCAAGAGAGTTTTAATTATATTTCATTGTCGTTCTTTTCTAATGAGTAATGACAAATAAATAAATTATATGTAGCAGAAACGAGAAATATATTAAAGAAAGATGCAGAACAAGTAAGAGTATTCGAAAGGAAAACAAAATGAGAAGATGCGAGCGCTTTATCGATACTTCAGCACAGTGTTGCGATACAATGATTTTAGCCATCCGCTCTTTGGGACACATCAATTTGGTCTTCATAATCTGTTAAAACGGTGAATTCAGTGTGGAGGCAGAAATGCATATAATTTGGCATTTCATATTGCAAGGTCACAGAAATTTACATCCTATTCCCTCAATAATTAAAAAGACAGTCGGTACCAAATTTCGAACCTGTGACCTTAAAGTCAGCAGCCCAACTCTGTACCATTACACCATCGTGCTTCGTAGTTACGTGGCCGTTTAACGACTGCTACTAGTACCATGAATACAAATCGAAAAATACATACAAAGAAAAACGACCAATCCCGTCCAAAAGATTTTCAGTTCTTTGCATTAATTTTCCTCACAAACTGGCGTAGAAATCGTTCTGATAGCTTATGGCGTTCTCGAGATAGCGTATTTACATCCAAAATGCAAGATAAAGTACAGGAAGACCTGAAATTAATGGAAGTAGAAAATTGGAAACAAAAATTTCAGGATATAAAACGATGAAGAAAAATTGTAGATTGAGACTAATCCCCCTAAAAAGAGAATTTATGGAATTCCATTGGAACGGTAAAAACTCCCAATGGGTTTTAGTGCCATAAAAGAAGACTAAAATAGTACTTGCTTCAAAAATCACAATTGACTTTTAGAAATTGTTTCCAGCAAAACTATTTGAAATTATGGTAATAAACATTGGCCCGGTTCGTTGCTCCTATAATTTTTAAGGCTTACTATAAACAGAATTTATACAAATGGATTGCAAGCAAACATAATCCCAAAATCAATTCACAAGAAGAGATATTATGACAATCATGTCAAACTTTAAAAAAAACTACTAGAGAAGTGCTTGCAACTAAATGAATCTGCAATAATTTAGTGCTGTGTAGGTGTCGTTTTCTAAAGTTAATTAAATTGATTTCGTATTCTTGTTATTTAAATTTTTATATGTGAAATAAATGTTTAAGTTGACATTTAATACATAATGGGTCATTATTAGCGATTTATTAATCGTTCTACTCGATCTATTAAGTGCATCCAATTAATTTACAGTTATAAACTATAATCCAAAATAGACTCAAGCGTTTCTAATATGGTCTTCATAAGAAATATGAACTTCATAGCTTAAGACAGTTCAAAATGTTGAAAACATTTTAATCATAAAAAGTTGTCTTGGGAAGGTGCTTACCCGGGCCCACTGCGATTTCCCATTCCGAAATCCGACCGTAAGGTCTTAATGCCTAACAAAATTTTCAAAGAGGAGAGGGCGATTCGGCTTTGTTTTTATGCGGGTTTTAAAAACACCAGGATAGCACCGTCAAGTTCTGCAATCTAATAAAACAGTTTTGTAGACAAAAACCATTTTTATTATTGTTTTTCAAAATATTCGCCCTTAAACTCTATACCTTTACGCATTCGATAAAACCAATGTTCAAAACATAAATTTCACTCTTCTTGAGTCACTTGAGAAAAAAGGTTTTGGAAGCTTTCCGCAGTATATTCGGGAGTTCGAAATCGCACAATAGGAAGCCTCTAAAAATTCTTTTGTGTGATGTGCGGTATGACTTGAAGCATTGTCATGGTGCAGAACAATCTCACTTCTTGTGGCAGACATACTGTTATACCATTCTGCGGTAACCGAACGTTTATTTTCAAGCACGGTAGTTGGGATAGGTCCTGATTTTGAAGAGAAGCAAGCAATTATTTTCTTACCAACACTTCGAGATCGATTCTTTTTAACTGGACTTGGATCTGTTGGAAACACCCATTGTGCATAATTCCGCTTAGATTCGGGTTCAAATACATATAGCCAGCTTTCGTCACCAGTTATGATGTTGTAAACTGCTTTAGACCTACCTTCATCATATTTCTAAGCTTTCTTACACCATTCCACACGCTGTTGTTTTTGTACTTCTCTTAAACTGTGTGGTATTACCAATTACAAACTTTTCTTACACCCAAATGTAAAATATTGTTTATCGCAGTCATGCCAATGCCCAAAGTGCTCCTAATAATTTTATATGTGACTGGGTTCTCCTCTTGCATCATTATTTGCACGGCGTCTATGTTTGTTTCGGTAACTGCTGAAATTGGTCTTCCTTCGCGAAAATCCTTCCTTCGCTGAGTGAAACTCGTTCAAATTTAAATTCATTAAACCAGCTATAAACAGCCCTCTGCGAAGGCGCTTAGTTACCAAATGCAGCACTAAAGCTTTCTTTCGGAAATAGAACACTTTTAAAGTCATACTAAATCATGACTAACATTTTCTCTCGTTAAATGAATTTTTGCTGCACAATACTTACTTCAAAATTAATTTGTATAATAATAACTGCTGCAATTATCAAAACTAAATATGAACTGTCAAACTAGAAAAATTTTTTTTGTTAAATCCGGTTAGGAATTCTTCGATTTTTCAATACTCAATTGGGCGCGGAAAAGTTGAATTTTTCCAAACTAGAATGGAAAAATAAATTGGATGCGGAAAAGTTGAATTTTTCCGAACAGAATGGAAAAATAAGACAAAAAGGAATCAATGTAAACTTTATTTTTTATATATGTATCTTCGGAGGAGATAGCGAACAAACATAGAAAGAAAGGCAGAAAAGCAGAAAGAAAGAGAGCAACGATTTTATGTTATAGGATAATTAAATAATGAGTAATTTTTTACCGGATTTAACTAAATCTTGTGCACAATACGTTGGAAAAAGCGTAAGTATGGGTGCTACTTCCTGACTTTTGAAAAACTATCGAAATCAGAAAATGTCAATCTCGATCACGAATTTCGAGGCGGGACGAGACGTGATCCAAATTTATCTCGTCTCAGCGGCATCACTAATTGACTTAGTCAAAAATCTATGTCACTGTAAATTGCATTATAAAAAGTAGCACACATACAACTGAAAGCGCATTTTTCATTTCTTCAAGATCACAAATCTTAAAGAGCTCAAGTATTTTTGGTAGATAATTGAGAATTTAAGCTTCCACTTTATATCTGCAAATAGCAGAGATTCCCATTGTTGTTTTCGAGTTTGATCACTCTACACAGCTGTTTGTAAATAGCCAGACAAGCTATATATTCGTTATTAATACCGATATTGGAGAGAAATTGCACAGGGACATGTAGCATTTGGTTGTTGTTAATGGACCCTGTATATTTTTACATATTTGATATCAGCGCTAAAGGTAATGTTTAATGGTATGCTCAAATCACATTTGAGCATAAATATTCTACTTGTCGCTCCGATTCGAGAAAGACGTTGCAGCTGAAAACTGCAAATCGTTAACTGGTATACCGAAAGACCGGTTCTCAAATAAAGTGGTTAACCGGTTCGGTTTCAAAAAGCGAATTTAGGGAATATTTGCTGCCATGAAATTTAAAGCATTTGGTCAATGATTAAATTTTGTTTAAAAACAATGGATTTGCCTTATGTCTGAGATAAGATAACATTTTTAAGAAGATGGTGATAAAAAAATTTTGTAAACACTAAAAAAATGTATTTATTATTGCAACACCAAAACATTTTAAAATAGATTAGGGGAAAAGCAACACTTCTCATTTAAGTCTCAGACATTACTATTTAAAAAAAAATTAGAGCAGAAAAGTGTTTCAATTCAATTGTTTACGGACGAACACATTTTAAAAAGCGCCAACCTCGAACTTAGCTTACGTAAGTCTCAAATTGAAACTATTTCCTGGTCAATTTTTAAAATGTTAATGCGCGAGTCTGTAATGTAAAGTTTTCCTTTTCACCTAATCTATTTTGAAAATTCTTTGACGTTGCGACAATTAATACAAAAATTTAAAGCATTATTTCAAACATGCAACATAAATCCACTGTTTAAAAACAATAATTGCTGAAGGTTTTAAGAAACCGAAATATATTTAATTACTGACAAATGCATAAAATTATAAATGGCTGCAAAAATTCCCCATATATTATAGAAAAATTCAGCAGTGAAAGCGAAAACCAATAGATTTTTAATTTAACTAACAAGATGACTTTGCAATTAATTCTCCGTTCAGAACGAACACAAAAATGGGTCCACTTCTTAACCCATTTACGAAATTAATACTCTGTTGCACAGTTGCACACTGTTTTAATAATTATTTCATTTTCACAACTAGAAATATCCTAAATTTTGAAATACAGTTAGGTCAATTTTGTTAACGTTAATAGATTCTCTAGTGCAAGGTTTTGTCAAGAGGTCGCGAAGAGCATGGCGAATGTTCTAATAACGACCTTTTTGTGCAGCTGTGCCGAAAAATTGATAATTACGGACCGATATAAGCTACGAAATCCAATTTCGCAGAAAAATAAAAAGTATTCAAAAACAACACAAAATGTACATACGTGTTTAAAAGAAACACGATAATAATTTATTTAATAATGTAAAAAAACAGCATGCAATGCATCACATCTACAAATTCATTTGCTTTCCTTATACAGTGTGTCTCAGGATTGATGTTACAAGAGGTGAGATGTACTAAAAATTTTTGAATGTTATTTTAAGGTTCTTCTTTTAAGAATATTTTCATTTTTTTTTTTAAACAAGTAGGCCTTGACAGGGAAGCGAAAACTATTTTATTTTCAGGTAAACTACCCTTTTTGTTCATGATACAGCAAAATTGTATGAAGAAAAGTTGTTCAGAATGAGAAATTATGGCCCCATACAAAATTTCAGAAAGATCTGTCGACTTAGATTTAACCGTCATTTTTAATAAATGCAATTTGTTTAATCTAAAAAATAACGTTTTAATCTAAGTCGACAAATCTTTCTAAAATTTTGTATATGGTCATAACATTTCATTCTAAACAACTTTTATTAATAAAATTTTACCGTATCATGAACAAAAAGGGTAGTTTACCTGAAAATAACATACAATTATCTAAAAAATAACTGTTTTTTGTAAGTCGTCAGATCTTTCTGAAATTTTGTATAGGGCCATAATTTCTCATTCTGAACAATTTCTCTTAATATAATTTTGCCGTATCATAAACAGAAAGGGTAGTTTACCTGAAAATAAGGCCTACTTGTTTTTTCAAAAACTGAAAATATTCTTAAAATTATTTTCAAACCAAGCAGGACCGAATCCCAGAACCTTAAAATAAAATTCAAAAATTTTTAGACCATCTCACCTCTTGTAACATCAATCCTGGGACACACTGAATATGTCCACAGAAAAATATCTTGTAAAATTGCCGTCATCGTTTTTTTTTATATTAACCTTTTCAGCAAGCGGTATGCTTTTAAAATTGATGTTGAGAATACTTAGTTATGGTATTCTCCGCTATGTTTCATAAAACTTGATGAAACAGACGAAATCACCCAAGATAAATAAACAGGCTCCAACTGCAATCATTATTATGTCCAAAAACGGCACACAAGAATGCAATAGCGTCCTTGCTCCACTGGTATTCATTTTCAATGTCAAAGATTGCAGCATTTGTTATCAGTGAGCCGCTTGCCTTTGCCCTCGCGTTGCACAATATTTATAAATACAACGATAAGCCCGCGAGTTTAACGGCTGTCCCGGCTGCAAAATTGTTAGCTTTCACGTCACGTTGAAGCTGCTATACTTCGATTTTTCAACATCAGCGTTTGCGCACTTAATTCTTATATAAGTTTGGGCCATATTTTGGATCGCCTTCGGCAGCTGCCAGCTGCTCGGTCCAATGATGCCAGCGAGCGTGTTGACATATAGCTCATGTTATGTTGACATACTTTTGGGATATCGTTTTAGATGTTTTAAGCGGCATCGAATAGCGATCTCCGGATCTCATTATTTAAACCTTGTTATCTTATAACGGTAGGATACATGATAAAACATATTTTCAATTATAGAACAGTTATTTTGTTCTACTGACATATAGGCTGTTGAAGACTGGGAGGCGCCTCTAAGGAGCAGCCACCACTGGCCTTTTTTTAAGAACAGACTTTCAAATCAGTTACTAAATAGATCTACAAATCGCTTTATAAATCGATTTTAAACCGGTTCGTACACTGGTTTGTAAACAGCTTAAAAAACAGATAGTCAACGAAATTAAGAAAAAAAACCACGGTTAACTGAAAACCAATTAACCGGTTAACCTTCAAACTTATTTTTACCAGCACTTCATATTTTGTATGAAAAGTTTAGAATAGGCAAGTCAGCCGGAGGGGTTCCAAGACTTTTGACTTCTAAACAGACTGACTGTCGTCGCGTGATTTCTTGAATGCATTTGGAAAAAATCTACCATGTTGTGCAAAATAGTGACAGGAGGTGAAATCTGGGTCCATTGTTGAAATCCTGAGAATGAGCAGGAATCGATACCGAGGGTCCATATGGGTTTACCGCCTACAAGAAAAAAAAACGTCGAACACAAGCGTCTGCAGGCAAGTTTAGTTACGGCGATGGGTTTTTGGCAGCAACAGGAAATTCTCTTTATTGATCACATGGAGAAAGGTAAAATAATCACCGCCAGTGCCTATTCTATCACACTTGTAATGCAGCATACGGGATGTAATATCTAATGGATATCATATGATATAACTGCATATTTGACTGGCGGGGTAGTAAGGGCAGCCAGAAGGTTGTTTTCAGTAACGATATAAAATAAATAACTTGAATTGAGAATCTACGAGATATTCACGTTAAGGTTAAATTCCTATTAATTGTGAGAAAATAATAATTGTTGGTTTGATACGTAGTTCTAATAAAGTATTCTCTATGATCAAATTTGACTTCAAGTCGCAGTTATTATAAAAATATATAATTCAAAGTTATCTGAATTCGATTACTAAAATATTACGAAGAAAATAGAATCGATGAAGTGAGTGTTGTGTGCTGCCTATCAGTTCAATCAGGCAACAAAGTTCCTAAGAGCTACAACGAGCTTGTGAGTTCATGGAAAACTACCAAGAGGGGTTTGCTGACTTGAATTTTATCCAGTTAGAAATCGAGATAAAAAGTCCAGGTACATAGAACAATCATCAGAAGGTTAGTGATAATTTCTTAAATAATATTAAAAAATTATAAAGTGGTGCGACAACTATTAAAACCATTGTAATTATATTTAGAAGATTATTGTAGGATATTAATTAATATTTTTTCTAAATTATACCTTTGATTTGAGTACCTACTCAACGTTCTCGACTATTATAATTTGAAATTTGAACCTTTTGGATAGGATAACTTTTAGAAATTTTATATTTTTAATGTAATCAAGTATGAACACAATTGACTAAATTATTTCTGACAACTTGCATTTTATTGTGTAATGTCAAATGAAACTTCTATTACATACTAACAAACTGATTATGCCAAACAAGTCTATGAAATACCTGAAATTGTGCTTCTGATTGATAAAATCAAATAATTATTATTCTTTAAAAGGAGATTCAATCATTAAACATATACAAGAAGTTGTTAGTTGAAAGTTAGCCCATCCAGCTGGGAGTTAGGGGTATCAATGCTTTTAAACTGACTAGTTGTGGCATAATAATAGTAAACACTTGACATAATTTCAAATGTGAGATTGATTTATAAATCACGTCAATTACTACCGAAGTATATTTTAAAAGTATATTACATATTTCAACTTGGCTCGTAACTTGGAGCTATAGAAAAGTATATTACATTGTATTAGAACCACCAAAAGGGGTGCAAATACAATCTGGCACCGCAAGTGGAGCTAGAACTAATACACACTTGAGAAACTAAATACATCGTGCTCTACAAGAAAAGCGTCAAAATTTGTTAAGGAATGATTCTTCACAAGTGCACAAAGCCCAACCTGTTCGACCTTTAATGTAAAAATTAGAATCCCTTGAGTCAGATCATCCAGTCTATAGCTCCGATATGGCTCCTTGCCACTAATATTTATTCAGAATCTTCAAGAAAACCCTAAGAAGTCACTGATTTTCTGCTGACGAAGAACTGTGCTGAACAGGAAAAAGACTTATAGTCTAAGGGAATATTACTACCCTCGAGAATATGGAAAACATTTGTACAGTTTTAATTGGTGACTCATGAACAATTAGAAATAATTAGTGCTCTTACAAAGACCACTAATCTGAGGTTAACTTTAATTCGTTTTTAACAAACAAACAAAAGCGCATCAAAATTTGTTTTTAATGATTAAAATGCTGTAAGCACTAACGTTTTCATGGGGTTTTGTTTATTTTAACATTAAACCTTAGATTAGTGGTTTTTATAAAACCGGCCGTTAGTCTTTTTCTCTTACCCGTAGGTTATTATTAATCTATAGTGTATCTCGTACATACTCGTATTTAAAATAAAGTTCTCTTCGATATTCCTAATAATCATGACGATATATCTTGTTAAGCAGGCCACCTCGGTGGTTGAGTGGGCTTGTTGTCTGCTTAGCAACCAGGTGGACATGGGTTCAAATCTGGCCGTAGCCGAGAATTTTCTCGGAGCGGCAGTGGATTTGAACTCATTAGTTAAGTTAGATGTAAGTTGTTGTGTGTGTGGTATGTTTGCATGCGGGGGAGCGTAGTGTAAGTCGCGTGCGGCAGATTACCTCCGTTGCACTTCCCGCGTGGTATGAATGGTCCTCGACTTCGAAAAGTAAAAGAGGCTATAGATCATCAATGAATGAATGAATGATATCTTGTTAAGCTATTTGTAAACACCCTGTACTTCTAACATTTCTGGCTCATTGCGAGAATTACACTTTTAACATTTAAAAATTCTGGCTGCTTGCAATACTTTTATTCAAATTAGATTCGTATAATTTATACTCATGTGGTAGTATGGAAAACATTAGTAATTAAATGTTGTTATGAAAATAACTATTATGACTAAAGCTGACATTATATTATGGCAAATGCACATTTTGTATAATTGATATGCCGGTGAAACGTTTTGCATATGTATACTAATTATGTGAAAACAAATCGTTTAAGCCAAGTTTCATTTTGCATATTTTGCATATTTATACGTTTATGAGCATACTTTCTGGATTTTGTATATTTGGTTATATTTAGCGATAATTTGTATGTATGAACTTTTTGAGATTGTTTAAAATTTACTATTTCATTAAATTTATTAATAAAATATTTTCACGTTCTGCCGCTGGAATGCAGTGCGCGTATCGAAATAAGCAGAGGAAAGGGGAAATCCCTGTTAAAATCTTTGACTATATAAACATAGACTGCCAGCAACCCCCACTTTTCCCATAGAAGCATTGTATACGGAATCACCCAACATAGAATCCATCCATTTCAAGAGTCGAACTTCGAGTGTTGGGCGAATAATAGTCTGGCGGGGTTAGGAGATATCTCATTTTTATGTTGGCTTACAATGTAAAGTTGTCGTTGGCGGTCCATGTTTATATAGTACTCAAACGTTAAAATAAATGACGTTTATGAACAAAAATTAGAGAAATAAAGACACTCATACAAAATAATTAAAATTTTTACATGATTTAGAATACTTTTATTTATTTTCAAAAACATTAGAGTATATTATCTGCATATATTGAAACTTTGGGTGCATATACTCGACATATACTCAACAAAATTTATTCATATATATGCGCATATTTTCGTACATTTGAGTGCACATAATTATTAGCTTTAATTATGACCCTTGAGTTTTATTTTCAGATATTCCACAGTGAATATCAACATTTACAGCCTCTTCGGCTAAACTTTTCGAAGACTGCTTGTATACACACATTTCTCAGCTTTAATCATATCTAGCACTTGTTCCATCAGACTGGAAGCGGCGCCAAGTATGAATTACTTACTGTGTTTAAATATTCATCGGGGTTGTTGCCGCAACCGTCGCACAGCTGATTGTTGGCGACCTCGCTGAAGTCGTCGTCGAACCTGCTGATTGTCACTTGGGCAAAACAGGCCCCGATCAGGGAGCACACCAACACCGGCGTGAGCATTTCGCGCAATTAACTTGCTATTGCGGTTCCACTTACCACTAGCCTTTGCTAGTTATCGTCCGTTTTATCTATTAATTGTGCGGCTTGCGTTCGTGAGTCACTTAACCCGAAAAGCACTGCGCGGCATGTGCCGGTGCCTCTATTATTCAAATGCTGGTCAAAATACGAAGGCGACTCATCGCCGTTGTCTGCTGCGGACCGATAAAAGCTGATTCACGCAAACTCGACTACTGTAGGATCAGCGGGGATCCCGTCATTGAATAGCGTTAATAAAGCAAGCGCATCCGGTTTGTCTTAGCGGCCTTATCAGAATCTGGTGAGATGCTGATGATGATCAATAGTTTATTCTAAATCATGAATAAACTATTTATCTTGTAGTATTCTAATCGAATTAACCAGAAATGTGTTTTGTAATTTTATAGACATGTTTTGAGATTATGAGTCATATGCACATTTTCTTAATTATAGAACATTTTTAACAAAATACTAAACTGGTTTTCTTGTTTCTCAAGGTCTTCTTTTGTGCATTGCCCTGTTAACTGAACTACGCAAAAAAATTGAGTGAAGAATTGTGTAGATTTTATAAGCCCGAGCTAAAAATTGATGAATGCTTTTGCAAAAAACCGTGGGAACATGGTAAAAACTGAATATTAGTTCTACATTGTTATTCCATACACGAAAATGTCAACTAACACAATATATAACTTTGAATAATATGAAAATATACTGAAAATACACTTTAAAAAACCGTTACACTTGGAAATTACTGTTGGATTTATTTGAAAATTTTAAAAAGGCAATATCGTATCGTGGTTCATTCAAAGTTTTTATTTTATGCAATAAACAAAAACAATTTTTTCTACGACCACTACTAAAAGTAGGCCTTTAAGCACTAGCTTGTTTCACTAAAGATGACGTTTTACAAATCAGCGTGTTAAAAGTGAAATCGGCTGTTTACTTTTATCACATGTGCTAAAAGTAAATAGCGGGGTGTTGAATTTAGAGTTTTAAACAGGAGGTTATTCCAGTTACTTCTTTCGTTAGAGATAAAGTGTTTTTTTTAAATAATTAAAGCATTCTACAATGAATGAAGTAAAATGTGTACTATTATAATTACCTTTGATAACTAACTTTGACAATTGCCGACTGCAGAAACGTCACCTGCGCCGTCACGGCCATCTCTCTTAAGACATAATTTATAACTGTCATAAATGCGAACCTTTGTTAAATCGACATTTATGAATTAATAACAGTAAATTTAAGGCCGTAGAAAAAATACTGTGTGCAAACTCGTGCATAATCATCTACTTTTAGCACGTGTTGCACAAATGGCTATTTAGGCACATCTGATTAGGGGTGAAAGACGAAACCTGGACTTGGCAGTTTTCCGGTATTCACCGCACACTCCTGGGTGTATGGTTTTGGGTGTGATATGGTTGAGACGTAAATCACTTCTAGTTTCCGTGGAAGGAACGTTAAATCCCAACCAATGCGTTAATACAGTGTTAATGTGGTTGTTCTTCTCTTACAGGGTGGAATACAAATAAAAAAATGAAATTGCTTGAAAATCAGCCTTTTCCTGTGGCCCGATAAATCTCCAGATTTATCGCCCATTGAGCATGTCTGGGACATGATGGGACGAAAGATGTCTGCTTTACCAGAACCTCCAAGAACGATTGCAAAGCTACGACATCATATCCAAGTTACCTGGAATGAATTACTGTAAGACTCACTTGATGACCCTACATGCAGCCTGCCTAGAAGGGTACATAAATTTGTGAGCTGCCAGGATGGTGCAACAGGTTATTAAAATGTATAACTCTTATTTGTGTTTTTTTAACCAAAATTTAATCAGCTTACTTCCTAAACTAGATATTAAAAATCTGGTGTGATACAAGCACACAACTTCCTTTTACAGTGATCTTATAATTAATCAAAAATTTGTTTTTACTACTGCATTATATGTATATAAAAACAACAAAAACCCAATTTTTAGAAGTATGCAACTGGAAAATCACCTATCTCACATCACTACACATTAAAAATTTAATAAAAATCGATTATATAGTCTAGCACTACAGGCCTTGAAGGCCCATAGCTTGTTGGACTACTTTTGCCATTCCTTTCTGTTTATTGTTTTTTTTTCCTTCCATCTTGTAATTCTTAGCTGCCGTAGATCTTCTTCCACTTCATCTGTCCACCTTGCTTTTGGTCTTCCTTTTCTTCTAGGTCCACCTATTTTACTTTTGGTCATCTTTTTTGAAATACGCTCCTCACACATCCTCATCACGTGTCCCATCCATCTTAATCGCTGCGATTTTATTACTCCTAATATGTCTGGTTCGCCATACAGTTCCCTTACTTTTTGATTGGTTCGTCTTTCCCATACACCATCCACTTTCTTGCTCCCGAAAATGTTTCGTAGTACTTTCCTTTCTCACACTGCTAGCCCTTTTTGGTTTATTTTTATTAATGTCCGCACATCACTCCCGTACACTACTACTGGTTTTATTACAGTTTTATAAATATGGATCTTTACCGTCCATGATATTTCTTTACTCCGAAGCACATCACTTAACGCAAACACACACCTGTTTCCAGCCATTATTCTTGACCCTATTTCTTCAGCTATTTCAGGTGTTCTGGTGAAAACTGTTACCAAATAGGTAAAACTTGCCACTTCTTATATATTTTATTGCTGTTCGATCTTACTTCTAACCATTTGTCTGTTTCGAATTCTTCGTCGTCCCATTCCATATACTTAGTCTTTGTTTCATTTATTACAAGTCCCATTCTTCGCCCTGCTTGCTCAATTCGTCCCACCAACTCTTTCAGTTCTTTCTTACTTCGTGTTAGGAGGGCGACGTCATCCGCAAATGCCAAAGACTGGTGACGCTTGTTATACAATAATCCTGATCTATGTATATCACTTTCTCTAATAATTTTTTCTAATGTGGGTCTCCCTGTTTCAGTCCAACTTTGTCTTCAAATTTCCTTGTTAGATCTCCTTCAACTCTCACTCTGTTTTCAATGTCATTTAGTGTCATTTTCACCAGCCTGATCAATTTATTAGAGATGCCTTGTTTACTCATTGCCTGCCACAGTTGCACTCGGTTAATGCTATCGTACGCTTACTAAGGCCCATAAGGACAGAGACTTGAACTTGTGATTACTCCTACTTGACTTTAAATCGGCAACCATCCTTACGCTTTCTAACTCTGCGGTTTGACTCAGACTACCTGCATCCCTAAGCGATAATGACCTTTCTTGGAAGAGGATTAGTTTGCCGATCAACGGAATGTTTCAAAAATAGTTTTTCTAACAATTGGCAGGCAGTGTCATGAATACGTATACAATATACATTTTCCATAGCTAAATGCAATACCAATATATTAACAAATTCATATTTTGAAACACTGAAAGATGTTTACTATTGTTTAATTATAATATAGTTTTATCTCTTGTACTCTTTTTTACGTATTATTTCTGTGTATTATTTATTGGAATAAGCCAAACCAACTAATACAATAAAATGCAGTTTCTGAAATGTTTGTAGGTATAGTTGGAGCAAAGATATTTCGGACGCCTCAGGCTACTACTTAAAGGTTAATGAGCATGGCAGGTGGGATTATGTTGTACACACGACAATCCCTTTGTAATAGCTCACAAGCAAATCCATATCCTTAAAATCGAAATGCGGCTACGGAAACGCAATGTTTGTTAGTGTTTAAAAACTTATTATTTTTATTTAACAACATTGTTAATAAAAAAAGATACAATCAAGAAAGACAAAAAATTATAGAAAATATGTATATGCAACAAATAACTACAGTTTATTGATTGACAAATACTAGATGATAATTAACGTGCGTCAAAGTATAACAGCAACGTTATTATTAAATTTGGGAAGTAAAGACAAGTCAAGTGATTTATATAATTTATCTTTCATTCTAATTACTGGAAGGGATGTAGTTGTAAATACATACTTTAATGCCAATATGACGCGACGAAACATTAAATGTCGATTTCTCTTATCTAGGAATGTCATTTTAGCAAAAATAATTTATTCCTCAATCAGGGCATAATCGCATAATGTGTTTATTTACCTAGTAAAATTAATTTTGTCATTCAATATTATTAGATAATTAAATATAAATTAAGTAGAAACTTCACTACAAAACGAAATAAATACCACCTTGGAAATATTCCCTACCTTTGCGTATACCTGGCACGACTTAAGCGGACTAACAATAGTAAACTCATTTGCGATTTAACTTTTAAAGCTCGCTCTGTCCGAAGTATCTTTGCGTCTACTATACCTACGATCGTTAGGACTGCATGATAATAAAGAGAAATACATATATCTTTTGGCCTAATACCCTAATAGTAACCGAGTTGAATTCATTTTGCATGTACTAAAATGCCGTAAGAATCGGCAATAATTTGTAAAATGATTAATCAAATAAATCACTTTTAATAAATCACTGTTAGCTCACAATAATATTGTCTGATTCATCGACTAATTATGTACTGTACCTACCGTTTTTCATTATTCTTTATTGTTCGATTTCAACATATACATGTTTATATTCAGATGCATGGTGTTTGAATTGCAAACTTAATTAAATATTCAAATTCAAGTTTTTTTGTATAGAATTTTATTTGCCTTAATTTTAGTCAATTGCGTTGGTCAGTTCTGGTAACTCGGGAAACGTCTATTTAAAATCGTTCATTTCTAAATTAAAAGCAAAGTGTCACTTTTTTCAGTGAGTGAAAAAAGTGGCAATTCACACTCTTAAATTAATTTTAAAAAGCCTACTTTTTTAAATGAAATTTAAAAAATTATATTATCTCGTGATACCATGACAAACATCGCATTTTCCAGTTGAACGTTTGGGAAATTAGAAAATAGTTATTTATAATAGACTGGCGGAACCGACAGACGTTCTCCAGCCGTTTAGGAAGAGTTCAGTGACATACACACGTACAGAAGAATTATATACAGTCGATTTTAATTTTTATTTGAGCATTTCTTGAAATAAAATGCGTATGAGGTATGACGTTATCGATGTTTTTTAAATGGCAATCTTCTTTTATATTACGGAATTTGAAAAAAATGCTCTTTTTACTTACGTTAAGCTGATTTTTTAATATAGGTCAGGTGATCAAAAATTAAGAAAAAAAATTTAATGTTGCACAATACTAAATTTAATTGCAATGATAATTTCAAAAACAACTAAATTAAATGTACAAATTGTGCACCGTTGTCTGCCTGACAGTAACTAAGGTGGCCGACATGTCTTTTATTGATTGCTGTCATCGATAAAAGCATAAAATCGTACTTCTTAAAATAAAATTTACCATTTTGCAAATTTTCTTAGTTTTTGGTCATTCGACCTATACCCAAAAATTACCTTAGCGTAAGTGAAAAAATGCGTTCTTTTAAATTACGTAATAAAAAAAGAGGGTTGCCTATTAAAAAAAACATCCATAACGTCATACCTCATACACGGGACACCCTGTATGTATGCATTTTATTTCAAAAAATGCTCAAATAAAAATAAAAATCGACGGGTCAGAGCGTTTTTTCCAAAAGTTATTCCTTGAATTTTTAACGAATTCATCCACTACTTTACGAAAGCACTGTATATAAAGATTGGGGTAGATGAACTCGGTAAAGCTCGTTGTTCCAGATTTATTTAATTTTTGTATTGATTTGATATTCTTATACTTCAATTTGACATATAAGTACCTAATGTAATTTCGTACGTCAAACGTCATTACTTTTCATATTAGTGTTATAATAAACCGTTTCTAATCCAACTCACTAATGTTAAACGGTGTGCTAATGATTACGACAAAAAAATGTAGTTTCGATTTTGTTACGTTACGTCATTGTATAATTATAACCATTAATTCTTTGTGATTAAAACAAAATAGCTGCAATTTTTAATTTAACCCACTATATAAAAAAGATATACATATATGGGAATTTGAAGTGAAGTTTAGTTCATTTTTTTTGGAGGAAAATTTGTAGAAAGTATTGCATTTCTAGAATAACAATTCTGCAACAGATTTATTGGAATGCCTCACATTATGAATTCCAATGTAATTTTCTTTAAATAGAATCTAAGTGCGATAACGGTAATGACAATTTAAGGGCTCATTATTTGATTATGAAGAAAAGTAATAAAATCATTAACCAGTTGACCAATAAGCGAAGTAATGAAAATATCTCTACCTTTTCCCCAAATCTTTAAATAGGTACTTGTACTTTAATTATCGCAATTCCGTATTTGCTATTATCGTAGCGCATTCGGTGGTGATACTGTGCTTGCAGTGTATTTATATTATAATCCTATAGTCTACGATTTAAAATGGCTAAAGCTAAATGTTTAAGCATATCCAGAAAAAGCAAAAAAATGCTTAT
The DNA here is from genome assembly GCA_940337035.1 of Agriotes lineatus. NCBI lineage: Eukaryota > Metazoa > Arthropoda > Insecta > Coleoptera > Elateridae > Agriotes > Agriotes lineatus. The sequence goes on from CALNHX010000276.1 coordinate 315,631, forward strand.
GAAACAAGTGAGAATGCGGTGAGTACAAAGTTTTATTAATTGGATAATAGCAATATCTTTAGTATGTATTAAAATTATATGTAAATTCAGCAGGCATAGCTAAAGACCTTTTAAGCGTGTTTAACTTATTGCGTTTTTTTTTTAGTAAAATACTAAATAATTTAGTAAATTCCGAAAATACTACTTTTACTGCTTCGACACTGGATACTGGTGATAACATGTCACTTGATGATACTCGAGTTGCAAGTGCTTTATCAGGTATAAGTGATTCAAACGAGCTTCAACGTTTTGATGAAGAACAACCTAGTGACGATGTCGATGAACGGGTCGTTGAATGTTCTTTTGACCAAATTGAACTATTTTTGGAGGAAAATGAAGAAATAGCCGCTGATGATATTGAAACGGATAATTCTGATGCTGACTGCAATTTTATAGATAACAATAAAGATTCAACGAACATAGCAAACAGTCTTGCCGTAGAAAATACACGATTTACCATTAGTGGTAGACGAATAGTGAATATTTCGTACTTTCTTGATCAACTCAAATCTCTGAAACATAAAGGTATGGTTTTCAATAACTCAACTTTTAATTACGTGAAATTAAAAATCAATTATTTTAGGATTTGGTTGTTCCTTTTTTGACATGACTGTGGTGTCTGAGAAAAGGGAAGGATTACACAGTGTCTTTTCTTTTAAATGTGATGTTTGCAACATTGTTCAAACAGTTAGAACAGAAAAACCTGATTCAAACAAATTCATTACTGCGAATATAGCCGCTGTTGTGGGATCACTGGCGAGTGGTATTGGTTACTCTCAGTTGTGCGAAATATTCGCAAGTATGGACATTTACAACATGTCCAATAAAACGTATTCCAAATATCACAACAAAATTGCTCCTGTTGTCGAAGAAGAAGCGCAAAAATCTATGAAGATTGCTGCTGAGGAAGAAGCTAGATTAGCAATTGAATCTGGTAACGTATCAAAAGATGGAACGCCTATCATATCAGTAATTGTTGATGGTGCCTGGAGTAAACGATCCTATCGCACAAATTACAGTGCACTCTCTGGGGTGGTAAGTAATGGTATAGTTTCTTTCAGAACTTCTAAATATACTTATATTTAATTTTAAAAAACATTGATTTTCTTGAAATGCGGTTATTGTCATATCGTCCGACTTTTGAATTTATTTTATTTTATGTGTTAAATTGCGTATTAGTTTCAAAGTAACGAAATATTTTATGTATTCCCCATTGTGAAATTTTTATTTCAAAAAACCTTAAACGTTACCTATGCAAAATTTGGCACTACGGAAGTCAAGTAGGGGTTATACATATAAACTTTTAAATAAGAAAATCTTTGTCGAAATATAAAAATACACTGTCTGTATACTTTTTTTATATTTTAGGCTTGTATTATCGGCGCAAAAACAAAAAAAATTTTATACTTGAATATAAAAAACAAGTATTGTTATGTATGCGCCAGAACAAAGAAAGGCATTGCAAACGAACACGATTGCTACAAAAATTGGAACGGTACTTCTACAGGAATGGAAGCGGCCATTATAGTGGAAGGATTTCAAAAATCTGTTGCTACGCAAAATTTAATTTACGGCAAAGTAATAGGGGATGGTGACAGCAGCGTATATAAAAGAATATTAGAAGCAGCTCCTTACGGCCCAACTTTTGTTATCGACAAAATAGAATGCAGGAATCATTTGCTCAGGAATTATTTAAATAAGTTATCCGAACTCGCCAAGGACACTAGGTTTCCGGTAATTCTGAGAAAAACGGTTACCAACAGTAATACATTGGGGAGATTTAGAAATGCTGTTACCAAAGCCATCGAATACAGAAAACAAGGAGATGCACCCTTTCATGTAAAGGTAGATCTTTTAAAAAAAGATATTATCAATGGACCCAAACATATATTTGGTGAACATTCTGCTTGTGACGAGTATTTTTGTACAAAAGACAATAGAGAAGAGGTAATTACTCTATAGTTCAATAATAATTAAGTAATTTAAAAAAATCTATTTTCAGGACAACATTGTTGGCGATTTGACAACAAGCGGCTTGTTTGATGTGGTTGTAACTATAAACAAACGTTTAGCAAATAATGCCTGGAGTTTACTGCACGATGTAGACACCAATTCTGCGGAAACATATAATTCAATCGTTGCTAAATTCATAGGTGGTAAACGTATTAATTTTTCTTTGCGAAATTCTTACCTGGTGAGATGTTACGGAGCTGCTATTTCCTATAATGAAAATGGAAATTTTATTTGTAAAATTGAGATTGCATTATCTGGTAAAAGCCCAGGGAGATATACAAAAATGTTTTATCAAAGACGCAGGAAAGCAATGGAAATTAATAACGCAAGTAGGTTTTTGTCTTTGTTTCCCAAATTCCTTTTATAAATTTATAAAACTAACGCAGATATACTTTCAGAAAAACCACTAAAAAGAAAACTGTTTGCTTCAACCGACGAACACTACGGTCCCGAAGCTTCTACATCGATCGAAACGTTGGAAGATATGTCAGCCGTAGAGTATGAAGCGAAATCGACGCAGTTTCTACAAGAATTAAATATTATAGAGTACACATTTTCGAAAATACTGTAATGCAATCCAATAGTAATTTGTGGAGGGTAGAAAGAAGGAAAAGAGTAACTGCTTCAAATTTTGGGAAAATATGTAAATTACGAAAAAGTACATCTACTGCCAAAACGGTTGCTTCGTTATTATACAGCACGTTCAGAGGAAATAGTGCTACGGATTTTGGGCTGCATAGCGAAGACATTGCTATATCATTGTTTGAGAAACAATACGGCAAAACGGTGAAAAGGCGTGGTCTAATTATTGACGAAGATGCACATTACTTAGCATGTTCTCCGGACGGATTAATAGACCAAGATTGTATTATAGAAATTAAAAGTTCCGAAAAAAGTGGAAGTCTTTGTCCAATTGAAGCGGCTGAGCAACACAAAATAGATTTTTGCCAATTTAAGGATGCCAAACTAATACTTAAAAGAAATCATAATTATTACTATCAGGTACAGGGCATTCTACATATCAGCAAAAGAAACCTTTGTTATTTTATAATTTATACCAAAGGAGGAATACATGTGGAGGAAATTGCTAGGTAAAATATTATCTATTGATTGGCTTATTGTGTTTCTTTTTCTTATATCAGTTACAATAATACGCTAACATACATAACTATAAACTGTTTTTAATATGTACGTTTTTTATTACAGAGATGACAAGTTTTGGACCGAGCATATGGAAAAAAAATTGTGCGAATTTTACATGAAATCGTTATTGCCAGAGCTAGTTGACTCCAGGAGATCTCGTAAAAAAAACATTAGATGCGCTTACATGCCTTGATGCAGCAAGTATGCCATCACTTTGGCGATGTTGTGATACACAAGAGGTAATTTCATTTGGCGATTAAAAACACAAAAATACTTGTATGTTATTTGTCTAAAAAAAGTGGAAATAAGCTTTTCCATCATTTTTAAACACGCCGAAAATATATTTAATATGTATATTTCGTCAGTCTCAAGCCTGAATAAAGTGCGAGGGAAATTGATGTGATTAGTTGTCAGTGAATTTTATGACCCCGCTGCAGAGTACGTAACTTTACTAATCATCCGCTGCAGTTTAAAAACGCTGCACAAATTATTTGTTGTAAATTCGATATTTAACCAGCAATAATTTTTTGTCTTTACTCTACTATGTTTATTATACAGAAAAACAAAATTTCACCAACTTCGGCGGATATTATGACATATCTAACTTCTAAGTAAAATCAGCATTCGAAATGAAGAACGAGAGCCAAACAGCTGTAATCTGTTGCGTTTCACGGATTTCTAATCTGCTCGTTTAGCTGAGAACGCTCTAGGCTAAAATCCGCCTACCTGAGCAGAGCGCAATGGTACTGTGTTTAGTAATTTTGTTAGATTTAGATACGGTTTTTATATGATTCCGGGTTTAAATGAATGTCAAAGTATATTGTCAGTATTGATTTTGGTATTAATTGTGTTTATTCACCCTTGCACATGACTATTTTCTAAAAAGTGCCACTCTTGTAGTTAATATTTAGTCAATTAAAAAAGCACATTTTATTAATTTCTACCTGATCTACATTGTATATAAGCACAACATATTCGTAAGCCGCAAGTAATATAGTTAAGATTCATATTAATGTAGTCAGGCATCTTCCAAGTTGATTCAGACGGGCAGAAATAGCATTAAAATTTTATTAAATTTCAAATAATGTCTTCTTGTAAAATGTGTTGCCTACCCCCTGTCCTTATGAGCCTTAAGTTAAGATATGACTAGATTTTCTATCCTTCTTTCCAAGGCCTACCCTAAATGAGTTTTTTTTTTTGGAACACACGATATAATTTTTCATCAAACAAATAATTAAGAGAAACTCTCCTAATGAGCATTTGGAAAAACTGTACATTAAGAACATTTAAGTTTCAAAACTCAAACTCAATATGGAGATATGCACATTGGTATTTTATTTACAAATTTTGAAATGGGTTTAGAATGGAAAAACCAGAGACAAGCGGTGAGCCACAAGACAAATGTTTTAGCATACCGGCGGTCACATCACCAGTTTGTTGATCTTTATATTATATGTAGGTATTATCATTATGTTATCCGTATGGCGAGTACGCCTGTGGATACACGATACGTAGCATAGTTAAAATTAATAATTAATAATAGTGTTCGCAGTTTGCATTACTTGATGGTTATGATTAGTTATTAAAAAAGCATACATCACGTAAGTGTCCTTACAATAAAAACTGTACTCTTTCATATAGAAAGTACTTAGAGAAAGCCATTTTTAACAGACGAACTAATAATAGTTTCGAAAAATGTAACTATTATTTATAAATTAACCTATAAGTACGTAAAGTTTTTTTGGTCTGCCAACCTATTTTTACTTATTTTCGAGTTAGTTATCTATGACGATAAGGTCAACTTTCTATGTTTATTGGTTGGTATGACAACAAGAAAATACCAGGCCCGTTATGAGTATAACGGTCCTAGAACTGCTATATAACATTGTTTTGTATATACGAGCCCCGTCCAGCTTCAGTTGGCCCACCCGATAAAATTTCAGTTATTGGCGTGTATTGAGGATAATTATCTATTTTTATTTTGAAAATAACATTCTGAAAATATATTGCACAAAAATATCGGAACTAATTACAATTAAAACTGACTAGTACTAAAAAAGAAAAGAACGAATTCATCAATTGCCTTTTTTCTGGCCATTATTAACAACAATTGCACTATCAATTAACTGTTTTACAATCGAAACATATGTCACTGCAATTTCCGTAAAAGAAAGCGTTGTTTCCATAGCCACCCTAATTCTCGTCGTTAGCAATACTTAGGTAATGGAATGCATGAAAACTACTTTTTTGAATATTGTCGATTTCTTACACGTCCCATTGAACCCAGGTCTCTCCTATATTCCTCTAAATAGCATATTTTGTCTTAGATATTACATTGTAGGGGCTGGTTTTGCCCCTTGAGCGATAAATACCAAAAACACTATAACTTTTTTAGTGGGCCAACTGAAGCTGGACGGGGCTCGTAGTTACTATAGAAACAACAATCGCCCACTTAATTAGGCAAACAATATTTGTCATATACAACGGTTTTTTTGCAGCCTATTGTAAGACACTGGCCGATCTTGTAACGGAATACACTATTACAATTATGTTTTAAAACCCAACTAATTCCTTAATCGGAATGATTAGAAAGTGAGGAGGATATAACTAAGTGAAAATGATGTGGATTAATTAAATAATCCCATATATAATTAACTCAATTATGTCTTATTAATAAAGCTACATACTATTAATAGGAACAGGTTATATAGAAAATATAGCTTCTTCGACTATTGTAATACATTACAAGTATTTATTATTTTAATTGAAATATTTTATATGTTTACCTACCTTAACATAGTTATGGAGGCGCTGCATATAGTGGGGATGTTTGACAGGATGCATTGTAATGGCACGATGGACTTCCTTCTGCTTTAAGTCTCCAGAAAAAGCAGCGTCGCCACTCTGATTGTGGTACAGTATAACCTGCATCTGTAAAAATGAACAACATTATTAAAAATATATGTACAGTTGGGGCATCAATATAGTTTACATCTTGCAGTAATCCTAATATTTTTTCATGGTTTAAAAATAATTTTGAGATATTTTAAGTGACCTTTAGCTTAAGTACTTTTTCTTTTACTGCACGATCTACTGTTTATAAACTTACAATGAAAAAGTAAAGTGTAAACTATATTGATTCCGTGACTGTACATAATGTACTTTAAAGCTATTTTTATTTTTTACTAGCTGACCCGGCAAACGTTGTTTTGGATTATGACATGATGGAGAAAACCCTTCAAACAATTAAGCATAGAATCATAAAAGTATGACTGCAAATAGAAAGTCGTACACTGTATAGAAAAACACACTTTCGATATTTTCCAATTTTTCGGCTTTCTCTTTGGATTTTTCCGAATTTTCTTTTTTGCTAAACCACCTCGGGGATAAGACGAACAAAACAAAAAAATAATCCAAATCGGTCACGTCGTTCTCGAGTTTTTGCGTTACTAACACACGGCGATTGATTTATATATATATAGATAGATTATCTTAGTATTTTGCTCATAACGCTAATACCTTGCCATTGTTCCAAGCAAGCCGTATGTAAAGAGAAGTCAAGAATAGTGATGCCCCCGAGACGAGAACATTCTAAATCTCGTCTCGAAATTCGAGATCAAAATTGACATTTTTCGAATTTTCGAGTCGAGATTAATCAAGTTCTCGAATATGCTAGACGAGATTAACGAAATCCTCGATCTCGAGAGTTTTTTACTAGTATTTTTAAAACCCACATAAAAACGTTAGCAGTATTGCCGCTGAAGCGAGATAAAAAAATTCAATCTCGATCTCGAACTTCAAGACGAAATAGAAATTTTTCGATCTCGAATATTCGAGATGAGCGAAATTAATAAAATTTTCGAATATTCGATACGAGACTAACTAAATTCTCGATCTCGACAGTTTTCAATAGTATTTTTAGAACCCGCATAATAACCAAATAGAGCACTTAGGACTTTACTTAACTTTTTTTATAAAACTTTTAAAAATGCCATTCTAAAATAACCGCATCCTCAATTCGGTATGCACAGCACATATTTAAAATTTGAGAATGGAAATTTTCGAGTTCGAGAATCAACTTTCGTGAATTTTCAAGATCGATATCGAGAATAGGTAAATCTCGTCTCGTCTCGCGGCAACAGTAGGGATGAACTATTCTCTGAATTATTATACGTCAGTGGAAATAACGTAATGAACTAAGCAGCAGTTTAATCATTTTTCTAAATTATCGTACATTAATAATGAATAATTATATTCAAAGTCTGTTTATATTATCTGGATATTTCAGTTTTTTTAAGTTTCAATTGTAATAGTCACAACGTCATGATGGCGAATAAATTGCAATAGCTATTTCTTGCATAGGGACCTCGTTAAAGGCGCACAAAAGCACACGAGAGCGTTCAAAAATAAAAAATTCTGATGTGATTGTATTTTTCTGACATCACATATAAACTATTAAAATCTGATATAATAAAATATGTTAAAATAGCTAGCAAAACTAATAATAAAATATGTTAAAACAGCTAGCAAAACTCTAAACATCAACACCAATACAATATATTAGTGGAGATTCAGTTGCGATTAGTTCAATGAGATTTTCTAAATTTCGTGTTATTTAATTTCATTATAAACATAATTAACAGTGTCAAAGAGCGATCGGGTTATCACATGAAAAATTAACATATTCATAGAGTAATGTTTCGCAGATTTGCGTCTTTTAATTAATTACTTATGATTGTAAAACAAGTAAGGTTCTTATCGCATGTTAGAAATCCAAGAAACGATTAAATGTGATATACAATGTTTATTACTTATGCTCGTTTAGTTATCTAAATACATAATAAGGGAATTTAGTATCTTCTCAATACAAAAATAATATCCCAGTGCAGATAGCAAAATCAACATTCGAGATCATTCTAGTGAGGAGTATAAGGTGAACACCAACTTGAATGAATTAGTTACGAAGTTAGAAACAAATATTATGCAGTAGACCCAACTACATTTTCAAAATTATCGACTTAATCGAATTACTTTAACACAGTAAATAATAGCAGACTAATGTAATAAATAACACTTTCAAAACCCTGTAAAAAGGAAGAGACAGGAAAATTATTGAAAATATGGGACAAAAGGCGCATAACACTATTGGAAATAGAAGAAAAACAAGGAAATCTTGGGTTCTAAGTACACTTACAAGTTATAAAATAAACATAGCAATTCATCCCTTTTGAATTTTAACCAAGGAGAATAATAAAAACTCATCTATGGGCTCTAGTTGGCCCGGGGTTGGCGATTTGATGTTTTGGCTTCTAATTTCCAGATTCAAAACCGCTGAGATGGAATGCAAAAAAGAACTATTAACACAACACACATGTAAGGTATTGAGCCATATTTGCACCTTATGATTAATGCTGTATTAAAATAAAGACAGCTTTAACTACCAATGCAATACTAAATCATCTTGGTTTACACATTGGGATTTTCGTACAAGAATGTCTCATTTTGTTTATATTAAAAATATAAGAGAAATAACAGTTTAAATTTATGCACGAAGTTAGAATACCACCTATTACATTTATTCAACAGCTCCTACTCTTTTTATAATTTTTTGTGGAAAACTAAATCTGCAAATGTGAAAAAGTATTAAAATTCCCGTTTATACTGTCTGATACATAAAAAGGGCCTCAGATTATAGCGTTTTTATTATTAACATTAGACCTAATGAAGTATATACCTATATTCTTAAATTGCATTATGGAAGCTATACTTCTGGTTAGATATTCAAAAAGGTTAGACTTTTCTACGTTTAGAATCGCTGAGAGCAATAGTTTTTGAGAAAAGTCAACCTAAAGGATGAAATTCGCTACTTCCCTACCCCCCCTTCTCGAGGCTGCAGCTCCATTAAGACGCATTTACGGACCCATGTTCATAAGAACTTTTTCTTTTATTTTTAAAAGTACTGTCGCACATTAAAGCTTATTACCCTTCTTATTTGGTAAAACACAAGTATCACCCTTGCATGAACTACCCCTTCTGAACCTTTTTTCAAGGGCATCTATTACAGCATACAATATCGCATAGATATGCCAAATTACTCGAAATTAGCTTCATATGCTATACATATAGATATCATATTAGTTCATATTTGTATTTAATAAGGTTACTAGATCTTAGGTGTTATAAATAAAATTTGTTAATATATGTATCAAAAGTGTACTTATACATGTTGTAATTAGATAGGTAGCTTAAATATTTGCCAAAAAAATATACAAATTTACAGAGTGTTCCATATAAAATACCTAAGGTGAACTTCGCCCTTCAAAACAGTTTAACGATATTGAGAAACTTATAATGTGAACGTATAGTTTTCATAATGCCATATAAGAATATACTTTATTGGGTCCAATATTAATAATAAAAGCACTGGGGCCTTTTGTTATGAATGGGACGGTATAGATAACAAATAATTCGTGAGCTTTTCCCCATAATGCTGTACGAAAAGACACTTCGGCATTAATTTGACATTTGTACATTTAAAACAGAATCACATGAAAGTTTCGTAACTCACAATACAGTGAATTTATTTTAATGCGCAATGCGGTATTCCCGTTTTCATGAGGACTTGATTGTTACTATTGGTTTCTAAGGGTACGCCACGCCATGTGTAAATGCGATTATTTTAAAATGCAATATATGAAGAGTAATTTTATTGAAAGAGAAGCATCAGAAAGAAAAACAGAGCATGTACTAACCCACATAATTACTGTAAACTGAAGTCTTTATACCATTTGATCAACAGAATTCCTTCCCCCGTAGAATACAGTATTTTTTACCTACACTGTAACGTTTCCATATTGCATTTTAAAATAAACGCATTTACACATTGCGCGTTATAATAAATTCCCTGTATATGCAACGTACAGTAGACTAACCTTTCGTCCCGCGTTTTGCAAAACAATCTCGTATTTTAGTCCATTGCTCCGCAAATTATTATATAAAGAAATTGCGGAAAAATATCGTGGAAAGTTAACAAAAAAAATTAAAGCAAGAAACGATAGAACAAACGAAAAATATTAAATAATTATGGATACGGCAAAATAAATACGTGGAAAGAAAAAGATAAACATACACACGGAGGGAATAAGATGATGGTACGATGAGGTTATACAAAAAGTTAAACAGAAGAAAGAAGCATGAAAACAAAAGGAACTCAGAACAACGAAGTTTATATAAATATAGGAGAAATATGGCAAAAGAAGCAGTAAAAGTTATAAAAAGGAAGTTATGGGAAGACTTTGGTTTAGAAATAGAAAATGAGTATAGAGAAAATCAGACAAAATGTAGGTACATGATTAAGAATTTAAAGAGAACTAAATTGACAAAATACAAAAATATAAAAAACAAAAATAACCAAGTGGTTACAGATCCAAAGGACATAATAGAAACATACAGAAAATAAAATAGTTATATTATTAAAGGAATGTGAATAGTAACATTGTAGAGAAATATAACAGAGAATGAACTAGTTATAACATTAAAACACGGTTAGTGTTCGCGGTATTGCACTCGAATTCATCAAAATGGGAGGAGAACAGGTTATCACATGATTAACCAGTTTGTACAAAATGACATGAGAGGGAGAAGAAATACCGCTCGAATGGAAGCAAAATATAAAAACTCCATTGCATAAAAAAGTAGAACTAGTGATTGTGAAAACTACAGGACATTATGTTTCTCATCAGTAGTAATAAAAATGTACACCCGAATATTCAAAAACAGACTAAGGAAAGAAGTAGGGCACAAAATACGGGATGAACCAGCTGCATTCCGTACGGCAAGACAGATGAAAAATCCTTTGCAGTCGAAACCAACTTTAATGCAAAATACAAAAATGTATGCAAAAAGAAGACGCATTAGTAATGGGATTCATAGACTTAAAGCCGCTTTTGGTAACTTACCTATGGAAAAGATATGGAAAATACTGCAAAAATATAAAACACATAATAGTCTGCCCAGTCAATTAAAAGTATATACATAAACGCAGAATGCATGTTACGAATAAATGGAGAAACATTACAGAACTTTAACATCAATAACGTCAAAGCAGAATAATAACTATTTTATATAAACTTGTAAATAATGATAATATGGATTCCCCACATTTCACCTAATTTATGAATAAATAAGTTACTAAATAAACAAATTAAAGAAGGTGATTGCCTCAGCCCACTATTCATTGTAATAGTTATGAATAGTGATGCAAAACTATAGTGATAGGACAAGAAAATCTAAAATATTGTTACGATCCTGAGGGCCGAGGGATGGATGAGTCGGCAGCCTTGGCGATTAATACGCGAGCGTTCCAGAACTTCTCGAAGCAGCCGCAGAAATATGAGTCACAGCGGTCGAATGCTCGGGAAGCGCCCTTACAGCCAGGTGCAACGGACACTCACGCTTTCAGGGACGCGCTCGAGGGCAACAAACGCGGATGCGTCACGCGGTTCCTAGAAAGGTCGAGCGTCCTCGCGATTAGTCTAGAAAGGAATTACCTGAAATATAAATACACGCCCGCATGAATAGCGGGCAGTTCGAATTCAGAATCAGAGCGCCGAGCTCCCAGATAAATAAAACGCGTGAACATAACTAATAGAAATAAATAACCATATATAATCGTTAGTGTTTAAGAGTGATATAAATAAATGTGTTAATCCGTATGTAATAAGAAATAAATGTATCGATAGTTTGCTAGCGCCTGTATTAATTTGTAATCTGCTTGATAATTCTCGCCTGTGCTTGTAAACAATAATCGTAATAATTCATTGTTGTAAATAAATGTTTGAACCCATGTTTGTCGTATAATTTTAAATAGCCCGAACGTTAAGAACGTAACAGTGGTGTCAGGTGTGGGGTTTTGAACCGGGGGCTATAAGAAAATTATTGAACAAACATTAAATAAATAAATTGTTAACAAGTGCCGATAAAACGACGGTCAGATAAATAAATTTAAGTGTATAGTGTGGATGCCTTTGACGAGATCTCAAAGCAGCAAAATGGAAGCCCAATTAAGCCAACTTTTGCAACTGATGCAAGTTAGCCAGGACAAAGCGGAAAAAGCACAAGAGGATCTTAGGAAAGAGATCCAAGCTGGGCAGGAGAAGGCCGAAAAAGCGCAAGCAGAATCGAAAGCCGCCCAAGAAAAAGCACAAGAAGACCTCAAGAAAGTACTTAAGGAATGGCTGAAGGCCGAGCAAGAGAAAGCAGTCCAAAGACTTAAGGAATGGAAAGCCGGCCGAAAGAAGGCAGAAAAACTTGAGGAAAAATTGAAAGCCACTCAAGAAAACCTCAAGGATGAACTTAAGGAAGAATTGAGATCCGGTCGAAAGAAGGCAGAAAAAGCACAAGAGGATCTTAGGGAACAGCTGGAAGCCGGGCAGAAAGCACGAGAAGAGCTGGACGTCGGACAGGAAGAGCTGGAAACCGCAGAAGAGAAAGTAGTCCAAAAGCTTGATGGGAAAATAAATGGAAGAGTTCGGTCTCTGTTGTTGGACCTGAGACGCGGCGAGTTGCACGTGGGTGGGGAGGAGCTTTCCCGACACCCAGGAGGAGAGATCGCGGCACAAGTGGTATGGGCGGAAGATGTTACTCTGCAAGGACGAACCGAGAGGGTCGTGGATGCATACCTGGATGGCGATCTCCGGAGCAACGTGGTGCGCGTGGTTGAGCCCGATTATGCTGACATTGCGGACGAGTGCATCCTGGGAATGGATGTTGTGGATAAGTGTGAATGCGCTTTGGACCTGAGACGCGGCAAGTTGCACGTGGGTGGGGAGGAGCTTTCCCGACACCCAAGAGGAGTGATCGCGGCACAAGTGGTATGGGCGGAAGATGTTACTCTGCAAGGACGAACCGAGAGGGTCGTGGATGCATACCTGGATGGCGATCTCCGGAGCAACGTGGTGCGCGTGGTTGAGCCCGATTATGCTGACATTGCGGACGAGTGCATCCTGGGAATGGATGTTGTGGATAAGTGTGAGTGCGCTTTGGACCTGAGACGCGGCAAGTTGCACGTGGGTGGGGAGGAGCTTTCCCGACACCCAAGAGGAGAGATCGCGGCACAAGTGGTATGGGCGGAAGATGTTACTCTGCAAGGACGAACCGAGAGGGTCGTGGATGCATACCTGGATGGCGATCTCCGGGGCAACGTGGTGCGCGTGGTCGAGCCTGATGGTGGCAACAAGCTCACTCATGGTATCCTGGTAGGGAAGACGTTGATGAAGACTGGGCTTGGGGTCCCAGTAAGGATGATGAACGTCAGCAGGGAACTGGCAACCGTCAGGAGGAACCCAATACTGGGAGGGGGCATGAGCCAACGAAAACGGAAGAAGATAGAAGATTTGGTGGCCCGGTACCAAGACATCGTCGAGTGCGGAGATCATCCCAGCGGCCGTACTGACGTAGGAAAACATAAATCATTCGAGTTTGGCAGAAGAGTCTTGCTGAGGACCGACCATACTGCTCTGGGATGGCTACTGCAGTGCAAGAACCCTGAAGGACAGATGGCTAAGTGGATCGAGCGCCTACAAGAGTACGACTTGGAAATAAATAATCGGCCTGGCACAGCCCACCGCAACGCCGATGCGTTATCCAGGGAGCCCTGCCCTGCGGACTGCGGCCACTGTTCGACACTGGAGAGTCGTGCGGTACCCGCCAATCGTACCACTGTAGTCGACGACTCGTGGGAGCCAGACGAGTTGCAGAGCAGCCAGGAGAACGACCACGACTTAGGCACGGTTATAGCCGGGAAGCAAGATGGCCGTCGACCTACCTGGCAGGAGTTCTCCACCACCAACGCAACGATGAAGACTTATTGGGCGCAATGGGACTCCTTGCAGCTGGACAACAACGTCCTGACCAGAATCTTGGAATATGAGGACAGTAGGGCAACGAGATCACGATCGATGGTTCCAAGAAGTAGAGTGGCCGAGGTGCTGCGCCACCTGCATGATGGCTCCTCTGGAGAACACTTCAGATTGAAGAAGACGTTGCAAGAGGTCCAAGAAAGGTTCTACGGGGCAAGCTGCGAAGGTGACGTCCGAGAGTGGTGCCGGAGGTGCGAAGCATGCGCTACAGGAAACGGACCGGTTGGAAGACGTAGAGCTCCAATGTGGCAGTACAACGTCGGTGGTCCGTTCGAGGGGATAGCCATTGACATCGCCGGACCATGCCCCGGTACCGAAGCGGGAAATAAACGCATCTTGGTGTGCATTGGACATTTCACCAAATGGCCCGAAGCATACGCCGTTCCGAAGAAAGAGACCGGTACTGTCGCTGATGTTCTGGTGAAGGAGTGCTTCAGCCGTTTTGGAGTCCCCCTGGAGTTACATTCCGACCAGGGCCGGAATTTCGAGTTTGGACCGTTCCAGAACGTCTGTAGGATACTGGGGATACGCAAGACCAGGACCACTGCCCTCCGTACTCAATCGGACGGCATGGTGGAAAGGATGAACGGAACCATGGGGAAGCATCTGTCCAAGGGGGTTTCCGAGCATCCGCGTGACTGGGGCCAGTACATGCACCTGTTCCTGATGGCCTACCGATCGGCAGTACAAGAGACAGCCGGCGTGCGGATCGAGGTCTGCTGTTGCAGCCCGTTACGAAGCGTGGGGCCTACGGCGGACTGCTACTTCTTCAACCAGTCCGTGTGCAAGAAGGGACAGAACGACCTAAGGCGGGGGCAGTGTTACGATCCTGAGGGCCGAGGGATGGATGAGTCGGCAGCCTTGGCGATTAATACGCGAGCGTTCCAGAACTTCTCGAAGCAGCTGCAGAAATATGAGTCACAGAGGTCGAATGCTCGGGAAGCGCCCTTACAGCCAGGTGCAACGGACACTCACGCTTTCAGGGACGCGCTCGAGGGCAACAAACGCGGACGCGTCACGCGGTTCCTAGAAAGGTCGAGCGTCCTCGCGATTAGTCTAGAAAGGAATTACCTGAAATATAAATACACGCCCGCATGAATAGCGGGCAGTTCGAATTCAGCATCAGAGCGCCGAGTTCCCAGATAAATAAAACGCGTGAACATAACTAATAGAAATAAATAACCATATATAATCGTTAGTGTTTAAGAGTGATATAAATAAATGTGTTAATCCGTATGTAATAAGAAATAAATGTATCGATAGTTTGTTAGTGCCTGTATTAATTTGTAATCTCCTTGATAATTCTCGCCTGTGCTTGTAAACAATAATCGTAATAATTCATTGTTGTAAATAAATGTTTGAACCCATGTTTGTCGTATAATTGTAAATAGCCCGAACGTTAAAAACGTAACAATATGATACCAAAGATTATAACCTGTACACTTACAACACCTAGTTTACGTTGATGATATAGTACCGATAGCAAATGATGAGAAAGAATTTCAGAGTTGAAAAGAGAAAAGAGAAAAGTTGAAAGAGTAGGCCTAACAATACACTTAAATAAAAGAGAGAATGAAAATTAGTTGAAATGAAACACAAATGATTGAAATACGTATAGACAACGAACTAATTGAAGGAATATACCTACATATAGTTACACATACTTAGGAACGGCAATAACGAGTGATGAATGTTGATAAAGAAATAATGAACAAGATAAATAAGACCAATCGAATTTACTACTTAATTCATAGCATCTTAATCGAAAAAAGTGAAATAATTAACAACGAAGCTAAAACAAAAAAATATCAAACAGTATATTTACCTACATTGACGTTTGGTTCTGAAAGTTAGACATTGAACAGCAAGCACAAATTTACAATTACAGCTACAGAAATGAAATATTTACAGAAAGAGAAAGCATATACAAGAAGAGACAGAATTAGACATGAGGTCACCAGAGAAGAGTTAGAACCAGCGCCAGCAACATAGAAGATATCAAAACAATAGTATAGATGGTACGGTCACCGTCGTCGAATGGAAAACAATAGAATACCAAAAGTATTGAGTGATATCGTGATAAAAGAGAATCCAGAGGAAATCAAGAGGGAGGCCCAGAAAATAATGAGAGAAAAATCTGGTGTGATACACTCACACAACTTCCTTTTACAGTGATCTTATAACTAGTCAAAATTTCATTTTTAATTTTTAACCATTTGTTAAAAATGTTCAAAAATTACAAATTCTACAAAAACGGTACAAAATCGAGTGTTAGTTAAAGAGACAAATTTTCTCTAGAATTTTAAGGTGAATTCAAAAATGTAATAATATACCGGGTGTTTTATTTAAAATAGGAGTTAATAAAAAAAATAGAAAAAAAAACAAAAGAAACCCACTTTAGAAGTATTCAACTGGAAAATCACCTATCTCACATCAATACACATTAAAAATGTAAGAAAAATGTAAAGTTTGAAAAAAATCGTTAGAGCCGTTTTTGAAAAAATCGAAAAAAACTGAAAAATCACAAGAGTAAACACCTACTTCCGGTTATGCGATTTTCTTCATGTCTCATCTACATAGTACACAAAACTTATATATGAAGTTTCAACGCCATACCTCTTTTCGTTTTTGAGATATTCTGTTCACAGACACACAGACAGACACACAGACAGACAGACAGACAGACAGACCAATGAAAAAAAATATGTTTTTTGGGATCAGGGGACTCTAAAACGTGAAGATCTGTTGAAAACTCAATTTCGAATTTTTGGGGTGAATCCAATACTTCCTTTATAGTAGTAAAAGGAAGTAAAAAAGTAAAGAAGAAATAAAAGGCAAGGTGGGAGTTTGAAAAAGTAGAAGACGAAGGAAAAGCTCTGCAAACCGTCCCAAAACTATCATTTAAAAAAAAATACTTCACATACTACTATTCAGTGTTCTACTTCTCACAGAAAATGTGATTTTCTAAGACATTTCCATGTCCAGTTTTTAAACAACTCGTTGAATTGTGTCTGTGCTTGCCAGGTAAAAACGCTCCTACGGAACACGTCTTCTCTATAATAAATAACTTATGGACAACAGAAAAATCTCTATTGATTATCGATTCACTGAAAGTGCTATATCGTAAAATCGAGTAGATCTTAGAAATGAAGTCAAAAGCAACCATACTTTTTAAAAAAAAAAATCACTTTCTAGTATTTAAATTTAATTTTAAATTTTAAATATTAACATGAAAATGATTGAAAGCTGTAATTACATTAATTTTATTTTATTCTAAACTACGAGTATTTGTGTATCGCTTTGGGATTATTTATTCTGAAATTGTTAAATAAAACTCGTTAAAATTATGTTTCATTCACTCTTTCCCATTTTTCGTCGCCTTCTCAGGAAAATGGTCAACCTAACATACAAAGTAAGTCAATATTCATTCCACAACTCTTCTACGAGAAGAATGCCAAATTTTCAATTTGTTATTTAAAAAAATTTAAGACAAAAACTAGAAATTTTGTATTTAATAACATTATGTCAAACTCCGTACTATAGCAAATTGAAAATGAAAAGCAGGAAATTAAATATATTTTTCCGTCGACCTCCCTATAAAATGTGATTTTACGAACGCATTTACGTACCAAAAATGTCACTTGTTTGGACACCATTAATTTTTCGTCCGGAAACACTTTTCGTCCGCAAATGCTTTTCGTCCGCGAATGCTTTTCGTCCGCAAACACTTTACGGCCGCACTTTATAGCCGCAAACGCTTTTCGCCCGTAAACACTTTTCGTCCGCAAACGTTTTTCGTCCGCAAACGCTTTTTGTCCGCAAACGTTTTTCGTCCTCAACAACTCTTATAATTCGGACTCCACTTTAATTTTTTTTAAAATTATGACGGTCGACGGAAAAATTTAATATGCACCTCGGACGAAAACTGCTTTTTATTGCCTTGCCTGACCGCTTGCCTCGGCTATTGCCTCGGCCACCAATTGCAGGCATCCTCCATAAAAAGCCTATTTTTCGTCCTAGATGCATAAATAACTATTTAAGTAACGTTACTTCTCATCCCTTTATTTTATCTATAAATTGATGTTGTTAGCCTCTCAAAACACGCTTCTAAAATCATAAAGTATACACATAAAATTAGATGTACGTAAAAAACTGTACATTATCTGGAACGACCTTGAGGGTTAACTGTAGACGGCGCTATTCTGTTTGTAATTGCAAAAATTCAGAAAAAATCTGATATGATACACGCACACAACTTCCTTTTACAGTGATCTTATAATTAGTCAAAAATGTGTTCTTTAGTTTTTGAGCATTTGTCAAAAATCTTAAAAAATTAGAGAGCTAATTGAAGTTAATAAAAAATCATTTTAGAGGTATTCAACTGGAAAATCACCTAGCTCACGTCAAGAAACATTAGAAATTTAATAAAAATGTAACATTTGAAAGAAATCCTTAGAGCCGTTTTTGAAAAAATCGAAAAAACTGAAAAATCACAAGAGTAAACACCATACTTTCGGTTATGCGCTTTTCTTCAAAAGCTTGCTGTCGCATCTAAATAGTACACAAAACTTATATATATATATATACATTTCAACGTCATACTTCTTTTTATTTTTTGAGATATTCTGTTCACACATATACACACACTCACACATACACAGACCACTGAACAAAAACCTGTTTTTTTTTTGGGTTCAGGGGACTCCAATACTTCCTTTATTGTAAAAGGAAGTAAACAGTATTTTCTGATCTTTTGTATTAGCGAAAATTGATTAATTTTATGTTTACATTGCATTTACAATCATCTTTTTGAATATTTCTCAATGACTTTTAAACTAGTGGAAAGCTTATTCTTTCTCCATTCAGACGGTGTCAAATAAATACCGAAATTATACTTAACAAATGTTAAAGAACTTGTTTAAGCAAAGCCTACCGAAAAAGTGTGGTATAAATTTCAACATCGACTTATTTTCAAAACTATTGCACATAAATGTATACTTGCAATGAAGTGAAATCTGTAGAAACGAATGAAGAAACTTTTAGTGAATGAATTACCTACATTAGTTATTGTTAAAGAAAATACGATTTATTTTCGGCTGCGTGTTTCGAGTTATATGTGTGGTGCGCCTGGCCGATCACTGATTTCCACCACACAGCTCAGGAAATAAAGGGATGCCTTGCAAATAATTATGGAAAAACTAAACTTTAACCAGTTGTTAGAGTACTACAAGAAATACATTTTCCTAAATCTCTCCGACTCTCTCTCCTGTGGTTCCCCTCAGTGCCCCTTCGAACTTCACATTTGAAGACTTTAGAAAACTGCTTTATTTGTAGGTCGTTATGATATTTTTTTATATTTATTCTAAAAGAACGTGCTAGAAAAATATTTGTATTGAATTATGCACTAAGTTAGTATTATTTATTATTAAGATAGAATATGTAGATGGGGATGTACAAAAGAAGAACGCGCCTCGTATCATGAAGTTGTAAGTCAGGATGTGGAAAATAAATATAGCAGATCCAAAAAAGCCGACTTGAATTGCTCCGCAATGTGTAAGCACTACAATGAATTGTCATGTTACCACCCACCTGTCTTTTTAGAAGGAAATTATATTCCTTGTGGTGAGCAATTCTGCACGTATTGCAGAGATTTTAACAGTATATACTGTAAATAATTTAAACTCTATGATATTGTAACTTATTTTGACATTTTTAAACAAGCCACAAGAAAATAAAACAAAACCTTAAATTTAAAAATAAAAATACCTTGTTTTTCGTTTTCATTAAAAAAAACCTGTTAAAATTCGAGCATAATTCAATAAAAAAAAATTGTAGCACAGTTTTTTAGAATAAAGCGAAAAAAAATATGGCTACAACCGTTGGTTACCGATATAAAGCAGTTTTATAAGTCAAGTTCGACGGTGCAATTAGGGGAACCACAGGGGAGGGACGGGCTCGATGATGAAATTTATACGGCGCTTTTCCGGTACGCTTTGTTTAAACAATTTCTGTAGCATTTGTTAAAAATAATTCCGAGATTAATTTGACATCATCTGAACATACAAATAATAAATTTTCCACTACATTAAAAATCATTGAAAAATAATCTTCTAAATGTGCTTTAAACATAAAATTCATCAACTTTTAATAATAAAAATAATTCGTAACATACTTTTTCTGCTTTTTACTTCCTTTTACGATAAGGGAAGTATTGGATTCACCGAGAGTCCCCTGAACCCAAAAATCTTGTTTTTGCCCATTTGTCTGTCTGTCTGTGAACAGAATATCTCAAAAACGAAAAGAGGTAGGGCGTTGAAACTTCATATATAAGTTTGGTGTACTACGAAGATGCAACAGCAAACTTTTGAAGAAAATCGCATAACCGAAAGTATGGTGTTAACTCTTGCGATTTATCAATTTTTTTCGATTTTTTCAAAAACGGTTCTAACGATTTTCTTTAAACTTTACATTTTTATGATCGTATTTATGGTCCCTGACTAAAACACAGAAACAATTGGGTTTTTACATTGTTTATATTTTGTGGAAAATGTTGTAAATACTTTTTAGTGTGTAAAATTGACTTTTAGTTGGCAGTTTTAAGTTTGTAAAACGACTGTTTAATAAAATGTTTTCATTAGCTCACGTCGTTAGTAGTAATATGTTAAAAATGATTTCATTAGGCAAGTCGACAGTAGCAACGTGTTTTAAAAAATTTAACCACGTAAAATTACGACCGGTTGCTAGTAATCCTAATTTACACTTAAAACATTTTTTATATTTACCATGTTTTCTAAATTCTATCGTAGATAAAATATTGTACGATACATATGCGTAAAGCATCTTTAGTCACTCGCGGGGTTTAAAACGCTCGCTCACTCGCGTGATAACTGTGCCTCACTCCTGACTCCTTGTATGGTAAATAACTATTATCGCATTTTATATAGTAATGTAATACATTTCTACAACAAGTTCTGCTCAGCTTGGTTGTTTTGGTATTTAATGATGTATGGCTGTTAAATAAAACATCACTTTTCTAAACTAATAATACTATTATATAATACTAGCTTTTACCCGCGACTTCGTTCGCGCGAGGTTCGTTATTTGTGTATTAAATAATGTTCCGCCCCACCCCGTCCCGTCCCGCCTTTTTCCCTCCCGTCCCGCCCCTCCTCTTCCATCCCATCCCCTCCCCTTCCATCCCATCTTTTTCCTTCCCTTTCCGTCCCGTCCGTCCCGCCCCGCCCCGCCCCGTCCCGCTTTGCCCCGTCCCGTCCCGTCCCGTTCCGTCCCTTCCCTTCCCGTCCAGTCCCGTCCCGCTCAGTCCCGTCCCGTCCAGTCCGTCCCGTTCCGTCCAGTCTAGTCCCGTCCCGTCCCGTTTCTTCCCTTATGTCATGTTCACCGTCTTGGACTTAAAAATAAATGCCATTTTCGCAATCAACGTCCCAATAAACCTCAATAACGACACCCATATCGATTTTTAGGCTTACTTACCCCATTTCACCCCCTAAGGGGTTGATTTTCGGAAAATCACGAAATACGTGTTTGCTTATTTGTTTTTAGGAGTACTCCTACGAAGTTTCAAGTCGAAATGTCTATTTAATATTATTTTTCCATACAAAATTGGAACCCCCATTTTACCCCTTTAGGGGTTGAATTTCGAAATATCCTTCCTTATTCCTTGTATACATCATAAAGGGAACCTCTGTGCAAAATTTCAGCTTTCTAGGTCCAAGGGTTTGGGCTGGGCGTTGATGAGTCAGTCAGTCAGTCAGGACTTTTAGAAATATATATAAGATATTAATATACTATTAGTTGCATATAGGTAATTGTTATAAAATCAAGCAAAAAATTCATAGCTGCAAATTCCAAAATACTACAGGCACTAATGTGCAAATAAATTTTAAGCCAGTAAAACGAAGATATATAGTATGTGTTCGCTTTAATATTTGGCACCCGCTAGAGTGGCTGGACTTACGTTTTTGTGTACCCCTATGCGTCAGTACTTTTAATGTGTAGCTTTTTACAATAACTGCTATAAACACAATGTGGTTTAAATTATAACAATATAAAAAAATGTATTTAATGAAAAGACTAATCAATCAACATTTGATATCGCAAGCCTTTGCAAGAATTTAGAAACGATATTCTAAAACGAATGCCGTTAAACTACGATCGTTTCTGCCAAATATTAGCCTGTTAGTAACTTTAATTAACTCATTCAAACAACGAGTAATAATTGCTAAAAAAAAGTTATCCATGCAGACACAAAAGTAAGACTTTGACTGTTAAAACCAGCTGCATCATTTACATTCCTTAGGTGAATTTTAAGTTTTAATTCTGTAGCTAGGTATACTACGGGCTGTGCAGGACAAAATTATGACTCCTGTTCTCATTGTATTCAAAGTTTATGTACTAAACATAATTTATCTATTCCGACACACCCACTAGCTTTACTTGATGTTTCTTCGTACACCATTAGAATCCATTAAGACTGTAACATCCGTCAATTTGACATTAAGATTTGTGTTACAGATTAGGGTATCTTGACTCCAGGTTACCTTCAGATAGGCTGGTATTGTTGATTTTGATAAATTTGGCTTTAGAGGGAATGATAAAGTACCTCAACAGCCAGGTCAGATTTTCGAAGCTTAGAGGTCTAGCTGTGGTGTCCCTAATTTGTTCTCACGATTATATATTATCTACATTAATCCCTTGGGATGCACAACATTCCTTTCTAGTTCCAAACATTTTTTGAGTTTTTTGTGTTTACTTAACAAAACACGTGATTACAATACTGCATTTTTCATTTCTATTCGGATGTACAAATTTTAAAGTAATACAATCTTCAGGTAAACAACAAAGATGCAATGCGTTACCACAAATGCCATATTGAATTACATCTGTGAAATACAAAACTATCAGCTGCGCAAAGCTACAAATCCCGACGCAAATATTTGATATTACAGCTAATCAGTAATCAACCTCTGCTGATACGTTCGACCCACTGATAAATCCAGATTCTTCAAGTGACGGTCTTTGGTCTAATGCAAATGCAACATTCGCGATAAAAATAAAATTACATGTAAATTGAAGCATAAATATTTGCCTTGCTAGCCATCTGCGTCATTATGTGTGCAAGTGTATCCGCAGGCGAAATTTTTGATGTCTTTTTGTAGTTTAATTAAACAAGTTTGTTTTACTTTCTTCTTGGAACGGATCTTGTCTGTTGTTAAGTAATGAGGCTCTGTATTTGTTTTTGGTGCAATTTTTAGAAATACTTCAAAGATGGCCTCGTTATCGCAAGCGTAATTTTTGGAAATAAAAATAAATAATAATTTAAGTACAACTAAATGATGCATGACAGTAAATAAAATGCTGAAATAGTTGAGTCAAATAATTGAAAATCGTCAGAAAGCAATGCATACGATGTGGTTCAGTAAGTTTAGAATAAATGGAGAAATTTGTTATTAATTATGAAACCGTAATGTACAGAGTGAGGAAAAATAATCAGCATCGGCTAAAGCTATAAAGTGGCCTTAGTTTTCAAGACAATAAAAGTTTTAGGAGAAAAAGTTATTAAGAATTAACCTGCCTCATACTATTTTTAATTAAAAACTAAACTACTAACGTTTAGATATAAATACATATTATTTAAGAATCTATGTTTAGTATTAAGATTCTAAATTCTGAATTAGAATTGCATTTTCAATTTTAATATGTAACTAAGTACTGTTATTTATTAAAGAAGTTACTTATTTCATTGACTTATCACGAAACGTCAGTGTAATGAATTCAAATTGAAAATGCAATTCTAATTCAGAATTTAGAATCTTAATACTAAACATAGATTCTTAAATAATATGTATTTATATCTAAACGTTAGTAGTTTAGTTTTTAATTAAAAATAGTATGAGGCAGGTTAATTCTTAATATGTAACTAAGTACTGTTATTTATTAAAGAAGTTACTTATTTCATTGACTTATCACGAAACGTCAATGTAATGAATTCAAATTATAACAGTTTTTATATAAAGTAAGGAATGTAGGTAGATACTTTACGTTTACGCCAATTCTGATGTTTTACACCATTTTGTATATGCATGGAAGTTTTTCATGAATTTAATGACTACACTGTTACAGGTTTTACTCATATATATAATACACATATATTGCTAGTAGGGCCTGGAAACGTCAGAAAACATTACGGCGCCGACATAGTCTCACTTAGAGTATAACGCGTATCGTGCGCATGCGTGAGGATTCGAACTCCGCCTTTAGAAGCGAATTTTAAACTTGACCACTTCCCCATTGGCCGGACGACGCCGCCGCGCCTGCACACAGCTCACCATTATACATTGAAGAGTTGGTTGTCTGTCTCACTTCCTTGGTCAGTTTCCTACTCATAGCCGCTAGCAATATAGTAAGTATTAGATATATGGTTTTACTTATGCATCGACTTTATATCAGTAACGGTTAGTTAGTAATAAAAATTTTCCTTAATTGCTCTTAACTAAACCGCCTAGTAAATTGTACAAAAATTCAGAAAATAATAATAATCTTATAACCACTTAATGGAATTTCCATCTTGACATTTGGGTTAATGTTTCCGTTCAACGGAAACCCATTGTCGGTAATGATTCATGCAGCTTTGCTTTACTGATTTGTTTGTCCCCCGAAATTAGAACATTACATCATATTATGTGCCAGGCTAATGCTAATGTAGGTGTTAAATCTTAACAAGGTACTTGAACAACAAGTTATAAAACAATCTCCTTAATAAGAGATTAAAGTAATACGAGGCATGATCAAAAATCCGAATCAGAACCGTTGCAAAATCGTATCAGTTGTAAATAGTTTTATGGATGTCCGCATCATTTCATAGGTTTCACCGCAGTTTGAAACAAACTTTCATGTTCACTCGTTTACGTTCCATTTTTGCAACAAGACAAAACAAGACCTTTGTTCACAAACACTGCATTTAAAACAAAGCGGACGAACTTAATGGAAAGTTGATAGGTTTTCACTAAAATTTGGTCTCTTATTTATAAATCGAGCACTGCAGGTACATTCATCGTACTTTTTGATGATACCTCGTAGTTTCTTTTTGATGTTAGTGGTCATAAATCTTAGAAGATATAAGACTCAATCTGACTTAAATATCGAATCTCTATTAATTCCTAGTTTATTATTGTAACTAATTTTGATAAAATTAAATTAGAGTCTAATTATTATTTAGGAAAATATCAATTATTATATAACATTCAAATTCTGTGCAAGTCAGTCTTGTCTGTTTACGATATTTAAATATCGTGCGTGAACATCAATCAATATAATTAGGCCGAATTTGTTTAAATACATTAAGTGATTGTATATATATATTTGTATGTGTCTAATGTATTTAAACATGGATTTTCAATTTTCTTGTTTACTTTGAATTATCCTTCAAAATCGAATTGAGGCTATTACGTAAATATTAGTTGAAATTAATATAAAGAATGAGTTTATTTTTCATTGGATTTTTTTTTCTACGCGGGGGTTGTTGAAAGTATTAATGATGTCAATCACTTTTATATTGTAGCGACTGACTCTACGTTGTAATGCCTGTGTTCTGTTATAATTGACTTAAACTTTACTTTAGTTTTTTCTCAACCAATTATTTTTAAAATTGAATTTTAATTAACTCATTTGCCCTTTTATAATTATTATACATTATCCAGATTATTAAACTGCTAGCTCTGATAGAAAAACACTTGACTGAAACACAGGTCGGATTCTTTATAATCTAGACTGCTTCTATTCTGAAATTTGATTTTCTTATTTTATGACAACTCGTACGTCTGTCACCTGTCACTTCAAATTATTTTAGTGCAAATTAATTAGAAATACCTTCTCGTTACATTTTTGTTATTCAACTATATCAAATGGTAAGTACTCCCTTAATTAAAATTACCTCACTTCACTCTTTCTATATTTTCTTTTAGTTTTTATTTAAATACCTGTATTCTGTCACCTGTTATTGGACTCGATACTCTCCTCTACCAAGCCCAACGCATCCAGCAACTTCACCAAGATCTCCCAACTTCCAAACCAATGCCTGCACGAACTCCGCCGAAAAAACCTGGATCCTCGAAAACTTCCTGGCACCTACCAACCCTTTCTAGCAGCAAACACCATCCACGTCGTGCTACCAAAATCCTCAAGCCTCTGACGACCTGGCGTCACGAACCTCGATTAGATAGAAGTTATAAGACGTCACTTCAATGACAATCTTGTCGAATTAGAACTGTTTTAGGTGAAAACCTCCGATCCACTCCATAAAATGCTCACTTTGCTAATAATCTCGATGTAAACCACTTCCAGTAAAACCATTCCTTGTTATCCAACTCATACGATGCATTGTAATTTGACAATAAATTCAGTTCAGCATACCCTTCCAGAAATTTACTTTTGTAGATGAACTGTATTGCTTAGGCGTTCTCGCCACATCCATTTATTTTAATCCTCTTCTTCTTCACATCTTTTAATCTTTTGAAGTTTACTTTTTATTTACACCACGCCAATTTTATTTTAATTTATAACCCTTTTATATTCCAAACAGCTTTTTAGAATGTACTGTTTGAGGCTTTCGCGGTTACTCGAATTATTTTCCTTAGAATATAATTTCGGCTTAGACCGCCTAGTATTTGTAGATGAACACCCAGCATTTTCTGGCTTAATGTGCCTTGCACCTTGTGAAGTCGAGCAAAAACCCGCGCGATGGCCATTCTCTCAAACAACACGAGCCACCAGAGAGCATGGCCATCGCGCGGGTTTTTGCTCGACTTCACAAGGTGCAAGGCACATTAAGCCAGAAAATGCTGGGTATTCATATACAAATACTACGCGGTCTAAGCCGAAATTCTATTCTAAGGAAAATAAGCTTTTTAGAACTTTTATAAAAGGTTTATTTTCATAATTTCAACCGCTTACAAATTGTATTACATGTTTTTGTATCAAATTATTTTTACATACTTATGAATAATAATTAATCTCCTTAGTGATTTAGTTTAGCATATATTTCATAGTCCAACACACTATAGAACTTTATTATATTTGTCTAATACCCACTATGTTAAAAGGTATACTTATCTTGAAAAAGTATTTGCCATTAATTCCTCTTTTTATTTCAGATAAATTAAATTATGTTAAAATCCTACTGTTTCTTATGTAGCTTCATTTAATTGAATTTTAAATTATGTTTCCTCTCTTTACCAAATACATTTTAATAATTTTGATATCCATTTCATACTTAAATTCATCTTTGTAATTTTTAACACTGTATTCTTTTAACCTTATTAATCTGATTTTAAACCCCTGTACCAAGACCATAACAATATATTATGTTTACATATTCCATTGTGTCGTTATTACAATTAAGATAAGTCTGTGCAATCCTCTTATTTTATGACATTTGGTATGTAGGTTTAATTGAAATTTTAATTAATATTTCTATTAAATTCGAGATAAACAATCTATATATCTTTATAGACTTTCCTGTCCATCAGGGCAAAATTTCTATAGGGTCATTAATGTTTTTAAACTAAAGTAGGCGTACGTACCAAATAATAGAACGGAAAATGAACTTTCCCTTATAAAAACAATTTCAAATGGTTACGACTTCTCAGTAAAAACCTGAGTTGATGAACTGATAAATGCAGATCTGGAGTGAACTACATTTGAAATTGCTAAACTGGTATAAAACTCACATTCCTGTTCGAGTAAATATGATTTAAGAAGGTATTAGAAAACCAAGTGCTTATTCAACGGCATTCATTATATTCCAATAAAATCTGATTAATGAATAGATACACTCCAGAAGATAGCTTTTGAAAAATAGGTACAACATTCAATTCTGTAGTTTTATAAATAGTGGTTATATTTAAAAACATTGAAGCAAGTTGGATTCCCAAATATATTCCGTAATGCAACTGTTTTCCCATTTATATTCTGATCATTTCCGATATCCGATCTGAGTTGTGCAGAATTCAAACTTGCACGCCCTGCACCTATGTACAGCATATACATATATACAGAATCATAATTTATAGTGCTAGTAGTAATAGCATTTTTTGTGTGTAATATTGATGCCTACAAACAACAACTGAACATACGACAAAGAGCTAAAAGTAATTTATAATACGTTTTCATACAAGTGAAGGTAGAGTTTATCGTAAACATAAATAAGATTTTATTAAGAATACGCAATAACAGTAGAATTTTGAGTAACTTTGCATGCTGTTTAAATGCACTTACCAGGTTTTGTTATGCTATGGAAAGAATGTAATTAGAGACAATCACTGCTTATAGTTTCAGGTGCAAGCTAATTTACTAGCCACGTGTGAAAACGTGCACTTAATCTGCTTAATGTTCTGCATGCTATATGTACTCTGTTGTTTACATATTGTCTGCATCGAATTGAAGAACACCAATTAAAATATTAACTCGGTTAAGTTAAAGTAATTTATGTTTATGTGCCTTGAATAAACGACGTTAAGTACAGCTTTTATCAGTTGCGTACCACATTTCTTTTATAGCTAATAGCATTTTAGTTGATACGAGTTAAAAGAAGCAACTTAATAAACACTTTATTTTAGTCCAAATCGGAACAATTAAAATTCGGGCGTTTAAACATAGACATGAAAAGTTACAATTATAATTATGTTATTCAAGCAATATCGAATTTTCTTTGGTCTGTTTATTACTTTCTCACTCGTTTGAAGTTTTAATTAAACGGTCGAAATCAGGAAATTCGATTGTAATTTTAGGGTTTAATGGTCGACTGATTATTACGTTATAGTTTTTTTTCTTATTTCATTACGTAGTCTTGCGCTAGCACAAAAAGCAGTACAATATTTAAATGAAACATTTCAATACATTCAAGTTTCTATAAAAATATGCAAAAATAAATTTTATTCGCTAATACAATATTTACGAGTGACTTATCAGGTTTTAGTTAAAATCAGAAATGTTGAAACACACCTTTTAAAATAAGCAGCCCCTTTTCATCTGATTTAAGCTGCTAGATAGTTATGATGTCAGAGTGGTAGGATAGACGAAAATAAAAATAATGTAGCTGTCAATGATAAAACCGGACGATTTAAAATGCCTGGAAAGAATACCCTATGTAGGTGTGTGAACGTACAATGAACGCAAGCATTTCGGAATGTAACTGCTTATTAAGATAACGTTGCGTGCCTCATTTTCAATTAAAACGGAGGAAGTGAAGCTTGAAATTGATAAAATGTAGAAAAATGTCAAGGAGGTAAAATTTTTGTTTACCAAAAAGTATCCCTAATAAAAACATAAATAGGTAACTTGATTTTTTAAACTGATGAAGTACGCTGTGAAACCAAATAATAATACTGTAAACAAAGTGTAGTTCTGTTAGTGGGTTTACTGTTCCGTTTAGAAATCTTAAAACGATTTTTAAACGTAACCATGTAACAATAGGTAGGCGAAATAAAATACAACAGAAACTGAACAATGCTAGCTGCTCTGGGACCATGAAGCAGACCTGATGTTATTTCCTTTTATTTAAATAATATTGTCGGTACTGTATTATTCTTTTTCTTAATTTATTAATTCGTACGGGTGATTCATACTGTACTTTCCAGATTAATATTCAAATTTGGGTTTATATCTCCTACAATTCGTAATTAATTTATCACAAAATAAACAATTAAAATTTTTATAAATCCCCATTTTTTCGATCGTTACATAACTACTGCTAACTGGAAAATATCGACGTAGCATCTACTTAAACTGTGTATCATCCGAAAATAGTTGAACAAGAAATATTTATTATTTCGAACTCACTTTTAAGTTACGTAGTTGTATATAAATTAGTTTTTTCCAATGCCTACTATTACAGCACTGCTTTATACACTTTATCTCGTTTCTAAAGTAACATTTTAATGTTAAAGTCATAATCATAAGTCATGTCTGAAACCCATACGTGCTTTTACAGGTATCTGCTTGGCGTGTACTAGATTTTTCTTAATGGCTTATCACAACATTGAAATATCCCATAAAATGAGTACAGGAGTCGGTCACCATGACTCAGTCCAAGTCACTTTGACTTGGAATTTTCACAGCTGTCAATACAAAATTTATGTTATTTTGGTGTTTATTGAGTTGTTTGATAAAATTGTATATGTCACGCGTGTTTATTGCAAATAATACACTCGAGAAAACAACCCACCCATAGATGCTTTACATTTTACCAAACGAAATAAATCAACAATACCTTTTGTCTAGAAAGAAGTATATAAATCATAAATATTTTTAAGATCTTTAACGCTTAAAATCACATGGGAAGATATTTTAATATTTTTTAAAGTAAATCATTTGTGTGTAATTTAAATCAAAAAAAAAAATCTGTTTGACACGATTTAAATCTCTTATGAAAAATGATTTAAAAATATTTGAGATCGTTCAATAATTTGAATATTTTGAAAATCATCGACAATTTTAACTAGTTATAAAATACAAAAGGCTTAACGAATTTTTAATTAATCACATTGACTGAATTCATAATGTGAAAAACAAATTATTTTACGGGAATGTTTTTATAATTTTTTTTTCACTGTCATTAAGTTCCACTGATTAGCTGGAGTATATTTGACGAATAGTGCTAGAATACTAGTCAAACAGTCAAATATACTCCGCAGAATCAGTGGAGCTTTGAACAAGAATGAAAAAACAATATTTTTGTAAAAAATTACATTCATAATATATCTAAATACAACAAAAATTGTAGACTTACTTTTTAAAGTTAAAATAAGAAACTATATGGTAAAGAGCAATAAAATAAAACAAAATAAATTTGCGACATACTTCTTCGAGTTAAATAACATTTTGAGTGTTGTCAGATTTTAATAAAAAAGTTTTTCGAAATTTCTATCAGCCAATACATGTCGACAAGGCGAATTTTAATATATTTCCATTGGGGAGAAAATGGTAATGTACAATAGTATATTAAAAACATATTTTTAATAAGCTATATTTTTGTATAATTTTTATATCATTGGATGGGCTCTGCAGATACTGTAGAAACTGCAATTTAAACCCATTTTTCGCAACAATTAGAGCTCTGTTATGTTCAGAAATTTGACTCCCGGCGGCCAACTCAAAAAATCATAGAATTCACTTTCTTTCGTCATTTCTTGCCCTTGGTATTGCAGTGTTTATAAATTTGTATGCAGTGTTTACAATATTTTTTTCATGGGCGGGAATAGAAATCAGTTTCTATATTACAAAACTCCTAGCATAAATAACACATTTTCTCTCTAGAGAAACAATATGAATATTATCCGCCTAATTTCCATTTACTGCAATGGTTTATTTATGAAAATCCTTTTTTCTTGTCTTTCTACACCTGGTCGCGATAACAATAGCATGTATACATTGCAGAAGATAATGCCTTTTTTCACTTGGTATATTTCTAGTCCTTGGGCTTCACCCTTAGACTTCAAAGTTATATATTGGGAAAGAAATATACTATTTTCCTTCATTTTCTTGAAGCTTTAAAGTTGTATTTTCAAAGCAGTGAAGTCATCTTAGCTTAACTTCACAATGTTTGTGCAAAATATCATAAATGGGAAAAGACTTAAAATAAACTATTTAAATCTAAAACAATATTCACAAAAATAATTTAAATCTACCTTTATGTGACAGCTCTACACATGTGTACCATAAATAACTAATTATCTACTCCTACTGTACAATGACCATTAATTATGATTCATAATTCACAGTTTGCAGCCAATCATAAAATTCTATTTTCATTATTCAATAGGTTGTAGCCAATCACAGCATTCATTTTTATTATTCAATGACTTTTGAAGTTAACAGCTGTCACAAATGTCAAAATTCGGAAATATGAACACACGTCTCCTATTGCATAGGAGTAGATAAAATATCGTATTATATTCGCGATTATGGCCATTATTCACTCAGATGACTTGCGCCACGCGCCTTCGGCTTGTGGCACAAATGTCATCTTCGTGAATAATGGCTGTCATAATCGCTCATATAATAATATATTATTATCTACTCCTACTGTACAACGACCATAAATTATGATTCATAATTCACTGTTTGCAGCCAATCATAAAATTCTATTTTCATAATTCAATACTTTGCAAGTTTCAACCAATCAGGAAATTCTATTTTCATTATTCAATAGGTTGCCAATCACAAAAATATCATTCTTATTATTAAATGACTTTTGAAGTTAACAGCTGTCACAAATGTCATAATTCGGAATTATGAACATAAAACTCCTATTGCATAAAAGTAGATAAAAATCGTATTATATTCGCGATTATGGCCATTATTCACTCAGATGTCATCTTCATGAATAATGGCTGTCATAATTGCTCATATAATAATATACTAATTATCTACGTTGCATATATTTTATTTAATTTATTATTATTTTGGTATTATTGCTGAATTAGGTACTTTTTGTCACTTAGATTGTATTTGAAGCACTGCAACTATATTATAGTATCTTCTAATTTCAAATAATGATGAGAAATACATTATTATTATTATTTAAAACTATTTATTAAATTATAAAACTTATTTATATAATTAACTGTACGTATTGGAAAAAGATATACGGGGTGACAAAAAGACCAGGGCCATTCTTCTATCTTTTTTATTTATCAATCGATTTGAATATAAATTCGAAGATACTAGACGTAATTTTGATCGATTGATAGATATATGTAGTTAAAATAGCTCGTTTCTGGTTTCACCGGAAATGACACAACTTTGATTTTTTAAATGAATCTACTAGTCTAATTACCTACAACAGTCATGCAGAATGTTTATTTTTTTAAACAAAAAAATATATTTTTTAATTTTATTGCTTACCGTAGAAAGCCATGGCAGGAAAATCTATTCTAAGCCACTCTAGCAACTCATAATAATAGTTATTTTATTAATTAGGTCAATAACAAACCCTTAATAAAATAACAACATTTGTTAAACGTGTTTTTTAAGAAAAAGTATTTTTTAAATGGCATCCACTAAGGGCCATCGTACCATTACATGAAACCGGAAGTTTGCTATTTTATTACACTTCTGTGTCAATCCAAAATTATGTCTAGTATCCTTGTATCAAATTTCATCCAAATTCATTCATAAGTGAAGGAGATAGATGCATGGCCCTGGTCTCATTGTCACCCGTTATGTCACACGTAAATACTGATTTTATCGATTCGGGGCACTTTTCCCCTCATGGTCATAAATTCTCTTGATTCACTAGTACCATTAACCATGAACTATTAGGTAAATGTAGTTGCCTGACAGTCTATTTGGAAAATTTAACTATAGCTGAAACTAATAAAACTTTAGGTAGATTGCGTGGACTTTTTCATGCTATTAGTTTAAGTTAAAAGCCTTATTGAAGCAAACATATAAACGCAGTTAAGATTAACTTTCATAAGTTATCAAAGATATCAAAGCTGCCGTTGTATTTGAAATTACAGAAATAATTAAATTTTCGTAAGCAATAGATTTATTATTCGTTAACAAATGTAGTATCTCTCAATAAATACCTAGGCTTTCAACTTGCAGGGGCGAAAAATATTTATTTTAACAGATATGGAATCCCAGTTCCACGTTAATAAACAGTTCGAATAAGTTAAAATATCTGAAATGGACGGAAGTGTAATTAGTAAACTATATTATCGGTTTCAGGATATTAAGCCTTTGTTTACATATACAAAAGTAGGCTGGTAACTAAGTCATAACTGTACCATTACCGTACAGAAA
This sequence comes from Agriotes lineatus, assembly GCA_940337035.1. Classification (NCBI taxonomy): domain Eukaryota; kingdom Metazoa; phylum Arthropoda; class Insecta; order Coleoptera; family Elateridae; genus Agriotes; species Agriotes lineatus. The sequence continues at coordinate 349,569 of CALNHX010000276.1, forward strand.
AAACTGTATCTGTACGGTACTATTCCTTTACCGTACATGGCAACCATTACCATACTGCAACCGATAAACCATTGAACAAACTACGGATGTTATGAATCATAACAGCCTTAGATGTCTTAAAATCCTCGCTCTACGAGCTCGCATTTAAAAACAACATCTGCGGCAGTTATTATAATAATAACATACCTAGATATATTAATAACTATAAGATAGCTAGTATCGGCAATTACATAATTGTTATTTCATCATAAACATCTACAAGGATTGAGCCATAATTGGCTAGTTTCTTTACTTCGGTAGAATACGTTCTATGTTTATAAAGATTAGCAATTTATACAGGGTGTTGTAAATACAATTCGTTAATGCTTTTACATTAAACAATAGCAATCTATAGTTCTGTCAACTTACCAAGTTTGAAAGAAATTGGGACGCCAATTTCTTCAAAATTTAAAAAGGAAGAACATCAACTATCAACTGTGCAAAATAAACGTATTTCTTACAATTCTCAATTGAACTGTGGAAAATGTAAAAAGGTACGAACAAAACGAAGTTACCATCAATGTTTCTGAAAAGAAACTCAGTTGAATTTTAAAAATAAATATAAAATTTCTAATAAATTATACAAATCTGCATTTTTCAATTTGAAAAGTTTGTTGACAATTAAACGACTTTTAGTCCTTCCAGTGAATATACTATATGAAATTGCCTAAAGAGATTTAGAATGTCCTCACTACTTGTTAACAAAAAACTAAATAGTTGCAATTTTGAAAACGTAGCGTTCTTACTTTTGCGACTAGCGGTTTCAAAAACAAATTATTGCAGCGCTTCCAAATTGTACTTTAATATGGATATGGATTTACATTTGAAAATTTTTCCGATTTTTAGCTAATTTATAGGTAGTGCAACTGCAAAATTTTGAAATATAAAATTTGAGCAAAATCGGTTGAGCCGTCTAAGCTGTAGCCCATACACCTGCTTAAATCCACACACCCATATTTCCACAAAAATATTGAATTTTTGCATGGTTAATTTACTAATTTACTAAGGTATACATTACATCTTAATGAATCCTTATTTCGGTCTCATAATTTTAGAACGTTTCTAAAATTCGACACGACCTTCAACAATCGATAAATTTGGCATATCGTTATCAATCAGAGTTACCGATAGGTAAAAGAGTATATATACAGCTGCACATAACGACTATCTGATCATGATAAAAAAACTCACCTCATAAGACCACGTGCAGGGAACTCCAGCAAATTTTCGTACACATCTCCCAAGTTCTACGTCCTCGTGAGTGGTGTAAAGGTTCCCCAAACATTTATCAATGTTAGGGGCCATCCGCTTTAACGTTTCCCTGCTGAGTATCACACCTGGACCACCCATGCAGAAATTCTCGTTTTCTTCCAAGGACAGAAGCCCGAACTCATCGTTGTTCCCTCTTCCTGTTTGGCCTATAAACCAAGGTTTACGACTGTCCACAGATCGCAACAAGGTCTCCAAGCGGTCAGTTCGTACGTAGACGTCGTCGTCAGCTCGCAGAAACCACTCGTACGTGTCTATATAATTATCATGCATGTGTTTGAGCATAGTGAATGATTTTCTTTGGGGAGGGTAACTGTCGTCAATGCCTGGTAAAGGAACGAGAGGGATACTGTGGCTACGGGATGTTTCGGAACTGAAAAATACGATTTTTCCGGGAACATCTTTGCCCCACGTTTCATATACAGTTTTTGCCCGATTGTCCACATATTTCGAAGCGGTCATAACACCTACAAATAGCAAAGTATCGTTTGAACTATTAATGGCACCACTACCGGCAAATTGGAAATGCTCGTAGGTAGTCCTTGAATCAGTTCTAGGCTGCGAGTGACACACTTCGATATCAAAACGTGTTTCGGGATTTCCTTTAAACACTAAAGTCACAACGAGTCCAATTATAGCACCAAAAATTACGTTTAAAGCTTTTCTTCTTTTTGCCATAATTTATTTTTATAAGGTATTCGAATATTTCCATCGTTAGCTGTTATATCGTCCATACCATATTTGATGGGACTAGTTTAATCTTTGCAAGTCACAAATTCTACCGACTGTGGCATCTCGGCACTGCACCTCGCACTTCGTATGGATGAAGACTGCAGTGCACAATAATGGCACTTCATCTTGAACCCATCTCTGGACTTTGCTGTTAACTACTCGCAAATGCCACGCGACTTGCGGAATGAGGGATATCGATTACTAGTGATTAATTCGAATTTGATTTGATTTTATCTCTTATCTACATTTTATTTATTTAATTAGGTCCTAAATTTTTCTGACCCGTGTCAAACTCCGAAGTGACACAGTTATTTATGGAAACCCGATAAGACTATAACTGTATCTCTGTAAGTAGAGAATTATCGTCGCAAATGATTGCACAGTCGAATTATCTCCGTCAAAATGATTTAATTAATAATCAAATCACTTTTGTATATTATGTTACAGATAATCGAGATAAATCACTTGTGGGAAGCTGTGCAATGGCATTGTTTTCGACTGATAATCTACTTTCTCGAAATCTTCAATTTTAATCTATGACGTAAGAGAGAAGGTCGTTCGCAAGTAATAACGTTTGAATAATTAAATAAATTTTCAGGACCGCCGGATCTTTAAACAGAAATGGAATTTATACGTTTTTGTTTCTTATATAATAATTTAAAGCATTAGGGTGCATAAGAGCGGTAGCCGAGAGTGCTTCTAGACCGGAAACTTGGCTGACTTTGTTCTAGCTGCCTATCCCTTTTCAAACTTCTGACATTGGCGCCATTGTGTCCGTGTGTGAGGCAGTGGTTGATTAAACTGTAAATAAGGAGTTTTCAGTTAGAATATATTATGAAAGGTTTGATATTTAACAGGTTGAAATACATTTTAATAATCATAAAAACTAAAAAATATGACCCTAATATGAGCGTTATTTTAAAGATTTTGTATTTTGAGCTTCTTTACATTAGTTCTTTCAGAATTTGAATAAACGTATCTAGGAGATCTAAATTTAGATTTCTTTTATCGAGTGCCTTCCAAAATTGTGTGTCGGGGGAAAATGTTCTTATTTTACACTAGCTGAACCGGCAAACGTTGTTCTGCCCTTGGACTTAAAAATAAATGCCATTTTCGTAATGAATGCCCCAAAAAACCTCAATAACGACACCCATATCGATTTTTAGGCTTATTTACCCCATTTTACCCCCTAAGGGGTTGATTTTCGGAAAATCACGAAATACGTGTTTGCTTATTTTTTTTAGGAGTACTCCTACAAAGTTTCAAGTCGAAATGTCTATTTAATACTCTTTTTCGAAATATCCTTCCTTATTCCTTGTATACATCATAAATGGAACCTCTGTGCAAAATTTCAGCTTTCTAGATCCAAGGGTTTAGGCTTGGCGTTGATGAGTCAGTGACTGAGTCAGGACTTTTCTTTATATAAGATTGTAAAAAAAAGCTTGAGAGGAAAAAGTTGTGCTTATCGAAAAAGTAGGATTCACATTGTATACTATGATGTGCAAATAGTTATTTTTTTTATAAATAAATATAAGGTGCATTGTAATTCCTTGCCGGTTCCGATATAAAATAATCTACGTTTTCAAAATTATGTACATGCTTTACAACTACGCCCAGTGCTATGTACTAAACAGGCTACTGACTGATACCACAGTTCTTTAATTAATAGGGTTCGACTAAGCACATAGTTAAATAGCGCGGAGAAGAATTTTAAATTTTCTAGAAATATCGGATATAAACGGATTCTTTCAGAAAAAAATTAAACATCTTTGAATTCGTATTATTGCATTTGTTTCATTGGTATTATTTGGTATACTATATGTATTCTTGTTTGAATTAATTGTCATACACAAGTCATAACCGGTATATCGCTCAAACCACAATCATAAGAAAAACAACTAAATATAAAACAAAAATACATTTTTCCGTTGATCGTTTATTTATGGGTTTCATTAATGTATAGAGAATCGTCTATTAATGACCCTTATTAATGAATGCTTCTTTTATTAATGAACGATTTTTAAAAATCTGTTTATGTGGTTTGTGTCAGTTTGTGTCAAAACTGCGGTAAAACCTAACCTGCTAACCTCGAATTTGACAGAGACTTACAGTGTCACCAACATAAACAACGCCAACCTAAGAAAAAATCACAACCATTTTTGGTCACCCTGTACCATTAATGTCAAAACTGTAAGTGTCAAATTCTTTTCATGGAATAAAATTAGATTTTATTCAAATTAATAATATACCATCAACGGAAAAATATTAAATATTAATAATAACTAACTCGTATGTCAATCGGCGATTAATAATCTCTACAATTAACGCGCTGGGTGGCGCTCACACGTTAAAATGTCTCGATTATTAATCGCTCTCATTACCATACTAATAAATAAATAACTATTATATTTCAATATTATTATTTTAATCAGTATCAACATTATTTTTCGAAAACATAAAATGTCCCAAAAATTGCCAATATTATATAGCTAACAAAAAATTTAAGCCTTAGGTTTTTAATACCAATCCTTCAAAACTGAACAGGCCAATACTTGGGCATAAAGTGCAGTTTTAAACAAATTTAAACAAGATCGAACGGTACAAGCTTCTTACCGATACATCTGCACACTGTACTCTTCGCAATCTGTTGAACGTTGCTTTCAATGTGGTATAGTCGGTATCATATTATGTTACATACACGATCGCGCCATATGTGCGACGACTTGGGTTAAAGATAGCTTGCAAGGGTGACAGAAACTAATAACTGCAATGCCTAAACGGAGGAAATCGGTTTTAAAATAGAGTCGGCGATTTATTAATATCGCTAGCGGAGAGTACAAATGGGTCACACAGCGCCAATTAGGTGGCATTTTAAATTTAAAAATGAGAAGGTACGTGTGTACGTAACTGAACTCCTCCTAAACAGCTGGACCGATTTTGATGAAAGTTTTGTGTGTGTTTGAGTGGGTCCCTGGATGGTTTAGATTCACAATTGGACTCGGTAGGTGGCGCTGCAATAGAGTTCTAGGATTTTTAAATTTTTTTTTGTCAAATTTTTATTTTATTTTTTTTAAGATTTCTCGCATATCAGAACATATAACCCCAAAATTTTACCCCCCCCCACCACCCCAATATTTAAAAATGAAAAAAATCGAAAATTCGAATAATTTTGTACAGTGGATGTGCCCAGACTGGAATAAATTTAGCAAGACCTTCGAAAATCTTGGAAACCTAAGAGTTAAATTTAAAAATCAACGATATCGATTGCTATTTGTGTCATCCACATTGTTTAAATAGAAACACATAGTTTTTGCTAGTAGTAATAGTAAACTCTATTCGCTATAGTCCCGGATTGTAAAAAATGACGTTTTATGGTAGCACTGTTGAATTTCTGTTTGTTATTTTGTTACTGCTACGTTGAACAACGTAAAAGCGTAATTTTCAAACTTTGCGTTTTGTTACCTGGCAACTTTTATTTACTTTTGCTTAAGTCATTTCGAAATAAAAAATATTTTAATTTACCTACCCATAACCTATAATTTATAGTTTTGATATTAGTAGCTTAATTAATTATTTCTAGTTACCGATAGCTTGAATTAAAAGTATTAACCATGAAATAAAGAATTGTTTTATTTGGATATTGACATTGCTAATCCGGGACTATAGTGTGTATAGAGTGTATTTATGGGGAGACTGATGTCAAGCAAGTAGGCGTTCCCATGCCCTTTTTGCTAATTTAGATAAGCGTGAAACTGATATGCAATGTATAAGAAAGGTGGATATTGTTGATATAAATGGTAACACTACAGTTATTTGCATACCTAGGCCGCGAAATGACTGTTTGACGTACCGAGGAATGTTTGGCCGGCGAGGCGAAGTCGAGTCTGCCAAATTATTCCGAGAAAGCCAAACATTTCGCGAATGTGGCATACATAACATTTTTTGTGCAATTGCAATTCATATTATAATAAAAAACACATTATCAATTTTTTGTACCACCGTGTCGATAAGTTTGCTGTTGCGAAATTTGTTTTCGCGGCCGTTACTAATAACATCGGCCGCGAAAACAATTTTTGCAGCCGTCCGAAAAATCAACTTTTTAGGACGGTTGTGCAACAAAATAGCTAGAGATCAAAAATGTTGACATTTTAGCTACTACTTAATAATTCAATCATAAACTGCCCGTAAATTTGCGAGAATTACAAATAACTTGAATATTATCTGGCACATGGTACACGATTTGAACATTTAATGCAATGGTAGTAATTCTTATATTTTGCGTTGTATGTCATAATGAGGAGCAATACTTCGATAGCAACATGGTTTTTAGTTGCTGTTCTTAAATCAGGGTAATGCTTTTTTCAGTAATAATGTATTAAGGGCAAATGCTTTTGCCCGTTAAAAAGGTTTTACGAAAGTATTTTGTTTTGGCAATGTCACAAGACAAACTAACTTGATCAAATTCCCGAGCCGAAGGCGAGGGAATTTGTTAAAGTTAGTTTGTCGAGGGGCATTGCCAAAAAAACAACAAATCGTGAGTAAAACATTTGCCAAGCAAAATCATGAGCCCGAAATACATTTTGTGGACTATTTCCCAAATATCGGTTCATTTTGACTTTTATACTGATGCGCAATGACAGTTTAAATGACGTTTCTTAAATACCACCTTGATTAAAGCAACATATTTGGTGGTTGCCGTGGATGCAAGTGGCAAAAGAAACTGACAAAATCCCAAGGGAAAATTTCGATTTTTTGCCACTACAAAAACACACGATTGGTTGAATTTTGAAAAAGCATGGCTTTTCATTGGATAATAAGAGATGTGGGAAATAGTCCATTAAAAATACTAATAACGTCACAATTTAGAAATAAAGAATAATCAGGTGGTGACATCTGCAGCAAATAACGTTTTAAAGATAAATATTTTTTGCGAAGGTATTTGTATACAACTTGATTATTAAAAACAAACTGAGATAGATAGAGCACAATGTAATTGTAAAATTCAATAGTTCTAGATTGAATTGAAATTATAATACATTTAAAACTAAAATAATTTGATATAAGATCAAAATTGGTGTAACTGTTCTTTACGTGTGGAATTAACATTGGTTTAGTAATTGATTAAGTGCTTTGAGTCCAGTAGCTTTCGTGGTCGGTTTCGTTTTAATCGATCAGTCGAGGTCAAAATAATTATTTACCAGTGTAACTCGCTAAATATTTCTTAGTGTATATTAATTCTTAGCTTCTACGGTTCACAATACCTTTTCCACTTTCCAGTTTTGCTTTTGCAAAATGCATTTTTAGTATATGGTTTCAGGTTTCAAAACAGTTGGTTGATTAATGTGATTATGACATTATAATAATTGATTTATCCACAACCCATATAGTATGAAGACATCATTATACTGATTTCCAATTGTCGTAGGAGTGATAACACTAGTGCTTTATTTTCCATAAGTCATAAGCCACAGTTATGGGTTGTGGATAAAATGTTGTATTGCAAGAAAAATTAAACATTTGACCTTCGGCCTCGTGTCTTATATGCCTAATAAGAAACAGGTATAATAAATAACTAATATTCATTCACAATGGTTAGCCTCATATATAACAACTATTTAATTTTTTAAATTTAATAAATCTAAGCTATGCTAATACAATGAAATAATCATGTTTAAATAACATAATAGCCACTTCGTTTCAATAAAATTTTAAATTGCGAGCTAATAGAAAACGCGTTTTATCTAGCAAGGCAAAAATGGTGAACTCAATTTTCTCATTACTAAATGTACATATCTATAGAAAATCCAAATTTCGATTTTTGTGTGCGCTCCTGACGTATGCGTAGACATAGAACTCCAAATTATCTATAATACACTGTAATGGTCCTAAAATTTGCCCTAATAGCTATCCTGTTTTGCTATTCGCAGTGCAATCATATGAAAATTGAATGTCTTGAATCTTCATCTTACTGATCGTTCCTCCTACCCATTTAAATTTATTAGAGAAGATTAGAATTGTCGTTATCGTCTATTTAGCAAATTATTGTTTTAACTTGCAAATGATTATCTTGTGCACTCAACTTCAATTTAAACTAAGATTAACATACAAACCTCGGATTTGAGCAGGAATCGCTGGTTTATCGTCGATAACGTGCCGAAACACGTGGCTAAACGTCAACGTTGCGAAAATGCGGCGAAGCCTCAAGGAAGCAGCGGTCGCCCTGCGATCGGTTCCCGATCGAAAAATGTTGGCATGATTTATTTTTGACCTCTTCGGCACAAAACTCACAGTAGAGACCCGCAGAACCTCACGCGGTCGGTGGCCTCGGCAAACTGCCGGTGTCGACGTCGACGAAGGGGGCTCCAGCAGAATGATCGTACGGCTTAACCAGAACCAGATCCGAACACAAAAACTGAGACAAGTCGTGAATGTGATTTGGACGATCTACGCTAGTTTAGGGCTGGAAGCTAGGAGCGTCTCACATAAAATTTGAGACAGCTTTTTGTGACTTCCATGTTAGAAGGCTTTGAGCGGCGCTTTTTGTCAAGCGGGCTCGTGTTGTTCTTTTACTGTCTGTTGGGGCTCTTGGGGTTGCTTGACATCCGTTAAGGCGGTTCTGGCAATTCAAAACTGCACAGCTGCGTTTAATTGCGTTTTTACGGGCGAAGAATCGTCAACAACTTCAGTTTTGATATTCGACAAAATCATTAAACAAACAAAAATTTCAAACTTGACTTTGGAAATGTGTTGCAATTTGTTTTAGTTGATTATAATATCGTTCATCTTTCCATGGAATATTGCGAGAGATACGTCCACACTCTTCATAAATTTTAAAAATACTTTTCTAAACAGTTTCTTGGTTTAGCGATTTTTGCTGCTTTAGAGCATAGTTCAATTTGCACTGTGTAGATTATGATAAGAAAATCATATGCTGGCATCATATTAAATCACCTTTTTTAAATATAATTGCAAATTTTTAAGAATAAAATGATATGTTCTTTTACTAGTGCAAAAGAAAGAGAACATTAGATTAAAATTGGAATATCATAAGCTTTATGATTTTGAAATGTAACTTCAAAGTTGAATTAATATAAATTCTGAATGTAGTGAAATCAAATGAAAATTTATTTCCAAATACATAAGAAAAATAGATTTGATTCGATTACGCAAGAAAATTAAAGTATGGAAACCAAACGGAATTTAGTAAAATGAAATAGTAACAATTTAATAATTTCCTAAAATTGGATTCCATATATTAGTCATTCACTACATGCCGTTAATTTTGTAGTATATTAAAAATTATTATCTTTGCATACTAGAATATTAAAATGGTCTCGGTTAATTCACGATTTGTTTGGATACACATTTCGAGTCGGTTCAAAATTGAATTGAACTGAACTTCAACCGATTCATGATTTGAATCGATTTACAATTTCATCTGATTAATAGCAAAGTTCAATAGATCGATTAATAGAGAAAAACAATTCTTTCACTGAATCGATTTACTGTTCACTATAAATTCATTTGTCAATCAGTCGATCTACAATTTACTCCGATTAATCGAAAAAATTAATTATTTAATAGAGAAATAGTAATTTACGATACAAGTGCGTAAAGCTACTCTTTAGGCACGAGTGTGGTAGAGTTAAAACGCGAGTGAGCGTGCGTTTTAAGCCCCGCGAGTGACTAAAGATGCTTTACGCATGTGTATCGTACAATATTTTATCTACGATAGAATAAAAAAATACAGTAAATATAAAAAATATTTTACATGTAAATTAGAATTACCAGCAACCGGTCCTAATTTTGAGTGTTTTAAAAATTTTGAAACACGTTGCTACTAACTACGTGCCTAACAAAATTTTTGAAGCACGTTGCTATTAACGACGTAAACTAATGAAAACATGTTATTAAACAGTCGTTTTACAAACTTAAAACTGCCAACTAAAAGGCAATTTTACACACTGTCGTAGATAAACGATATTTGTACTAAAGCGAATTGCCAAAGCCTACATGTAATTTTGTCACGAGAAGAGACGAGATTTTACCCATTCTCGCTCTCGATCTCAAAAACGTCGGTTTTCGATGTTGAACACGCAGATACTCGTCTGAAGCAGTACAAATGATGTATGCAACACGAATTACACTTATCACGGCGACTAAAAGTAGGTAAGCAATAATGATGTTATTGCGGATCTTAAATTGCTGTTCTCAAGTTATCTAAGATCCTTAACATTTTTAGCCTCCTGTCATGTAAACAACATAGGTATTCATATGCAGTTGACGTCCAACAGACGTTGTTACTTACCTATAATCCATTCACGACCTTTTTGGGACAAAGTTGGCTATGATTTTTCCTTTTCATGTTGGACTAACTGATTCGGTGATGTAGCGGATGCAACTTTTTTTTCTGTCAGTGTCAGTTCGACATTTTCTTGCCACCACATTGCCAGATTTATTATTTTAATATTCGTAAGAAAATAAATGATTTATTAAGTGTGTAAAAATAATTTTAATTTTCGTCAAAGGCAAAGTCAAAATGACCAAAATAATTTTGTTACAACAAAAAAATTCCATTAAACGATGCTACTTCCAATTTAAAAACGACACACCAGATTTAAAAGAACACGAGTTGGTGTGGAGACTAGAGAATATATTTGCTGTACGTTAAAAAATGAAATTTTGGAAAGAAAAAACAATCCAGGGTAATGTGTAATAATTTACTACCTACCTACTTATTACTATTTTAGCGTTGAAATGTTATGTGGCAGATGTGAAAATCAACATGAAGTAAAATCAGCAAGCCATCCATTTGACAAGATACTTACATTTTTCATATGTTAATTTGTATAAAACCAATATTGCTCAATTGCTCTACTAAATTTATTTGGCATCAATTTGTGACGTATTTATCCTTCCACACCAGCAAGCAAGCAAGCATGTAAAATAAAGTGGCATATTCATATCATATACACAATTCTTATCCAAATTGCAAAACATTAATATTGAATGCTTTTGTTATGCATTAGTTCTCATTTTAGTTTCTGTCGTCAATTGTCAAATAATTTAATTTTTTTATCCTTAATTTAAACAGAGATCCGGCAACAATGGACCTATTCAGAAAATATAACCTTAAACTGAAAACAACCTAACCTAACACAAAAAGTGTCAATTTCAATTAGGGAGTTTATTTGCCATAGGGGTAGTGCCAACAAAATTACTAGATAGTCATAGCCTCACCTAACCCAAAAAGATCGTGAACGGCATAGGTATATCCCGGTGCGGTAAAGGGACTAAAACATTTTTAGCTTCCAAAGACTCATAAAAAAGTTGCTTTGTAGTAATAAGGGTTATTTGCAAAAGCACTGGTTACGTTTCTCTTCAGTTGAGTTTTGGAAAAATAACGCAGTAGAAGGGGGACAGCTATCCCCTCCACTTTTTATTTGATTCGCGGATTCGCGGTTTAATTCGCGGATTTCGCGAAAATCCCCTCCACTTTTTATTTGATTCGCGGATTCGCGGTTTAATTCGCGGATTTCGCGGTTTTATTCGCGGATTGACCCAATTAATTTCGCGGTTTGATCTAATTAATTTCGCGGTTTGATCTAATTAATTTCGCGGTTTGATCTAATTAATTTTCACATGTGCTACTGATTAAATTACGCATTAGCTTCCGATTAAAATTACGCGTCAGACTTAGGCGGCCATCTTGGATTTCTGGCGCGCATATTTGAAATTTAAATTTTTTCAGATTTTTTTTCTAAGTTCAATTTTTGAATTTTAAACTTCCCGAGATGTCCGCCATCTTGGTTTTCTGCGTGCGCACTTCTTACGGCTGTCGTTTTTAATTTTCGCGGAAAATATTTGAATTTCAAACTGCTAGATCTATCTCACTCTTCTGCCCCCTTGGCTGTCTCTCTCGTGCATTCACAGAAGGACTATTTATATTTAAAAAAAGCTATTTGCGTCGGGCCCAAGTGGGATTCGAACCCTATTTTTCTGGTCAACAGCCTCAGGACCCTACCGTTGAGCTATCGAGGTCTGTTGAATATATAGGATTTGAACGAAACGCCATTTCACAGCTCTGCCGTCACGCCGGCCGAATTTAAACAAACTATTTTTCAAAAAATTAAATTATGAGAATAGGGAATGTTTAGCATATTGTGTTTACAAGCAGCTACAATTTTAAAAAAATTATATTTGTACCAGATTTTGCTAGAAATAATTATTTTTATAATTTGCAATATAGTCATTGTTCCAGCCTGCTGGAAATTTCCATTCACCTGCGCATAATTTGAAAAGCTACATGAATCTAAATAATTACTTTTATTTTTATATAGCGAAACCACTTTATTCAAAAGGCATTATAATATTACGCATTAGCTTCTGGCTAGATTACGCGATTTTTCTAAGTTCCCTTTTTAAAACAGGTCGAGACATGTGTTTTGTCACTAACAGTGCTTTGTCCACCAGAGGCTGCATTGCAAAACACAGGCACCGACATGCTCCGGCTCGAGAGTGGGGTGCCGCTGACGTATTGTTTTAGTACCTGTATAAAAGTGTCTGCGGTCTCTATAACGCATCGAATTGCTTCACTCTCAACCGTCGTGTCAACAGCACCAGTGTAACTAAGATGGATCCTCGAAGTGTTAATAAGTGCAAAGAAAAACCAGGCCCCTACACCAGGAGACCGGCAGCAGAAAAAACAAGTAAGAAAACGCATCTTTTAAATAAAAAACAACACGGTGCACCGCCACAGCCTCCAGCCATGAACGTGGAGGCCAAGGGGTATTCACCACGTCTAGATGCCACCGAGGAGGACCTGCGGGTGTTCATTGAGGAGACGATGCCTTCCTATGACGTAACACCGATCGTGACGCCTGAGATCCGCCAAACCCGACGGGAAAAGAAACGGTTATTATGCGACCTCACTGTGCCTTTAAACAATAGCGCCAGCAAGGTTGTTCATTTGGGACTGGATCCTTATAAACAATTTTCGCCTGTTGCAAGAATTCTGAAGACCGACATTGGAGCAGGTGTTTCATTCACAGCCGAGTCGTTCATGACTTTTGTGGAAGCGCTACCGAACATGTTTGTGATGGCCAAGCAGGGGACTTTCAGATGTGAATTAACTGAGCACACAGTGGAGTACGTGAACAATGATACCTGCAGGATTATTACAAAGGACCCCGAGAACAAGTTTACTCTTTACGTAACGTATGAAACACTATCAAATTTATTGCCGATGTACAACTTGATGGTTGTGAAAATAAATGACTTGAAACGTGTAAAGTGCAATTTCCAAAATTTTGGTGAAGTGATCGTTGACAAAGTAATACATGCAGAAAATTTGTGTCTTGATGATTCAATCATTTTTAATACTCTGCGCTGGACTTTCGCTAACGATATTTTATTGTGGGAACTTGTGTTCAAATTTAAAATGTATGTTATTATAGAACTGCAGAAGTTGATTGATGCAGATGAGCGCATAAAACCGTACATGTCCTAGTTTATATGAAATATTGTATGAACTATTAAATTGATTGGCCTAATTAAATCCGCGAATTAAATCCGCGGTTTGACCTAATTAATTTCGCGGTTTGATCTAATTAATTTTTCACATGTGCTACCGATTAAATTACGCATTAGCTTCCGATTAAATTACGCGCGGCCATTTTTTATTTGCTTCTGGAATTACCCGTCGGCCATCTTGGTTTTCTGGCGCGAATATTTGAATTTAAATTTTCAGATTTTTTTTTCTAAGTTCAATTTTTGAATTTAAATCTCCCGGGCGTCGGCCATCTTGGTGCGCGCGCACTTCTCACGGCGGTTGTTTTTACTTTTGAATTTTCGCGGAAATATTTGAAATTCAAACTGGTAAATCTATCTCGCTCTTCGAAGCTGTTGTCTCTCTCTTGCATTCACAAAAGGGCTGTTTAATTTCGCGCGAATATTTGAATTTAAAATTTTTTTCAGATTTTTCTAAGTCCCTGTTTTGAATTTAATTTCTCGGGTGTCGTCCATCTTGGTTTTCTCACATTTATTTTAATTTAAAAAAAGCTTCCTGCGATGTCCCATGGCTGGAGTCGAACCAGCGATCACAGCATTACGAGTACGAAGCCTTAACCAACTGGGCTATCGAAGCGATCGAGGTTAAAGGAATTAAACATAGTCACTTACGTGTCACGAGCCCAGCTTTAAACAAACTATTTTTCAAAAAAGGTTATTTATGAAATTGGAAATGCATTGCCTGTGTTGTTAAATGACTTGTAGTAATTTTAAAAAACTGATTTTACGGTTGGATGTGTCATAATTAATAATTTTATAATTTGTGCCTGCTATATGGCTGGATTAACGAGATCCTCATTGTCCCTACCTACTATTGGAAATTTCCGTCTAAGTTCCCTTTTTAAAACAGGTCGGTGCCTGTGTTATGTTTGGTTTTAAAGGTTTGAATATTGTACCACTTAGCTGTTCTGACATTACACTTCCATATTCATATTATAAATAAATTTTAAATGTTATTTTCGACTGAGTTTTAGCCGCTTATAAATTACAACAGCTAGTTTAAAATTAAATGGGCGATCGGTCACAATTATATATATCAGCAATAACATAAACAAGAAGATATACGTATTGCTTGAGTAAGAAAGAGATAAACATATAATCCGTTCACGACCTTTTTGGGACAGAGTTGGCTATTATTTTTCTTTTCATGTTGGACTAACTGATTCGGTGATGTAGCGGATGCAACTTTTTTCTGTCAGTGTCTGTTCGACATTTTCTTGCCACCACGGGGCTATGACACAACGCCCACTGGTCACAAACCCCAACTCAGAATTTGGTCATAACGCCCAACTTCGATTCTGGTCACAACGCCCAACTTGGTCACAACGCCCAATTTTGATTTTGGTCTCAACGCCCAACTTGGTCATAACGCCCACCGACGCCTGTTATAGGAGAGAGCTATCGACGCCACTTAAAGCACCGTTTTGGTCATAACGCCCAACTTCGATTTTGGTCACAACGCCCAACTTGGTCACAACGCCCAATTTCGATTTTGGTCACAACGCCCAATTTTGATTTTGGTCTCAACGCCCAACTTGGTCACAACGCCCACCGACGCCTGTTATAGGAGAGAGCTATCGACGCCACTTAAAGCACCGTTTTGGTCATAACGCCCAACTTCGATTTTGGTCACAACGCCCAACTTGGTCACAACGCCCAATTTCGATTTTGGTCACAACGCCCAATTTGGTCACAACGCCCAATTTAGATTTTGGTCACAACGCCCAACTTGGTCACAACGCCCAATTTCGATTTTGGTCACAACGCCCAACTTGGTCACAACGCCCAATTTCGATTTTGGTCACAACGCCCAACTTGGTCACAACGCCCAACTTGGTCACAACGCCCAACTTTAATTCTGGTCACAACGCCCACTTTTGATTCTGGTCACAACGCCCAACTTGGTCATAACGTCCAAGTTTGATTTTGGTCACAACGCCCAACTTTGATTTTGGACATATCGGCCAGGCGGCACAGAAAGTAAGAAAAATGTGTATCTAAAATGAATAATAATAAATTAAACTTTTAAGATGAGGTAATAGGTAGGAAAATTTTCAAGTTCCCGTAAGTAGTATTAATATTATTTATTTTTCATAATTCAGTGGCGTAATGCGTTGTCCAAAAAGTTTCTAAATTCGGATTATAACATATATAAAATTGTATTTTTTATATAGAACTCATAGTTAGCTGTGACATTATGAGAAAACGGATTTTCTCCCATTTCAGTGACATATGTCGTATGGGATCGAATTATTAATTTTCACTACTTTATAGCAACAATTCATAATTTTTAATATTTCGTAGTTTTCTAGTTGAAAACTTGTGCCATTTAGAATATACGTGATTAAACAAAGTTTTTGCGTTGTTTTAATAACAACGTTTGATTGACAGAATTAATCACGTATGATTGTTGCTTATAATATTATAGTGTCCTTCATATATCCATTTATCAGAACATTTTATTGTCCATTAAAACCTCTGCAGTTTCCCAAATTAAAAATGCATTTGCAAAAATGTAAATATCCTACTTCTATACAAAGGAGGTTCGAAAATATGAAAATGATTGAAGAAAAAAGTACTCTTATTTTTCAAAATACACAAAAATGTTAATTGGAAGTATTTGTTATAACATATCTATTAATAGTTATTTAACAAACAAGTATGTTAATGAGAACGATTAATAATCGAGACATTTTAATGCGCGAGCGCTAGCGAGCGAGTTAATTGTAGATATTATTAATCGCCGATTAACATACGAGTTAGTTACAATATTTTTCTGTTGATCGTACATTATTAATTTGAAGAAAATCTAATTTTATTCCATGAAAAGAATTTGACACTTAAAGTTTTGACATTAATGGTACCGGGTGACCATAAATGGTTGTGATTTTTTTCTTAGGTTGGCACTGTTTATGTTGGTGACATTGTAAGTATATGTCAAATATGAGGTTAGCAGGTTAGGTTTTGAGTCAGTTTGTGTCAAAACTGACGCAAAATCTAACCTGCTAACCTCGAATTTGACATAGACTTACAGTGCCACCAACATAAACAGATTTTTAAAATCGTTTATTAATAAAAAATCATTCATTAATAAGTGTCATTAATAGACGATTCTCTATACATTAATGAAACCCATAAATAGACGATCAACGGAAAAAATTATAATTCATTTTTACCTAATTGTTATTTGGTCCGTTTGTTAATAAATTATTTAAAAATTTGACACAAAAGTTAAATTTGTTTGCACTGATTCCGAATCACGTCATATCCTGGTTGCTAAGTGAGGGAAAACTCAGGTTTGACAATACTCGTTTATCGTATCCGTTGATAAGTTAACTTTGAAGTATTTCATTTGGTAATACACAGCGTGGTAAGAAAAAAAATTGGAGAAACCAGAAAAAAATGTTTTCGGAGCAAGTAACTGTGACTTTATGTTTGACACCTACTTTTAACCTCTTTAAATAATATTTTTGTCTATTTTTGTTTTTTGACAATATCTCACTTATTTATAATAGTTATTTAACCAACAAGTGTGTTAATGGAGGCGATTAATAATCGAAACTGTTTAAAGCACGAACGAGCGATAGCGAGTGGGTGCCTTTAATAGTTGAGATTATTAATCGCCCATTAACAAACGAGTTGATTACAAAATTTTTTCGTTGACCGCAACATCTTTTTTTGTGGCGAAAAATTTGATTAATACAACTAACCTCCATGCAAAATATCATCAAAACGCCAAAATTACAAAAACAGTTAATTAATGAAAAAGAGTGTATTAATCAAAAACAGTGTATTAATAGATCTATTAATCCATCCTTTTTTAAAAAACAGTTAATTAATGCAAAAGAGTGTATTAATCAAAAACAGTGTATTAATGACGCCTATTAATCCATCCTTTTTTAGGAAAAATAATTAATTAAAATTGAAATTAACAAGAGGTCAACGAAAAAAATAGATAAAGGTAATTTGACGTTCTTCTGGCACCTTTTCGATACGAATGCAGTGGGTAGTCAGTAGATGAAATTCATAGTTGTAGGTGGTATCATGAGTAAGAGGATTTTTTTTTGTGGCGGAAATAATGAACATAAGTAATCAAATGTGTGTGAATACAGTTTACGGACTTGGTATGCGTTAGGCATAAACAGACCTATATGCGATTAACATCTAGTATTCGCAGAATCAAAAAGTTTTGTTTTTAGAAAACACTGAATTCTAGGATACTACATTTTAAATCATATATGTCTACTTCTGTCTAACGCATACAAAGCCCATAAACTGTATTCTAGCTCAATGGACTGCCTATGTTCACACCGGTAACCGTTCACACTATCCACCACCAATCTGTATAATATAACATATACTGTCCCTCATAAATTTGTAACACATGGATTTTTTTATCATCCATTTATCAGAGTGTTTTATTCCCGATACAAGTTTCTACATCTTCTCAAACTAAAACTGCACTTGCCAAAATGTAAATATATTCGTTTACAGGGGAGGTTCAAAAATATGAAAATGGTTCAAGAATAAAGTACCGTTATTTCTCAAAATAGACAAAAATGTTACTTAAAGAGGTTAAAAGAAAGTGTCAAACATAAAGTCACAGTTACTTGCCCCAAAAACATTTTTTTTTCTGGTTTCTCCTATTTTTTTATTACCACGCTGTGTATTACCAAATGAAATACTTCAAAGTTAACTTATCAAGGGATACGATAAACGAGTATTGTCAAATCTGAGTTTTCCCTCACTTAGCAACCAGGATATTACGTGATTCGAAATCAGTGCAAACAAATTTCATTTTTGTGTCAAATTTTTTAGTAATTCGTTTCACTACGCAGTGTACAGGGATAGCAAGTTGCTTAAAACTGAACACGAAGACGTCAATCATAATAAATCCGCCTTTTGTATTGCAATCGGCTTATTTGTTAATACCTTGTTGAAGTAAACCCTTTTTGTCGCTTCTGCGTCAATTTGAAAAGAGCAGCATACAGTATACCTGAGTGCGGTCTACAAGCAGCAACGCAGCAAGCGAAGTTTGCCTTTAAATAACATTGTCGTATGTTCTCTGTACTGCATAGTCAGAGTGAAACGAGCTATAGAGAATCGTATATTAATGAATGATTTTTTATTAATAAACGATTTTAAAAATTTGTTTATGTTGGTGGAACTGTAAGTGTATGTCAAATTCGAGGTTAACAGGTTAGGTTTTGCGTCAGTTGCTAACCTCATATTTAACATAGACTTACAATGTCACCAACATAAACAGTGCCAACCTAAGAAAAAAATCACAACCATTTATGGTCACCCGGTACCATTAATGTCAAAACTTTAAGTGTCAAATTCTTTTCATGGAATAAAATTAGATTCTCTTCAAATTAATAATGTACGATCAACGGAAAAATATTGTAACTAACTCGTATGTTAATCGGCGATTAATAATCATCGACATCGATGTTAATAATATCTACAATTAACTCGCTCGCTAGCGCTCGCGCATTAAAATGTCTCGATTATTAATCGTTCTCATTAACATACTTGTTTGTTAAATAACTATTAATAGATATGTTATAACAAATACTTCCAATTAACATTTTTGTGTATTTTGAAAAATAAGAGTACTTTTTTCTTCAATCATTTTCATATTTTCGAACCTCCTTCGTATAGAAGTAGAATATTTACATTTTTGCAAATGCATTTTTAATTTGAGAAACTGCAGAGGTTTTAATGGACAATAAAATGTTCTGATAAAATGGATATATGAAGGACACTATAATATTATAAGCAACAATCAAACGTGATTAATTCTGTCAATCAAACGGTGGTATTGTAACAAGGCAAAAACTTTGTTTAATCACGTATATTCTAAATGGCACAAGTTTTCAACTAGAAAACGACGAAATATTAAAAATTGTGAATTGTTGCTATAAAGTAGTGAAAATTAATAAATTGATCCCATACGACATATGTCTCATAATGCCACAGCTAACTATGAGTTCCATATGAAAAATACAACTTTATATGTTATAATCCGAATTTAGAAACTTTTTGGACAACGCATTACGCCACTCAATTATTATGAAAAATAAATAATATTAATACTACTTACGGGAACTTTAAAAATGTTCCTACCTATTACCTCACCTTAAAAGTTTAATTTATTATTATTCATTTTACTTTCTGTGCCGCCTGGGCGATATGTCCAAAATCAAAGTTGGGTGTTATGACCAGAATCCAAAGTGGGCGTTGTGACCAGAATCAAAGTTGGGCGTTGTGACCAAGTTGGGCGTTGTGACCAAAATCGAAATTGGGCGTTGTGACCAAGTTGGGCGTTGTGACCAAAATCGAAATTGGGCGTTGTGACCAAGTTGGGCGTTGTGACCAAAATCGAAATTGGGCGTTGTGACCAAGTTGGGCGTTGTGACCAAAATCGAAATTGGGCGTTGTGACCAAATTGGGCGTTGTGACCAAAATCGAAATTGGGCGTTGTGACCAAGTTGGGCGTTGTGACCAAAATCAAAGTTGGGCGATATGACCAAAACGGTGGTTTAAGTGGCGTCGATAGCTCTCTCCTATAACAGGCGTCGGTGGGCGTTGTGACCAAGTTGGGCGTTGTGACCAATATCGATTTTGGGCGTTATGACCAAGTTGGGCGTTGTGACCAAAATCAAAATTGGGCGTTGTGACCAAGTTGGGCGTTGTGACCAGAATCGAAGTTGGGCGTTATGACCAAATTCTGAGTTGGGGTTTGTGACCAGTGGGCGTTGTGTCCAGGCCCCCCACCACATTGCCAAACTTATTATTTTAATATTCGTAAGAAAATAAATGCTTTATCAAGTGTGTAAAAGTAATTTTAATTTCCGTCAAAGGAAAAATCAAAATGCCCAATATAATTTTGTTACAACAAAAAATTTCCATTAAACGATGCTAGTTGCAGTTTAAAAAGGACAGACCAGATCTAAAAGAACACGAGTTGATGTCGAGACTAGGGAGAGATCCGGCAACAATGTACCTATTCAGAAAATATAACCTTAAACTGAAAACAACCTAACCTAACAGAAAAAGTGTCAGTTTGCATTAGGGAGTTAGTTGCAGTTTAAAAAGGACAGACCAGATCTAAAAGAACACGAGTTGATGTCGAGACTAGAGAGAGATCCGGCAACAATGTACCTATTCAGAAAATATAATCTTAAACTGAAAACAACCTAACCTAACAGAAAAAGTGTCAGTTTGCATTAGGGAGTTTAGTTGCCGCAGAGGTACTGCCAACAAAATTACTAGATGGTCATAGCCTCACCTGACCCAAAAAGATCGTGAACGGCTTATATTAGCAAGTATTGGAGAAGGCTTGACTAATTTTAATTATGACATTTGTCAACTAAACATAAAATAAATTTGAATAAAAGCACGCAAAATTACGAAAATACGTAGAAAATTTATAAAAATCGGCATCTTGTCACATTAAATTCTGCAAAAACGACAAAAAACAATATTTTTTTACAACTTTCATTGAAAAAATAGTAAAATTTTACGAAAATACGTCTGTGTTGACGACCAATGAAAATAAATTTGAATAAAAATACGCAAAAATTACGAAAAGACGTATGTGTTGATCCCCAAAGTAACAAAAATTTGAATAAAAACGCAGAATTTCGTTGAAAATCTTTACAAAGCGACTTTATAGTACCGAAAAAATGATGTAAAAAAGTTTTAAGAGTTATTTCTAAGCATAATTTTGCAAACGTTTAACAAATAAACCGTAATTTTTTAAAGTACATCACACAATTATGAAATCGTAGTTCAATTTATATGATTTTTCGATACTTTGTATGTGAAAAATAGCTTCAATTACTAATATTTGAATAAAAACATGCAATTTCCAAAGCATTTCGTTTAAAATTTTAGAAAATCGACAGCATCTCCCATGAAAATTTATAAAAATCGGCATCTTGTCACATTAAATTCTGAAAAAACGACAAAAAACAATATTTTTATACAACTTTCATTGAAAAATAGTAAAATTTTACGAAAATACGTCTGTGTTGACGACAAATGAAAATAAATTTGAATAGAAACACGCAAAAATTACGAAAAGACGTATGTGTTGACCCCAAAGTAACAAAAATTTGAATAAAATCACGCAATCATACAGCATCTCACATAAATTTTCGCAAATATCGACATCATGTCACATAAATTATACAAAAACTGTCATCACGTCACTTGAAATTATACAAAATACGATATTTTTATTCAACACACGATGAAAATTGAACAAAAATCACGCAATCACACATCATATCACATAAATTTACACAAAAATCGACATCATGTCACATAAATTATACAAAAACTGACATCATATCACTTGAAATTATACAAAAAACGATATTTTATTCAACACACGATGAAAATTGTACAAAAATCACGCAATTACAAGCCATCCCACATAAATTTTCACAAAAATCGACATCATGTTACATAAACTATGCATAATTTTGCAAATGTTTTACACTTTTTATAAAATGCATCGCTCAAAATTAAAAGAAATAGCAATTTCGTTGAAAAATTTGCAAATGTTTTACACTTTTTATAAAATGTATCGCACAAAATTAAAAGAAATCACAATTTTCTAAATTATATCACGCCATTATGAAATCGTAGATTGATTTTTTGAAATTTTACACTTTGTAACTGTAAAATAACTTCAAATACTAATATTTTAGCTTTAGATTTTGTAATTATTGCAGATTCGTGAAAAACAAAAGCAGAGTAGAAATAAAAAACACAAACACTTTTGTAATAAACAAATATATTGTTCTTATTTCGTATAATACTTAATAATATAAATATGAATGTACAGCAGAATGTATTATTTTCTAAAAATTCGCTAGCAATTTACAAAACTGTAGTTTGAGGTGCACGACATTTCAAATTAAAAAGGCTGTAAGTAATAAAATCAGAATTTCATTGTGTAATTTTAAAGTTTAAGATGCACCCAATCTAGAATTCCCTTCGTTTTTGGTGTTGATGACATCTGCCTTAGAGGCGTTTTTCTAACGGCCCTTTTTTGGAGGCGTTTCCTTATCGGCGTTCTTCTGACTGAACCTTTTTGATGTGGACTTGGATGAGTAGCTGGTGTTTTTAATTTATATTCTAAATCGGACTCGCAGTTATCAGTTTCCATTTCGGTTTTTCCTGTAGTACCAGTCGGGGTTGGCTTCTTTTGCTGTTTAGGTTTAGCTAGCAGCACATTAGCAACGTTAAGGTCTTTGATGTAATCAGCAAACTGTAGGCGTCCGGGTGGATTAATAGTTTTTCGAGGCCGCAGAGTGTCGTGAATTAAATCGACTATGTTAGACGCCGGTAAAATTTCACCCTTTATAGTAACGGTACCCTTGTGATCCCAGCTCACATCGCTTGAGGTACTCAAAATGCGTAGGAAAACTTCAGCTTTTTTCTTAAAAGTTTTGGGAAGTGTAGATAAAATAACGGCATTTGATAGGCTGTCACTGGCTGTTTCAATAGGTATTTTGATTGGCTGCCGCGCCTCGTTTGTGAAATGAAGGAATCGTTGTAAAACCTGATTGTACTGGATCCATTTATCGTGATCAGTTAATTTGGACTTTAAAACTTTTTGCATTTCGTCATAAAGCTGTGATAATATATTTTTCTCCGCATCATCGCCAGACTTAAGACGTTGGACAAATTCCGGCGATACAATCAACATCTTCCGCTCTTTGTCCATTTTAGTGGAAAAGGAGCTCAGTCGTTTGTTCTGGTAGAGCCGTCGTGAATAAACTAGCTTAAAATCAAGACTTTCATAATAAATATATAAAAAAAATATGACAGGTACGGGAATCGAACCCGTATTCTCTCTCGAGATCAGAGCTTGAATCTGACGCCTTAACCATTCGGCCAACCTGCCTCACTATATAAACGAGCACTCTCTGCATAATTAAGAAAACATATAGTTTAAAAGTCTTCTGTTTGCAATTTCATACAATATTTCATATAAATTAAGCCATGTATAAATTTCTAAATCAGGTTTTGATATATATTTTCTAGAAAGACATGACCCTCAGCTGCCGTTTTATTATTTGTCGTGATGCGTCATCGTTGAATTTACAAGAGCCAACCTGTCTGCTGTGTGACGTATGCAATGTCTCCATCCCTTTTTATTTTTAAATTCTATAAAACCAGAGGCCCGACTGCTGCCGCACTAACACGTTTTAAACCATTGTACTCTGTTACCTGATGTGGCAGCAGTTTGGACCTCTGATTTTATAGAATTTTAAAATAAAAAGGTATGGAAACACTGCGTGCGTCACATCGCAGACAGGATGGCACTTGTAAAATTCAGCGATGACGCATCACTACATTACTTATTTTTAAGTTTTCCTTAAAATTTGTTTATAGGCTTGGGCTAATAGTGCTGGGTATATAAAGAGAACAGATATGTGAAGGTACTGAAATCCAAAATGTCACAAGGCAAAACCAAAATATTAAAAATACAAAAACTATTACAGGCAGAAAAGAAATAATAAACGAAATTAAAACTTTCGACACCGAACTTTATACATCCACCCTACCAAATCCAATCCAAGAACAAAGACAAATTCTAAATGCAGGCTCCGAAGAAGATCCTGAGGTAAGCCAAAGCGAGATGCAGAAAGCACTAAAACAGATGAAGAGCAAAAAATCCCCAGGAGAAGATGGAATAACATCAGAATTCCTGAAGGTGGCAGAAAGTGAAGTCTTGGAAGCAATAAGAATCTTACTCAACAAATGCGTCGAAGAACAGAAAATACCACAATGCACTGGCAGAATAGTGAAGTTATACTCCTTTTCAAAAAAGGTAACCACGAAGGCCCAATTAGCCTACTGTCACATTTGTACAAGCTTCTCACGAAAATCATAACAAATAAACTGGATTCATTCCAGCCAGTAGAACAGGCTGGTTTTCGCAAAGGCTTCAGTACAACTGACCATATCTATACTCTCCGCCTCCTAATAGAAAAAACTTCCAAGTACAATATCAATATTCACTTGGCCTGCATCGACTATAAGAAAGCCTCTCCTTTGAATAATGGGCAATCATGAAATTGTTGGATAATGCTAGAATAGATTCAAGGTATACTAGACTCCTCAAATTCATATATGAAACAGCAACAATGCAAATCAAAATAAATGAAGATATGAAAACATAAAACATAGAAATAAAAAAAGAAGTGAGGCAGGGTGACAAAATTTCACCTAAACTATTCACCCTCGCACTGGAGGATATATTTAAGAACATAAATTGGGAGAGAAAGCGAAGTAAAGTCGACGGCATATATCTACATCATTTAAGATTTTCAGACGATGTAGTACTGATCAGTGAAGACCCTGACGAATTGAAAATCATGATTGAACAACTAAATCAAGCTTCACATAAAGTAGGAATAAATATCGCAACACCGAAAATCATCAGTACGCAGAACATAAAACTATTGATCGGAGGAGAGGAAATTGAAAAATTGAATGAGAATATATACCTGTCGCACAAATTCAAAATAGATAAAGAAAATAAAACAGCAGAGATATCTAGACGAATCGGGCAGAGCTGGGCTGCATTTAGGAAACGGGGTTTCATATTGACAGAAATGTTTCCATAAACCTAACAAGGAAAGTGTATGGCAGCTGCATACTTCCTGTAAATACGTATGGACTGGAAACCATGACCCGCACAAAAAGCAGTCTACAACATCTTCAATGTACACAACGAGCATGGAAAGACAAATGCTGGGTGTCACTTTACGAGAGCATATCGGAAGTGAGAAAATTAGAAGAAAAACTAAAATAATAGACATAACGGAGAGACTGGCAAGGTTGAAATGGCAATGGGCCGGACATGTGGCTAGGGTGAATGATGACAGGTGAGTAATCAAGCTACTGAAATGGAGACCTTGGGACAACAGACGAAGTGTCGGCAGACCTATGAAACGATGGACCGATGACATCAAGATCACAGCAGGAAAAAATGGGCTCCATATTGCACAAGATCGAGACAACTGAAAAAGACTCGAAGAGACCTACTTCCAGCAGTGGAAGAACTACGGTTTATAAAGAAGAAGAAGATGTGATGCATTTATTATTTTAAATTACATAGGACAACTAATGTTGTACCGCTTGTTTGACGAATACTGCTCGCTGCGGGAGCAATGAGACACTCATCTACGCTGCGAGAGGAAGGAGTTTACGAAAAAGCCTTGGACTCTATAGAGCACTGGGCAATTATGAAGGAACTGGACTGCGCTCGCATTGACTATAGGTACAATGAGTTAATAAAAAACGTCTACAAACAAGCGAAATCGAAAATAATAATGCACGAAAATACAAACTCAATTCACATCAAAAGGGGCATACGCTAGAGTGACACCATATCGCCCAAACTTTTCACGATGGCGCTAGAAGGAGTATTTAAATAGAGATCCTGTATATAGGTTACCATATACAGGATCTCTATATTTAAAAAGCTAAACTGGTCAAACAAGGGAGTCAACATAAACGGAGAAAGGCTTAACCATATCAGGTTTGCGGACGATCACAGATAACATAGAAGATCTAGAAGAAATGCTAATACAATTAGAACATGCGTCTAGCAGGATTGGACTCAAAATGAACTTAGACAAGACGAAGATAGTGTGCCCACCAGGAACAGTAATATCAGTAAACAATGTAAAAATAGACAACGTAGAACAATATATATACCTGGGAGAAGCAATACAAATGGGAAAAGGAAACAAAGACATAGAAATAGAAAGAAGAAGACGGATTGACTGGGCTGCGTTCAGCAAATTGGAAAGGATCCTAAAAAATAGAAAAATACCCCAATATGTAAAGACTAAAATATTTGATCAATGCGTGCCCCCGGTGTTGACGTATGGTGCACAGACATGGACACTCACCAAACAAATAACCAATAAACTGAGCGTTACACAGAGAGCCATGGAGAGGGCGATGATTGGTGTAACGCTGGGAGATAAAAAGATGAACACATGGATACGCCAGAGAACCAAGGTGATAGACATTATAAACCGAGTCACAAAGCTGAAGTGGGATTTTGCGGGTTATGTGGCAAGGCTAACTGACAATAGATGGAATGCGAAAATCATACGATGGAGACCATGGGCAGGCAAAAGAACAAGAGGAAGACCAAACGCACGCTGGTATGATGATATAAAGAAGATCGCAGGGCTAAGATGGAAGGAGGCAGCACAAAACCGGGAAAACTGGAGAACCAAAAGGGAGGCCTATGCTCAATACTGGGCGCAAACAGGCTGAAAAAAAGAAAGAAAGAAAGAATGTAAAAATTACGTGATCCGACGTAAATGATGTCATTTTTTAAAAATCACGTATTCTTTAACGGCCGGCGGTTACAGTATTGCGAAAAATACTTAACATAATTATATTGTCAAATATTATTAAAATCAAATCATGAACTCATAAACAAGATAATAATTAGCATGAGCTGACATTTTATGAACTAAAAAAGTAAAAACAAATAGTGAACAAGTAAAAACCAACTACCCCACTCACTGATATGTAGAGTGTTCTATAGGAAGTGGGCAGAGTTTAGCAAATGTATCTTGGCTTGGAACCACATTTGATGTCCTTAGGCTGGCGACTCGATGAACATCATCTTGTCAGGGATGTAGATCGTTAACACGGCCTAATCTCTACATACATGGAGGCAAGCTTTCCTCCTTCATGAGGACCAGTGTTTCTGCCTAGAGCTCGACAAGGTGTAGTGCTATTTGCAGCGCTGCTGTAGCTCGGAAATGTACTATGTGTTCCACCTTTTCCAGAGGTTTTGGTAAAGCAAATGTATTTTCTGGTGGACTCGGGTATGCCGATTACGTTTGGATCTGATACTAACGTTAAGGGCAGACCAATAAGATAGTAGGAAGGAGTCAGAAGTTGTAAGTTACTAGTGTCAGAGGAACGAGAGCACAAGTGTCTAGAACTTAGTGTAGATACTATACTCGGGCCGCCGAACAGATAGAGTGGAGCAGGCAACCCAAATAACATATTACAAAGGTCACTTGATAATATTTTAATTATAATTACTAAAAGGATCGGAGATGCCGACCTTTACAATTAGAACTAATTTCAATAATTGTCATTAAATAACTTTTTGAGGTTATGATGCAAATAGAAATGTCGACCAACTTAAAAGTCAAGCCTGACATTTGCGCACTTGTAATTGAAAATGTTTAAGCCTGTGGCCTGGCTCTTCCTAAATCTCATTATTGGGTGCGGCGTCGAAACCAAAACACGTTGCCCGTGATATGGTTAAGTTTGTAGCGTTTTTTCTTTGGAGTTCCTTTATTCAACCATTTACAAGGACTAAATTGTGCATCTCTACTGCTGTTTTCACAGTTACATACAAGTATAAAATATTGACTTGTAAAGTAGTCTCTTAAGGAACTTTTAATTATTCATAGAGCTGCCTGCATTATGGGTAACCGTAAGAAACTAATTCGTAGTCAAGAACTTGAAAGCATCTATAGCGACTATTGTAATTTTACTCAGTCGTTTTGCAAGAATGGGTGACTAAAGCAACCGATGTTGGCTTAAATACAGTTAAGCGAATTGTTAAAGGAGCCTGACAAAGTGGCGGAAGAAAATTTACTTTTCCAAGAAAACAAATTACTAAACTTACCCCAGGTCATCTCTCGATCAATATAAAGAAGAAGTAATCCCAAGTGTGATATATAATTTTGCCATAAAAAGGGACCTACATTGAAAGCTGTATTCGAAGTCGAATAAAATGAAGGGGGGTGTTGATTTCACTGACAAATTACATTCCTTTAGGCGATTGGTACATAAAATGTGTTTTCAATAGATAAAATGTCAAGACAATAGGCACGTTCTAATAGAAAAGAGAGAAATTCCGGCAAAACGTGTTGATTTTTTAAGAAAATATAAATGTATTCTTATCTGATTTAAATAATGAAGGTTTTGGTTTTCAAAAGTTTGGTCTAGACATGAATGCAATTTTTTCTATATGCGATTAATTTTAGTTAAGCTATTACTGAGATTATTATACACTTATTTAATTTAATGACCATACATATGAATTACCCTTTATATGGTGTTTAGTTGTATTTTATCAGTTCTAACTTTTTTATGACTTCATTTTCTGCAGAAGTGTTAACATCGTCTAATTTGAATGTTGTATTATTTGTAGCAACATAGTCCTTTACTGACACCCATATTTTCCCAATCTGGTTTAATTCTGGATGGTAAGGGGGTAATCGTAGGACTACGTATGACCATGTTCCACTAATAATTTCTCAATCATATAACTTTTATGTGCAGGTTTATGTTATTTTCTTGTACCATATAATTGGTTTTGTTTCATTCAACTTGATATAAATGTTTCTTACTGATAACCACTTTTGCATGTCTGCTTTTTTCAAACAAATGTTGGATTCGGCTCAGTACAGACATTGTGATACGATGCATTATCGATGACCAAAACAGACTTTTTTGAAGATTTGCCAGTAATTATTCTTTCAGGCAATTCACATAATTTTAATGGTTTATTTCATCGTGGCAATTATCTGTATCTTAAGTCCTGATTTAAACATCAGGAATGAATCTTTACTCTGAAGGCATTTTCCGAGAGGCACTGGAAGGGCAACCTGGAATTAAAGTAAACGGTGAAAATATCAACATCAGATACGAGGACGATGCTGCCATTGTCGCTAACTCCTTAGACGATCTTCAGAACCTTCTAACGAGAGTAAAACAACAATCGGAGCAATATGGCCTAGAGCTAAACATCACAAAAACCAAATATATGGTGGTGTCAAAATCAGAAAATCCTCAACAAGGAATATTATACATAAATGGGCAAGTCGTACAACAAGTGAAAACTTATCAATACTTGGGGACCACTGTGTATGACAGTTGGGATTACCGGGGCGAAGTACGATGCCGCATAGAAAAAACAAGGGCCGCTTTTGCAAAACTGGAAAGATTCTTTTTAGCCAAAGACCTCAGTCTAAAACTGAAAATAAGGATGGCAAAATGTTATGTGTTCTCTGTTCGCCTCTATGGTGCGGAAGCCTGGACAATAAATAAAGAAATCACGGATAGGCTAAATGCTTTCGAGATGTGGATATACAGACGAATACTGAAAATACCGTACACCGCCAACGAAACAAACGAGGAAGTGCTGAGGAAACTGGGTAAAGAACGAGAAATATTGAACACGGTAAAGATCCGCAAACTCGAATATCTCGGACATGTGATGCGAAATTATAAATACCGCATCTTACAACTCATACTACAGGGTAAATTAGAAGCAAAGAGAGGCCCAGGAAGAAGACGGCATTCCTGGCTGAAAAACCTCGGTAGAGCTGTTCAGACTAACCGCCAACAAAGTGAGAATAGCCATGCTGATCGCCAATGTCCGGAACGGATAAGGCACCATGAGAAGAAGAAGAATGAATTTGGTACGAAACCTTTTCTATCTCCGGCATAAAGAATAATCAATGCTTGCCCTTTACTGACGGGGGATTTTAAACAATTGTTGGTACCATCATCATAACATTTAGAACAGTATGAAAGCTATGCAAGTACGTTTCATCAGTGTACACAATATTTCAGCATTCGGCTTTATATTTTATCTTACGAACGGCCAACCTGCCTCACTATATAAACGAGCACTCTCTGCATAATTAAGAAAACATATAGTTTAAAAGTCTTCTGTTTGCAATTTCATACAATATTTCATATAAATTAAGCCATGTATACATTTCTAAATCAGGTTTTGATATATATTTTCTAGAAAGACATGACCCTCAGCTGCCGTTTTATTATTTGTCGTGATGCGTCATCGTTGAATTTACAAGAGCCAACCTGTCTGCTGTGTGACGTATGCAATGTCTCCATCCCTTTTTATTTTTAAATTCTATAAAACCAGAGGCCCGACTGCTGCCGCACTAACACGTTTTAAACCATTGTACTCTGTTACCTGATGTGGCAGCAGTTTGGACCTCTGATTTTATAGAATTTTAAAATAAAAAGGTATGGAAACACTGCGTGCGTCACATCGCAGACAGGATGGCACTTGTAAAATTCAGCGATGACGCATCACGACAAATAATAAAATGGCAGCTGTAGGTCAACTCTTTCGAGAAAATATATATCAAAACCTGATTTAGAAATTTGTACATGACTTAATTTATATGAAATATTGTATGAAATTGCAAACAGAAGACTTTTAAACTATATGTTTTCTTAATTATGCAGAGAGTGCTCGTTTATATAGTGAGGCAGGTTGGCCGAATGGTTAAGGCGTCAGATTCAAACTCTGATCTCGAGAGAGAATACGGGTTCGATTCCCGTACCTGTCATATTTTTTTTATATATTTATTATGAAAGTCTTGATTTTAAGCTAGTTTATTCACGACGGCTCTACCAGAACAAACGACTGAGCTCCTTTTCGACTAAAATGGACAAAGAGCGGAAGATGTTGATTGTATCGCCGGAATTTGTCCAACGTCTTAAGTCTGGCGATGATGCGGAGAAAAATATATTATCACAGCTTGATGACGAAATGCAAAAAGTTTTAAAGTCCAAATTAACTGATCACGATAAATGGATCCAGTACAATCAGGTTTTACAACGATTCCTTCATTTCACAAACCAGGCGCGGCAGCCAATCAAAATACCTATTGAAACAGCCAGTGACAGCCTATCAAATGCCGTTATTTTATCTACACTTCCCAAAACTTTTAAGAAAAAAGCTGAAGTTTTCCTACGCATTTTGAGTACCTCAAGCGATGTGAGCTGGGATCACAAGGGTACCGTTACTATAAAGGGTGAAATTTTACCGGCGTCTAACATAGTCGATTTAATTCACGACACTCTGCGGCCTCGAAAAACTATTAATCCACCCGGACGCCTACAGTTTGCTGATTACATCAAAGACCTTAACGTTGCTAATGTGCTGCTAGCTAAACCTAAACAGCAAAAGAAGCCAACCCCGACTGGTACTACAGGAAAAACCGAAATGGAAACTGATAACTGCGAGTCCGATTTAGAATATAAATTAAAAACACCAGCTACTCATCCAAGTCCACATCAAAAAGGTTCAGTCAGAAGAACGCCGATAAGGAAACGCCTCCAAAAAAGAGCCGTTAGAAAAACGCCTCTAAGGCAGATGTCATCAACACCAAAAACGAAGGGAATTCTAGATTGGGTGCATCTTAAACTTTAAAATTACACAATGAAATTCTGATTTTATTACTTACAGCCTTTTTAATTTGAAATGTCGTGCACCTCAAACTACAGTTTTGTAAATTGCTAGCGAATTTTTAGAAAATAATACATTCTGCTGTACATTCATATTTATATTATTAAGTATTATACGAAATAAGAACAATATATTTGTTTATTACAAAAGTGTTTGTGTTTTTTATTTCTACTCTGCTTTTGTTTTTCACGAATCTGCAATAATTACAAAATCTAAAGCTAAAATATTAGTATTTGAAGTTATTTTACAGTTACAAAGTGTAAAATTTCAAAAAATCAATCTACGATTTCATAATGGCGTGATATAATTTAGAAAATTGTGATTTCTTTTAATTTTGTGCGATACATTTTATAAAAAGTGTAAAACATTTGCAAATTTTTCAACGAAATTGCTATTTCTTTTAATTTTGAGCGATGCATTTTATAAAAAGTGTAAAACATTTGCAAAATTATGCATAGTTTATGTAACATGATGTCGATTTTTGTGAAAATTTATGTGGGATGGCTTGTAATTGCGTGATTTTTGTACAATTTTCATCGTGTGTTGAATAAAATATCGTTTTTTGTATAATTTCAAGTGATATGATGTCAGTTTTTGTATAATTTATGTGACATGATGTCGATTTTTGTGTAAATTTATGTGATATGATGTGTGATTGCGTGATTTTTGTTCAATTTTCATCGTGTGTTGAATAAAAATATCGTATTTTGTATAATTTCAAGTGACGTGATGACAGTTTTTGTATAATTTATGTGACATGATGTCGATATTTGCGAAAATTTATGTGAGATGCTGTATGATTGCGTGATTTTATTCAAATTTTTGTTACTTTGGGGTCAACACATACGTCTTTTCGTAATTTTTGCGTGTTTCTATTCAAATTTATTTTCATTTGTCGTCAACACAGACGTATTTTCGTAAAATTTTACTATTTTTCAATGAAAGTTGTATAAAAATATTGTTTTTTGTCGTTTTTGCAGAATTTAATGTGACAAGATGCCGATTTTTATAAACTTTCATGGGAGATGCTGTCGATTTTCTAAAATTTTAAACGAAATGCTTTGGAAATTGCATGTTTTTATTCAAATATTAGTAATTGAAGCTATTTTTCACATACACAGTATCGAAAAATCATATAAATTGAACTACAATTTCATAATTGTGTGATGTACTTTAAAAAATTACGGTTTATTTGTTAAACGTTTGCAAAATTATGCTTAGAAATAACTCTTAAAACTTTTTTACATCATTTTTTCGGTACTATAAAGTCGCTTTGTAAAGATTTTCAACGAAATTGTGCGTTTTTATTCAAATTTTTGTTACTTTGGGGATCAACACATACGTCTTTTCGTAATTTTTGCGTATTTTTATTCAAATTTATTTTCATTGGTCGTCAACACAGACGTATTTTCGTAAAATTTTACTATTTTTTCAATGAAAGTTGTAAAAAAATATTGTTTTTTGTCGTTTTTGCAGAATTTAATGTGACAAGATGCCGATTTTTATAAATTTTCTACGTATTTTCGTAATTTTGCGTGCTTTTATTCAAATTTATTTTATGTTTAGTTGACAAATGTCATAATTAAAATTAGTCAAGCCTTCTCCAATACTTGCTAATATAAGCCGTTCACGATCTTTTTGGGTCAGGTGAGGCTATGACCATCTAGTAATTTTGTTGGCAGTACCTCTGCGGCAACTAAACTCCCTAATGCAAACTGACACTTTTTCTGTTAGGTTAGGTTGTTTTCAGTTTAAGGTTATATTTTCTGAATAGGTACATTGTTGCCGGATCTCTCTCTAGTCTCGACATCAACTCGTGTTCTTTTAGATCTGGTCTGTCCTTTTTAAACTGCAACTAGCATCGTTTAATGGAAATTTTTTGTTGTAACAAAATTATATTGGGCATTTTGATTTTTCCTTTGACGGAAATTAAAATTACTTTTACACACTTGATAAAGCATTTATTTTCTTACGAATATTAAAATAATAAGTTTGGCAATGTGGTGGCAAGAAAATGTCGAACAGACACTGACAGAAAAAAAGTTGCATCCGCTACATCACCGAATCAGTTAGTCCAACATGAAAAGAAAAATAATAGCCAACTCTGTCCCAAAAAGGTCGTGAACGGATTATATGTTTATCTCTTTCTTACTCAAGCAATACGTATATCTTCTTGTTCATGTTATTGCTGATATATATAATTGTGACCGATCGCCCATTTAATTTTAAACTAGCTGTTGTAATTTATAAGCGGCTAAAACTCAGTCGAAAATAACATTTAAAATTTATTTATAATATGAATATGGAAGTGTAATGTCAGAACAGCTAAGTGGTACAATATTCAAACCTTTAAAACCAAACATAACACAGGCACCGACCTGTTTTAAAAAGGGAACTTAGACGGAAATTTCCAATAGTAGGTAGGGACAATGAGGATCTCGTTAATCCAGCCATATAGCAGGCACAAATTATAAAATTATTAATTATGACACATCCAACCGTAAAATCAGTTTTTTAAAATTACTACAAGTCATTTAACAACACAGGCAATGCATTTCCAATTTCATAAATAACCTTTTTTGAAAAATAGTTTGTTTAAAGCTGGGCTCGTGACACGTAAGTGACTATGTTTAATTCCTTTAACCTCGATCGCTTCGATAGCCCAGTTGGTTAAGGCTTCGTACTCGTAATGCTGTGATCGCTGGTTCGACTCCAGCCATGGGACACCGCAGGAAGCTTTTTTTAAATTAAAATAAATGTGAGAAAACCAAGATGGACGACACCCGAGAAATTAAATTCAAAACAGGGACTTAGAAAAATCTGAAAAAAATTTAAAATTCAAATATTCGCGCGAAATTAAACAGCCCTTCTGTGAATGCAAGAGAGAGACAACAGCTTCGAAGAGCGAGATAGATTTACCAGTTTGAATTTCAAATATTTCCGCGAAAATTCAAAATTAAAAACAACCGCCGTGAGAAGTGCGCGCGCACCAAGATGGCCGACGCCCGGGAGATTTAAATTCAAAAATTGAACTTAGAAAAAAAATCTGAAAATTTAAATTCAAATATTCGCGCCAGAAAACCAAGATGGCCGACGGGTAATTCCAGAAGCAAATAAAAAATGGCCGCGCGTAATTTAATCGGAAGCTAATGCGTAATTTAATCGGTAGCACATGTGAAAAATTAATTAGATCAAACCGCGAAATTAATTAGGTCAAACCGCGGATTTAATTCGCGGATTTAATTAGGCCAATCAATTTAATAGTTTGATTGACAGGTTGCTCCAGTTTAGGGGTCCCACTACTACTTAACGCGTTTGCAGTGCTACTTTGACTTTTGACATTTCAAAGCGTTCG
This sequence comes from Agriotes lineatus, assembly GCA_940337035.1. NCBI lineage: Eukaryota > Metazoa > Arthropoda > Insecta > Coleoptera > Elateridae > Agriotes > Agriotes lineatus. Next base: position 384,842 of record CALNHX010000276.1, read on the forward strand.
GATGCAGAACCGACACAAAATTTACTGATGACAGTATAGTTTGCTTGACGGTAACGGTGGTTTTGGTATTCGAATGCAAAATCTGGAATTTATAGAAAATATACAAAAACATATATAGGGTGTATATAAGTTGACGAAAGAACTACACGTGGCGATGTTGGTCATAACATTCTGAGTCGGAAATCGTAATACTGAAATGTTGGATTTCCCTTGGTCAGCCCACACGAGCGGTTTTTTTTCAGGTAAAGTACAGTTTTTGTTTCAAATATGTTAAAGTATAATCAAGGAAAGTTGTTCAAAATGTATAATTATGGTTCCATGCAAAATTTAAGAAATGTCGACTTACTTTTATGAAACTGTGTGTACTGGTTGAAATGCTTTTCTGGTTTCAGAAGTCAGCCGATATTTTTGAAATTTAGCGTGAGGCCATAATTTTACATTTTAAACTTTCCTTGACGATACATGATTTTATCTACAGCTCGTGAGGGCTCAGGAAGCCCAATTAAACATTTTAATATTACAATTTTCGACTCAGAAGTATATGACCAACATCGACATGTGTAGGTCTTTCACCAATTTATACACACCCTGTATATTGTAGTGACTGCTCTTATTTTTTAACTTGAATTGTTTCGTTCAAATTTCAGTTCGATGGTCTAGTTGCTTGTTAATTAAATTTTATTTTAAAAATGACTTTTAATTGTGTAATGACATTAACTTTTTAAATTGTCGTTTATTTGATATAGCGTTGATAGAACAAGACTACGACCCACCTTGCACTGTTCTTACTCTTACTGCTCTTATCATCTCCAAGATAGTAATCCTCCTGACTTTAGCAGCTTGGACCCCTTTGTTACTCCCGCTGTGATGCACTGCTTACTGACAACAGCTGTCAACTTGTCGACTCCCGGCTGCTACCAGGACAGACCTCTTCCTACTCTGCTCGTGTAACTGCTACCTTCCGGAAACATCCTGCTTCATGCAGCTCCACGGCAAGTTAGCTGTTACAGACAATCTCCAATTGATATTCTTCTTCCGTAGCTCCAAACTTCACCAACCTCTGTCGTCAGTAACCAACAGAATACCTCAAGTCCAGTAGTACCTCTGCTATCTTTCCTCAATAGATCTTCTTGTCTTCAGAACGCCTTCAACCCAGCACTTGGCAATACTCAAACCAATGTAACACCATGTCAATTGAATTATTTAAAATAAACTATTTCCATCCAAATCTTGAATTCTTCTATAATTAATAACTCTGCTTGCTTCTATTTAGTTCTTCCATCTTCTAATACGCTTATATAACTGATGCTTCACTTATAATATTCTTCTTTATATTTCTCTTGTATATTCACCTCGTAGATTTTTAATAACCCATTTTAAACCTTTTTAGACTAACACATTTAAAATAGGGTAAATTCCTATATTTTTATTGAGACCAAAATTGTAAAAAGTACATGTTTTTATAATTTGTTATTATTAATAATCGTAATAAATTCGCATAACTACCATATTTTAATTTAAGTTCATTCGAGTCTTACCTACTTCAATATATTTTTTCATTAGAATTTACATTTGTCATGTGTGATACAAGCATGTATTTACTTTCTAAATTCCAAAACCCCTATAGAATACTCAGTAGTTATCATTTTCATATTAATGTGTCTCAAATTAGATTTTTAATAATAAACTTAATTCACACAGCCTGTTCTTTTCAAATTTGTCAAAATCGATTGCATTGATCTCCCAAATTCTATTTACATATTCAATATTCAGCCAAATACATCTACTAGTGTACCATAACATATATATTGTTTTGGATATACTTGCTCCTCATCGGCTGCATAGTCATTAATTATGTATTACAATTGCACCACTTTGGGTGACCTTATGTTATATATTGGAGTTATCTCATATATTTGCAATAGTCATATAATTTATGTATTCAATATTTTACTTTAAGCTTGCCCTTAATTAATACTATGCCCCGTTAGTTAAACTATAATTGCTTACAAATCAAGTACTCTTATTTCAGGGGTGGCTTGCCAAATCTAGATCTCTCTTAGTTGAAGTTTCAAATTATATTTAATGACACTTGCTGTCAAAGTGATTTCCACACCTTCTCAAACCAGGTATTGACAAATCTATTTTTGTACATTGACATAATTATTAATTAATTCATTAAAATAATTACTGTTTTGTATTTTACTTTTTCCCTATTGCTCGTTATTTAAAATGTTTTGATATTAATTACTAACACAAACCTTATCACTTCTTAAGCTCACTCTGCAAATATCCAAACACCACTGCTCTCTCTCTCTCTCTCAAGAGATCCCGACGCTCACCTTGTGTGATACCTGCAAACTGTTCCTGTCAACCAATTTCAAGAATCCGCTGAATCCGGCCTCAATCTCCTCATCAAACGTCAACTTCAACTCCAATAGACTCCTGGTAAGTTTCAGCTTTATAAATAAATCTGATCTTATCTTGTTTATTCCTTAGATAGTCCTCTACACTCAGCGATTCCCTCCGAAGCAGTCCAGTTCTGTTAGCACTCTTACTAACCTCCTTCTAGATGAATGATCTTACTTTCATACAACCACCAATGTCAATAATAAATATTTAATTATGTGTCACGTTCACCAATAAATCCAATTTTCTCCAATTCAGTAGTTCTCTGGTTCTTTCTATGTAATTCACTGTATTCGTCAATCTCTTCACAGATTGTCCAGCCCCAGTAAAATTAATATTTCACTTTCATTTTTATAATACAAATAAGGCATAATTTCTAGTTTTTATTAAGCAAAATTAAATACTTCAAGACCAATTGTACATTTTTCAATGAGTTTATTTATGTAACTAAACTAAACAAAAATTTCATTCCTATTAGATACTATTCTTATGACACTCTTTTTAATTTTAAATATTATATTATTAAAGGATATTCATTCTGATTATTATAACAAATACATTTGTCATTTGTAACCTTGGCTTGTTCTTTATTAACATTCACTGCAACCATCAAATTTGTATATTCAATTGATATATTACTATCAAATTACCTCTCTCATTGTCTCAATTAATTTCATTATTAATATTTAAAAATTAACATCCATCAAGATTTAATTATAGTAATTTTCCAAATTTATTAGTTTTAAATATTTTTTTGTTATGATTGATCATACCACTTCGTGTATCATAATAATATGTTGTCTAAACAATTTAGTACAGTACTGGTACGTTAAGCTTTTTTTAAGTACCCGTCCTGCAAATTATGCATTACTGTACAACGATTTTTTAGGTCTAGTACTTCTTTACAGGACTATTTTGGAAATGTTTTCTTTACAGAACTTATTTGAGATAATTGATATTTTGATCGGTTTGCAATATTTGTTGATTGTAGTTACTAAGTATATCTGCTATAAATATCTCTAAGAGTTTTACGAAGTTATAATGCTTGTTTGTTATTGTAATGTTTCAATATTTAGGGACAACGGTTTCTTGCTGGTGGAGACTACAATGCTAAGCACACTATCTGGGGATCCAGACTCATAACACCCAAAGGACGTGAGTTGCTTAGAACTATAGAAAGAAATAACTTAAAACATCTATCCACTGGTGAACCCACCTACTGGCCAAGCGACCGGAACAAACTACCTGATTTGGTGGACTTTTGCATCACCAAAGGTATCCCGCAAGGCTTTGCTGTTGCCACCTCCTGTTTTGATTTGTCATCAGATCATTCTCCAGTTGTTGTCAAACTATCAACAGATGCGATAAGCGTTCAAAAACAACCAAGTTTAAGCAATAATCATACAGACTGGGATGAATTTAGACGACTAGTAAACGACAAACTGACCTTGAGTGTCCCCCTTAAAACTGAAGAAGACCTTGAATCAGCAGTCAAATTCTTCAACGACATAACAGAATGGGCGGGTTGGAACGCAACACCAGAACAAACGCAAACGCTCAAATCTTATAGTTGTCCTGTATCAATTAAGCAAAAAATTCTGGAAAAACGAAACTTTCGCAGACAATGGCACAGGTTAAGAACGCCGGAAAGTAGACGGTTATATAACGCAGCTACACATGAACTTAAACAACTTTTAAACGCCAATAAAAATGAATGCATACAAACGTTCCTTCAAGGTCTTACACCCTCTGAAACCACCGAGTATTCTCTTTGGAAAACAACAAAAAAAACTAAAGCAGATAACAAAAGGGTATCTGGGCAAGAAGTAATCAAGAAAAAGCTTGCGCCTTTGCGGAACACCTAGCACATATTTTCCAACCCCATCCCTCAGAAAATCGGCCTGAAGATGAAAACGAATTAGTTCAACGCCTAGAAACCCCTTTCCAACTTGAAACACCAGTTCAACGCTTTAAATCAACCGAGGTCGTAGATGCTATAGCAACCCTACACACGAAGAAAGCACCGGGATATGATTTGCTCACAGGAAAAGTTCTCAAGGAACTGCCCCCCATTGGAACAAAATATCTTACACAGCTTTTTAATGCTATTCTGCACATTGGCTACGTTCCGGCCCAGTGGAAAGTAGCTCAAATTATAGTAATTTTAAAACCAGGTAAACCACCGAATGACCT